>JAZKJV010000317.1:1316447-1702988 GCA_037367405.1 Ottelia alismoides | reverse complement strand
TTAAACACGGAAATGTACGAAGTAGACATAATCAAAGAATAAAAGGCATATTTTCGTGGTTTTTAATTTTGTATTTTTTTATATTTTTCAATTAAAGAAGGCAAGCAAGAAAATAAGGTCAATAAGCAAACAAGCAAGCTTTTTTCCAATTTTATTAAGGTAAAAAATGCTCTAAAATAGGAAAAAAAATATTTTTATGTTTTTTAAATATCCAGTGTTTTTGGTATTTTACGTCTTTTTCAATTTTTATATTATTTTATAAAAATTGAACAAGAGCTAAACAGTGAAATAGTGCACGGTCAGGAAAAAATTACAAGCTAAACATATTTAAAGTATCCTAATTCCTGGATAGCAATTTTATGAGTAAGTAAATAAAAATAGCTAACAACAAAAATTGTAACTATATTTTTTATACTTCTGGAAATTTGAGTGGTTTTTATAAGTTTTTAAGTGTTTTATAATTTTGAGGGTTGTTATGAGAAATTTTCAAGCAAAAATGGTACATAAGACAAAGCATATAACAACATACAGAGACATTTTTACGGAATTTTTTAGACAAATTTTTGAATTTTTATGTATTTTATAAAATAGATGAAGTAATGTTATGGGTTTTTAATTTTTAGAAAATATCAAATAAAACTAAATTAATTCACAAAAATTACCATAAATATTACTTGTTAGCGGGAGCTAACTGTAATTTTTATGGAATTTTTAGAGTTAATTTCGTAATTATTTGGTTAAAAGCATAACACAAAGTGCATAAGGACATACTCGTAATTAGATGAAAGTTTCAGGACCAACGTAAAAATCTCAGTGCTAATCTTCCCCTTTATCCAATATATATGCACGCACATGCTCAAAAACGCATGCACAGGGGCATATTTGCCATTATGAGAAAAGTTCAATCTAAAACATAACATCCATAAAACTCAGGAGAAAACATGCAAATAACCCGCAAACGCACGTATACATGTATGTGCCTTAAGTTCGGAAGGACTAAACTACAAATACTAAGAACATGGGGTCCGAGTTGTAATTTATCCAAACTAAATTAAACTACGACAAATTTACAGGACTTGAAAGTAAATGCAGAAAGTAAAATGGCCTAAGTGAACTTACCCTTCACGTGTGTACGGTGCAGGTGGGGGCACGTGGCAGGCGTAGAGGAGGGTGATGGCGTATGGGCCTGATCTCATGCCGCTGCAGATCTTACGGTCAGGGAATGTCGAGGATGTGCGGTCAGATGATGTCCGATCCAACGGTAGAAAAGTTGCTGCTATCGACGATTCATATGTAATCTGGCAGAGGAAAGCTTCATCCAATGGCAACTGAGGATGGAGGACGAACAACTCCTGGGTGAACTTCGATCGGGCGTGGGATGTAATCTGTTGCTCCGATGAGGTGACAAACAAGACCTGCTCGGTCGTGAGGGTGCTCCGTGTTCGCTGGATGGCTCCGATGGAGGTGACGTCCAAATGGGCTATGTGGTCAAGCTCTTCCGAGAGCTACTCCGTCTGAGCAGCTCGGTGGCCAAAGGTGGTCCTCTGCATGAACCAGCACCTGAAACGGGCAAAGCGCTCGGAGACATAGCTCCGGCGAGGGTTTATTGCAAATAGAAGAAAGAGAAGCGAAGGGGAATGGAGGTCGACTCTCGATGGTTGTGGAGGGAAGGAGTATCAGCCTTAATCTTGACCTAGTGGTTGAATCTAAGGGTGATTAGGCTGTGAGGCAAAATGAAGGGTAATATGGCAAGTCGATCTGAACAGATGGGTGTAGATATCGAGGCTCTGATCAGCTAGTCGGAGCAAGTGGATGTGCGGCAATGTTAGATGTAATGAATAGAGTCAAAAGCGAAGCGCAAGGTATAGGATAGATACTTGAAGATTGGGATGGACTCCTGAGATCCAGGCAATGATGGTCGTCGAGGTTATGGCCTCAACTGTGTTGTGGCGGATGGGGAGGTTGCTCGCGGTGGATCTCCGGCCACAAAGAGTGAGTTGCATGGTCACTGCACCAAAACGAGCTCCAAGGGTCTCTCTAAGCAGCTGTCACTCAGCTGGAGGTAGCTAGAGGTCGAAGTAGGAGCGAGGAGCGAGCAACATGATAGTGGAGGAGGAGGAGATATTATATAGGCTTCCCAAGGAGAGAGATGATTGGTCAAAAGCATGTAACCCTAAGAAGATCGGCGTCTTCCTAAGGATCCGCGAGGGTCGTGGATCCAAGGAGATAGCTCGCGTGAAAAATCGGATCAAGAGGAGGCTTGATCCAATCGGAGAAAAGAGAGAAGAAGCTTTGGAGGAAGGAGTCGGGTCGGGTAAAGTCTGGAAGAGGGAATTGACCGGAGGTCAACATCCGGCCTGGACCAATCAGAAAAAAGGAATTTACAAATTATTTATAATTCAAAATAAAAAATTGAATAAAATGAAAAATGTTTAATATTTTTCAAGGAATTTTTCTGTGATTTTTTATTATTTTTCTGAAAAATAATTAGTGTATATGGTGTTATATACATGTATAATATTCCTAATGTATTTTGTATAATATTTTCTTTTATTATTTTTACAAAAATACCCCAATTTTATATTTTATTATTTTAAACATAATTTTAGGATACAAAAGAATTCTTATTTTATTTTTATTATTTATTTACACATATAGAATAAATAGGGAATGTGATCTATATACATGTATTTTGTACAAGTGAGAGAGGATTTTATTTTTATTTTTATTTTATTCTTGTTTTATTTTTAGTATTATATATAAGGAGGTTAAAAGAATGTTTTATTTTTAACTTATCAAAATTAATAATCTACATATATATGTAATGTGTACAACATAGAGTAGGCCCTATCTCTCTCTACTTATTTTTTTTGCGATCAGGTCAAGGCTTGACCTTATCTTGGGGTTCGGGTCACTCAATATTTATTCAAAATACCTCATTCCCTTTTTCTTTTTCTTCATTCTTTTATTTTTTGACAAATACATGCTAATTATACAATGTTAACACATGCATGCATAATGCCAACTTATTATATTTACATCTATTTCATGATAATTTTTCAAGATAAATAGCTAAAATAAAAGAATAAAGAGCGAGAATCAGGGACTCATCACCCTCTCATCTCATGAAGATTGCAGTGGGAGACTTAGCTACACTGGTTGAGCTCCTAGGGATATGTGGCTACACTAGTCATGATCCATTCTCTTCTTTCCCATATTCTTGAGCTTGTTGCACTTGAACTTAGAAGGGATACACCGCTCCTCGAGGAAATAGTTTCTAGACTGAGGAATTAGAGTTACCTAGTTGAGGGAGGTTGTTTCTTTGTCATTTCGAAGGTGGGGAGCTGCACATCATTTACACAGTACAAGGAAAGGTGCATAGTCAGTAGAGTTATGTTTATGTAGACTTGTTATGAACTGGTTTATTGAGGAGTCTTGACCATAGAATGGTGAAACTTAGAGGATGTTGAGTCTTAAACCTATTTCCCAATAAGGTTCTGATAAACTAATAATCCAAAGGTCTGATTGAGCTCCATACTTCAATTTGATGAAGATAAGTTTAATAATCAACCTCGATTCCTTTTCTTTTCTAGTTCTTCTCTTTTTCACTTCTTTTTCAAATAAGTGTTTTCTAAGGGACTAGAAAAGGTAAAGTATATGGGGGTGATGAATCCCTGATTCTCACTCGTTATTCTTTTATTTTAGGTCTTTTTCTTGGCAAAACATCAAGTAAATATATGTAAATACAATAACTTTGCACATTGCATGCCTATGTTAATATTTCATAATTAAGAATGTTTTGGGCTAAATAAAGGAATAAAGAAAAGGAAAAGGAAATGATGTATTTAAAATAGATACATAGTGACCCAAATCCCAAGAGAAGGTCAAGACTTGACCTGATCACAAAATAAAATAAGTAGAGAGAGCTAGGGTTTTCTATGTGTTGTGTATACTACCAATATTTAGCCATATTTATTTTTGACAAAGTAAAATTTATTTATCATTTTCACACCCTTGTACCTACTTTTAGAAATAATATAATATAAAATAAAAATCAGAAAAATTAAATAAAAATGAAAAATGAAATCCTTCATTCATTGTATAAAATACATTTGTATATATTACCTTCCTATTTATCATCTACCCTTATTAATTTGTAAAAATGAAATAAAAATTATTTTACCCTCATAAAATGATATTGCAAATAAATAAAATTAAAATAAGGAATTTTTGTCAAAATAAAATAATAAAAATACTTGTACATAATACATAGGTATATTATACTTGTATATAATACTTTATATTGTATATACATTAATTTATTTTCATAAAAATAATTAAAAATCATAAAAAAATACTTTGAAAATAAAAAATATTTTTATATACTTTTTCATTTAAATTCATCTATGATTTTTTATTGAATTTCCAATTATTTTGTATAATCTAATTTTCTGATGGCCTAGGGAGGTTTCGTTGACCTAGGTCAACATCTCCTTCTAGCTGACCCGACCCGATTCCCTTCTTGCCAGAGCTTCTTATCCTATTATTCCTGATTGGTGAGGTCATCTTTCTCCTCGATTCCACCACCTGATTCCTCACCTAGGATCCGTGATTCTCATGGATCCCAAGGGAGGATCAGATCACCTTTGGGTTGCGCTTCCTTTTCTCGATTCTTTTAGACCCCTATGCAGCCTATATAATATCTTCTTCCGCCTCCGTGGCTCAGGAGCTCATGCCTCGGCCTCTTCGTTCATCTCTAGACACCTCTAGTTGAGTGATAGCAACTTGGAACAGCCTTTCAAGCGGACTTTGGTGGTCGCAGCATGGTCAAGGCCGACTTCCATCCTCACTTGAAGCTTAGGAGCCCCTCTGAACCTTCAGATATAGCATTGATCCTTTGCATTCGCCTATTTTATCCAATCTTTTATCTTGCACCGTCGCACGTTCCCTTGCTCCGACCAACCGGTTGGAGCTTCGTCTCACCCATACACCCGTTCTAATCAGTACATCGACTCGCCCTGCATCTCATTCCGCAATCTGATGATCCTTAGACCTATCTGTTTGGGTAGGATTAAGGTCGAGACTTCCCTCCATCACTATCGTCGGAGGTTGAACATCATCCCCAATTGTTTCTCCTATATACTTATGCAATAACCTCGACCGGAGCTATGCCACCGAGTCCCCCTTCCTTTTGTAGATGCTAGCACGCACGGTGGAGCCCATTTCGAGGCCCTACTTCTCAGCGGAGCAGCTCTAGGTCGGGGTACCCTCCACACCCATTAGACAATCATCGACTTCATTGCAGTCCATCATCGGACGTGGAGTATTTCCACGATCCTGTTGAATTCTTCCGCATCTTCATCAGGGTCATGGATCATTATCCACACCCAGACGAAGTTCGCTGGGAGCGTGTTCTTCCAGATATCTCGCATGTCGGCTGATCAAGAGAGAGACCCCAGACTAGATCACGATCGTACAAACATGCCCTATTCGTAATGGTCCGATCATCTTTTGGGGGAGATCTATGCTGACCAACCACGCCACCTTCATCAGCCGTCAGATCCGTACTATAGCAGAGAATCACAAATGCGCGTCCCCTACCACGTTAGAGCCGTCAGATCCTTTCCAGGGGATGATCAGAGCCACCAGTGTCCCCACATGCCTTGCACGCACCTGCAAAGGGTATATTTCCCTTTCACCCTCAAATATTTTTGTATTTATTTTCTGTCCAGTAAGTAAATGTGGTAGTTGTGAACTTTTACAGTTTGGACCTCATAGTTTCTGATAATTGCACTTTAGTTCTGTTTATTTGAACTCACGTGTACCTCCACGTGCTATTTGGGTTATTTGCGGTATTTCATAGGAACTTTTATGTTATTATGAATTGAATAATTAGTTTCTAGTATTTGCATTTATACCCCCGTGAATCTGGATCACGTGTTGTACGTGTGATTGCTTGGACTTTTTGCAACTTCAGCCCTGTACGTTTCACATGTGTTATTGTTAGGCCTAGAAGTTTATTTTAATTATGCGTAGGTCCCTACAAATTGCCTGTCCTTCACTTAATGTAATAATTATAAAATTAATTCGAAAAAATATCTAAAAATTACCATCAACTCTTGTTGACGTGTAATATTTAATATATTTTTGTGAGTTAATTTCTTTGCATTACTATTTTTGAAAAAAAAACCTATAAAAGGTGCCCTGTTTATATTTAAAAATCCATAAAAAAATTCGAAATTTGTCTTGAAAATTTCAAAAAATCAAGTTAGTGTGTGTTTGTGTGTTTTGTCTACAGTAGCAATTTTGTTTAAAAATTCCTTATCAAAACCGTAAAAATTGCAAAAATTCTAAAATCTTATAAAATTAAATGAAAATCTAAACATTCTCATTTCAATTTCTGTTTGTAGGTTTTTATTTATATTTTGCAATGGAATTGTTAACCAAGATTTTAAAGTATTTTAAATATATTTAATTTGTAATTTCATCCTGGTTGTGCACTATTTGTCTTTTTAGTCACTGTTTGATTTTTATAAAATTATAAAAACATTTGCAAAACCCTAAAAAATATAAAAAAACATTTTAAAACCCTAAAACCCAAAAATATTTGTATCTTAATTTTCTGAGCATTTTTAGTAATAAAGAAAAATCCAAAAAGACTTGTGTGTTGCCTTATTTTCTCATTTGTTGATTTTGTTCACTTATTAAACAAATTGAAAAAATGCAAAATTAAAAACCACTAGAAATAGGTTGATTTATTTCTGAGATTTTACTACTTCGAAGGTTTTCTCGTGCTCCTTGTGTTTGATCATGGTTGTTATACCATGTAAAATAAATAGCGAACCGCTTACATTTATGCTTGAATTTTTGATCTATTCTGAGTGATTTATTCTTCTTGATTGATTGGGGTCGAAACGACCTTGATATTTCTTGATACTTAACCCTAGTCGAGAGGTCGTTCAACACTTGCCAATAGGATAAACTCTAAATTATGAAGTTTCTTCATTTATTAAACACGCTATCACATTCAATTCGATACCTTGTTTAATATCTTCTTTAATAATATAGAACAATATCTTTATGAAATTCTCTGAAAATAATTTTTCAATACTCCACTACGTCTTCAACTTAGGCTTCTTATTTTTTGTATCATGTGCCCATATTCTTTGCATTCTCTCTCATTCTTTGTAATGCAGTTTGAAATCTTGTCATGAACTCATACAAGTTATTCATTCCGTTCACATTATTACTTAAAAAGACACTCATGCTCTCACTCCTCTGAGTTGTATTTATGTCTGCAAAAAAGGAACTTCTCAAGAAGATTATAACCCGCCTCCTTATAATCAAATACATTTTCGGTACCCATTCATTTTTCTTTAAATTGCACTATGTTACAATTCTCTTCCATTCTGCCACAAAGTGTTCTTCATATCTTGCATGTCATACGATCTTGCTCAAGGTTGAGATTGTAAGTTCTGCCCTTTTAGTTAGTCCAACCCTCTTTTCATGTCTGTAATTATGTGCCAATCATAGTACCAATAATTTGTAATAGAAAAAAATTTCTTTTATAGCAGCATTAATCGACCTGTATTAATCAATCATTATTATTTTAAGAGCAACTTTTATCGCCTCTATAAATTTCTGAAAAAGCAAGATAAAATAACCCTTTGTCTCATTCATTACGAATGTATTGCAAAAGAATACAGTCTTTTTGTAAGTGTTTATGCTATAAAATGATGCAAAAATAAGCTTGTATTGTTGGTACCGTAGGTGATATCAAAGGTAATTGCGTCACTGAAAAGCTTGTTTTGTATTATGAATAAGAATCTATCCACATGTAATCGATCAAACATATGTCTTCGTTAACCTTATATGCATAGAAGAAATCCATTGTGAAGCTTTTACAAAATTCAAAGGATTCCAAAAGCATAAAAAATCATATCCATCCATCTTTTTCTTCTCATCTCTCTTTAAGTTATAAATATCCCTAGATATGCACCACCTCGTTTAAGAGGAATATTCTGGTTGTCCAAAAAAGCTATTTGTTTTATTGTAGGAATATTCACTTCTAACTCGTAGATAGTAATTATTTGTAACATTTGTGAATCTTCTATTAGGTATTAAGTATTTCTTTTTGCTTGGAGATACAAGTTTGTGATTATGTTTATCAACAAAGGTTGTAACCTCCCACTTTTTTGATAATGGATTTAACTTCACAATCATCTTTGTGTTACATCCACATCTAATTATTTTACATCTTCTTCCTTCGCTATTCGTTCCTTGGCTCCTTTATTGTTCATCAACCACAACCAATCTTGATGTTTTCTCAGTAGTTTTTTTCTTTTTACATATAATTTACTTCCTTCCAACAAACATACTTCTTGAATGCAAGGTTGCTGATTTTAATTTGCTAATCAAGCATTCACTTTGTGCTACTTCTTCGAATAGTAAATCCCACTTTTGTAGTGTACTTCTAAAAAAAATAATTCATTGTCCCTAAGGCAACCAAATCAAATACCTTCTCACAGAATAATCTTTGGATCCACGGTTGAAATTGGTGCACCATCATTCATAATATCCTCAAAAAATCCTATGAATCTACAACAATTTTTGATAAATCATTTTCCATTTAAAAGCAATATTGAAACTATGTAGATGTGAAGTCAATAGATTACAATTAAATGTAAGCCCTTTAGATGGCTTCCGTAATAAAAATACAAGCTTCGGTAAGAGATATTATATATTTAATAGAAGTATATAATGTTTCAATTAAATACAAACCCGAGAGGCGACTTCAGTAATATATATCAAAATTTCAGTAAATGATATCATAGCTTTAGTAACTTATATATAGCTACAAGTAAGGCGAAATCTAAGATTTCTTTAGTAATAAATATTAAATCTTCAGTAAATGATATCATACCTTTAGTAAGTTGCAAGAAGTTATAAGTAAATGAAAATCTATACAATGCTTCAATAATTCTTAAACAATGTTTAGTATTTACCAGAAATTCCTCAGTAATATATATATATATATCAAAGTATCAATAAGGTGAACTCTAAGATTTCTTCAGTAATAAAATTTCAGTAAGCAATATCACATTATTAGTAACTTGTATGAAGTAATCAATAAATGCGAATTATATACATTGCTACAGTAATGCTTAAGCAATGTTTAGTATTTATCAACAACTCCTCTGTAATTTTCGATTTCAGTAACCCTTTGAATTTTTTTAATACATTCTAAGATTAAATAATTAATTCTATTCTCCATATCCTCAATAATTTATGTTAAGATACAAGTAATTTTTGAATCAATTCAAGTAGCAACCAAAACAATAACAGAATTAATGGAACTCAAAACAAAATAATTCGAACATGATCCTTCTGACATAATATTCTCGTGATCCAAATCCAATCACACATCTTTTATCATCATTCCTTCTAAGATCTCATGACCCAAATCCAATCGCAAATCATTTGTCGTGTTTAAAATTGAAATCGAATAGTACAATATAACGAAAATAATCATTTAAACATACAAATTATGTTCTACATACGATCATATTCTAATCAAAATGTGAAATAAACGATAAATCGCCAATACGATACCTTGCATTATACCAAATCAATTGCCTCACTTTACCAAATTGATCGTCTCACGTTACAATTCTCCATATTGATAGCCTCTCGTTGCAATTTGATATGTTTTGGAAATCGAATTCCCATGCCTCATCTTTATCCATAAAGGTATACTATTTTTAGCATTACTTGCAATTTTCAATTTATTTTTCTATCCATTATGATTACGGTTCCTACTTTTTGCGGATTGAAATATTGAAATCTGACGTCTGGAATTAGGGGCTCATCTCATCTTAAATAGCATGGGGCCCATTGGATAAAAATCTTATTATATATCATATATAGAAAAATTATCCAATGGTCCTGCGTTGTTTAGATATGGGATGAGCCCCCAATTTCAGCCACTATATTTCTATCCTCAAATAGGATTTGTATAATGAAAAAGAAATAAATTTGGAAATTATAAGTATTTCTAAAAATATTATATGTTTATGGAAAGAGGAAGGACTTGGAATACGATTCCAAATGGTATTGAAATGGGATCAAATATTACTTAAAAATTATTGAGAAATACTAAACATATTTTAGGAATTATTGATGAAATGCAGATAAATTAGAATCAAAGAATTATCGAAACTATAAGTTACTGGTAACTTCATATAAGTTCATAATAACTTCATATAAGTTACTAAAGGTATGATATCACTTATTGAAGCTTTGATATATATTACCGAAGTCGTTTATAGAGTTATTTTATTAAAGCTATAATATCTCACTTACTTGTAACTTCATATAAATTACTAAAGCTATGATATCACTTATTAGAAATTGAATATTTATTACTGGCGCAATCTGCAAAGTTTGTATTTACCTGTAACCAATGTTTTTCAAACCGAACCAGACATTGAACCGGAAACCTTACTGAAATGGTCGGATTGAGTTGAACCATGTAATCAAATCGATTCAATCGGATGATGACGTCATCATTATTTAAAATCGGATTAAACTAGACAGCTGGGAAAAAAGTGGTTGAACCAGATAATTAAATCAAAATGAAATAATATATATAAAAATATACACTGAAATATACTTGAAATATAAATAAAATACATAGACAATGTATATATTTCAGACTATACTTAAAATATTTTTTCGTATGCACCATCAAATGGCATACATATCATACACACATATACACATACACACGTGTATATATACTTGGACTAGTTGCTTTATAACGTAATAGTAGTTTAATATTATTTAAAATCCATTACATGTAAAATGTTATGTTAGAGTAGTTGGTTCGACCATTACACCACCAACTCTCATTACCAGCATTATTTTTAAATCAATTAAAAATTAAATGAGGTTCAACTTTAGTTGAACCTTGTTAAATCGAGTTAAAAATATTAGGTTGAATCGGATGAGTTGTTTAAATTTAAAATTCGAATCGAACCGGTAAAAATCGGTTAACCGGACTTGTCCTGGCCCAGTTCGCTGATCGGACCAGTCGAACTCGCCTATCTGGTCTGGTTTCAAAAACAATGCTTGTAGCTTCATATAAATTACTAAAGCTATGATTCTTCATTTATTTTTAATTTTACATAAGTTACTAAAGCTATGATATCACTTATTGAAGATTGACTATTTATTAGTGAATCAATTTATAGGGTTCACATTTGCTTGTAACTTCATATAAGTTACTAAATCTATGATATCACTTACGAAAGCTTGGATATATATTATTGTTCCTGAAGATATTCTTCTTGATCACTCACTTCGCACTTCACAGACTCAAGTGAAGAAGACGCTTTTGGGTGCTACTTCCTTTATTGTTCCCCACTGAAGGCACGGGCCAGGAATACAACTAGATTGATGTTCCCAAGGTCTCCTTTCTAGAATACTAGACACCACTATTTGAAATTCTCTTTCTATCTAATTTCCTACAAAAAAAGACCTAGTTCAGTCTCACTTACTCATGTAATCCCATTAAAAAATCGAGGGTGGAGGCAACATGTCTCTTTCTCCTAGAAGGATGAGAAAGACCACTTTTCTTCATTTTATAAAAGCTATAATATCTCTTTGTGAAGCTTGTATTTTTATTACTGAAGCCGTCGGAGATCACTTATTGATGAAGCGTGGTCAACCCATCTCTAAACAGTACAGGGTCCATTGGATAAGCAATAAATATATATATATAGGATATCTGTCAAATGGGACATGGTCCTTCCATCCCTAAGGAAGGACAACGATCCCATGCGTCCATATTTAAGCCATCGGGTAAGGCATATTATAATTATTATTTAATTAATCGAAAATCTATTTTGGTCATTGTTCATTATCTAAATATAGTATGTAATAACTTAATTTATCTCCTCATTAATCTCTCTTCTAATCTTTCCTTTCAATTTCAAAACCTAGTACAAAAAGTGTGAGGAAAAGGAGGACATTGGGATCAGCTCGTCTCTCTGCCATCGCTCGTCTTCATCGTGGGAGGAAGAGGAGGACGTCGGTCTTCGCTCTCCATCGCTCGTCTTTGACGTACACACATCCCATACCTTGTTTATTCCGTCATCACAGGTATCGCCAACCTCCCACCGTCTTCATCTCCATCTTTACCGCCGACTATGAAGATGATGATTGAATTCTCCTTAAAGCAATTTTTAGCATCATGTGTGGCCTCATCGGCAAGGCAGAAGTCGATGGCGCGTGTCAGGAAATGATGTTGCGGCACTTTGAAAAGACCTTCATGCAAACGGTGACGACACCACGTAGATCAGATGGTGATGCCTGTACACGGTGCTGCAACAAGTCCTGGATGAAGAATGATTTGTGGACTGATACAATATTGATGTGCACTATACAATATTAATGTGTATTATACAATTTTTATATGTATTATACGTATTTGTTATGTAATTTTACAAATCAATTGGTTGCGTTTGAAAATTGTTTTTTTTTATAAATATTGTATACATTGATGTACATTACACAGTTTGGATGTGTATTATACATTTTAGATGTGTTTTATATATATGGCTTGTATATTCGCATCAATTAAGCATGAATGTCTACCGCATTTTTACAAATAACTATACAAAATTTATTATACAAAGAAGCGTACAATCATTACAAAGAACCACATATTAATTACTAATATAAATTGTATTCTACAAAGGACCATGCAAAATTTACAAATAAATGATGACTTTTTGAATGAACAATAGACTCTATAAAAACATACAATCATTACAAAAGGAACCCTGAATTCTACAAAAAAAATGTGTGAGGATACAAGCATATGCCTCCTCAATGTCATTCAGCACAAAACTGGTCATTATTGAAATATGATATTGCGAAAAATACCAAAAATAAAACTAGTTAAATTTAATATTTCAAAATATTAATTAACGTGCATTAGTAATGCTAAAGATGGTGATCAAAATGCCCTTTTGGCAAAATAAATTGATGATGTCATTAGATTCGAATCTAACGGTTACGATCGTGACCTTCCTTAAGGATGGAAGGAACAAGTTCTGTTGAAAAGGTCCCCTATACACACACACAGAGAGAGAGAGAGAGGAAAGGGGACCTATTTCATGAAGTAGGTAACCATACCTAGTTTATGTCCATTTTTGACAATCTTTTATTTTTTGGAAAATACCACTACGGATTTTCATAACTATATCCCTCTATTATGTCATGCGAATTTCGTTAGAAATAGGGACTTTTGTGCCTTCCATCCAGAATAGGTCGATTATAACAAATCTAAGACTGTTAAAATTACATATTCTGGATGTAGTGTATATGAATCTTTATTTTTGACGAAATTTGAACGATATATTAGAGGGATATAGTTATGAAAATCCATGGTGGTATATTTCAAAAAAATAAAAAATTCCAAAAATAGACATGAAGTATGTAAGGTTACCTACTTCATGAGGTAGGCTCCCTTTCCTCATACACATACACATGAGGAACTTCAAATGAGGTGGAGTCTCACTACTTTTGAGGTGAGCCCTCTATCTCATCTTATTATTTTAAATCACATAGTTGTGATAAATGAAATATTAATTGAATTATTTTAATGGTAGAAAACATATTTGGACCATTTCTCACATTCTAAAATTAGTATGTGACAACCTACAAATTCATAACCCTAATTATATCTTCTCTCTCTCATCCCTCCTCTCTTTCTCTCTCGCTCGATCGCCAGCATGCCATGGAAGCATAGGAGCATGGTGGTGCACAGCGGAAGAATATGGGTGCGATGTGGAAGTTGTGATAGAGGTGGCATAGAGGAAGGAAGACGAAGAGGAGGCGCCACGCAGATGCGATGGTTGCTTCCTCGTACACGGCTGCACACGAGCATCTACTAGAAGCCCTCCACTGCATGCGGAGGATGTCCATGCCGCAGACCTTCGACCTCCCTCTCCACCATCGTGCCCGACCATCACCCACGCCATCAAGCAATCTCTACCATGTCATCATCTATGATGATGTGGTGCTCCGCATGGATTTACGTCAAGTATCCGTCCCATTGTATTCTATGTTTTGTGCAGAACATGTGTTCAATGAATTGCTTGATAAGGATTTTGATCTATGAAGGATAATTTGTATTAATATTCTCTAAATTTACATAATGATTATTGATTTTATAAATCTCATATTATTTTCGACATATTCGACATCCAATTGTACATATTGATTCGCTTTTAAAAAATATTATTATCGATTTCTTATTTTGTAGAGCTCCGCGTGAATATGCAAAACGATCATAAGTTTTTACAAATATAGCAATAATATTGCAAATCTCAAGGGCATGAAAGAACGACGTGAATAACTTACAAATATCTTTGCAATCTAATAAAAGGAATATACCCATTTGGAAAAAATGTGAAAAAATTATTTATTTAGTTTACAATCAAATACTTACAAAAAGAGACCCTATCGAGAAAACGATAACAACCTTAAAAGGATGAAAGTATAACTTATAGATTACCTTCAAAAAGGTGTGTATAGTCCCACCACATATCTGCCTCGAGTTCCCAGGTGGCCTCCTCAGAGTTGTGTTGTTGCCAAAGGACCTTCATTAAAGGTACTCCTTATGTCTCAACTTCTTCATTGAGTGATTAATGGCCCGGAGTGGTTCCTCTGGATAACTCGAGTCGGTGTCCACGTGAAGATCATCATAATTAATCACATGCGATGGATCATGCATGTACTTTCTCAAGTTGGAGTTATGAAACACATCGTATACACCAATAAGGTGAGGAGGAAGTGTAATCTTGTATGCAACTCTACCTATCCTCTCGAGAATCTTGAACGGTCTGACAAATCATGGTGTTAATTTCCCCTTCACTCCAAACCACTAAACTCCCTTCTTGGGTGAAACTCTCAAGAAGACAAAATCTCCAACCTCAAAGTTAATATCAGTGCAATGTCTGTCGCTATAGCTCTTTTGCCTACTTTGTGCAGTAAGCAATTTCTCCCGAGCTATCTTCACTGCCTTAGCAATCTCCTCCAAGTACTCTACCTTATGTAAAAGGTTAAGTCCAATCTCCTACCAACTCAGAGGAGTAGAACATCGCCTTCCGTACGACGCTTCTAAAGGGGCCATGTCTATGCTGGCATGGTAACTATTATTATATGTAAACCCTGCTAATGTCAAATGGTCCTTCCACGACTCTTTCCACTCGAGCACACATGCTCAAAGAAGATCCTCTAGTGTATGAATCGTCCTCTAGAATAGTCCATCGGTATGTGGATGGTAAGCATAACTGAGGCATAGCTGCACTTCTAAAGAACTCATGAATTATCTTCAATAATGAGAGGTGAACCTTGGATCACGATCAGATACAATCTGTTTCGGCAACCCATGAAGTCTGACAACATCCTTAATAAAGATCACCGCAAGTTGTATGGGAATGCATGTCATGCTCACATGTATGAAATGTGTTGACTTAGTAAGCCTATCAACCACGACCCAGACGGCATCATGACTACTAGTATCCTTAGGAAGTCCTGTCACAAAGTCCATAGATATACCCTCCCACTTCCTTCAGGAATAGGAAGGGATTGCAAAAGTCGAGGTGGCCTCTTACGATTAGCCTTAATTTGTTGACACATCAAGTATTTTTCCACAGACTTGGCCACATACCTTTTCATTTGCTTCCACCAGAAATTCTTTTTCAAATCCTTAGACATCTTGGTGCCACCAGGATGTATTGACAAACGTGAACTATGTGCCTCACGCATGATCTCTTCCCTCAATTTTATGTCTGCAGGGACACACAATCGATTCCCATTTCGTACCACACCATCTTGATAAGAGAAGCCAACTAAGGTTCCTGCAAGATTCTTCTCCTTGAGTCCCTGCATACTCAAGTCCGCATGATGCCCTTAAATGATTCGCTCAACTAACTCTGGACGAGAAGGGGATGGAACTATGATAGTCTTTCGACTATTCTGAAATGGATGTCAATCACTGAAAGCTGTGAGAAGATCCCATGCTTTAACTTGAGGATGGTATTCACTTAAACGAGGTCTACCACTAAGTGCATCAGCAACCACATTTGTCTTACCATAATGGTAAGAGATGGTGCACTCGTAGTCCTTTAAAAGCTCCAACCATCTCCTTTGACTCATACTAGGCTCCTTCTGATCAAAAAGATGCTCGAGGCTCTAATGATATGTGAAGATTTCAAAAGCAACCCCATAAAGATAGTGTCTCTACATTTTAAGAGCGAAGACAATTGTTACCAATTCCATATCATGGGTCGGATAATTTTTCTCATGCAGCTTCAACTGTCGAGATCCATATGCAATAATCTTACCATGTTGCATCAAAACTACACCTAGTCCCTCCTTTAATGCATCAGTGTAAACCGTGAATCAGTCCATGCCCGACGGAATCATCAAGATGGGAGACCTAGTAAGCTTCTTCTTAAGTGTCTGGAAGCTATTCTTGCATCTTTTGACCAAGTATATGGCATCTCCTTCTTGGTCAGTTGGGTGAGGGGAAGGGCAGTCTAAGAAAATTCCTTTATAAACCGTTTGTAATAGCCAGTTAAGTCAAGAAATCTTCAGATCTCAGACACATTATTCGACCGTTCCCATCTAATAATAGCTTCTATTTTTGCAGGATCCGTTGGTACTCCTGCACCAGAGATAACATGACCTAAGAATGATACTTCTTGAAGCTAGAGCCCACACTTACTAAACTTTGCATATAGCTTGTGCCTACTCAAAGTCTCCAGCACTATCTGTATGTGTGTGTGATGTTCCTTCTCATCGTGAGAGTAGATAAGGACATCATCAACGAAAACCACAACAAAGTTGTCAAGAAAAGGCTGAAACACCCGATTCATTACGTTCATGAATGCTATTGGGACATTTGTCAAGCCAAAGGACATGACCAAGAACTCATAGTGATCGTATCTGGTTCTGAATGCAAACTTAGGTATATCCGCATCCTAAATATGTAACTGGTGATAACCAGACTGTAGATCAATCTTGGAGAAGATGGATGATCCTTGTAGGTGATCAAAGAGATCATCAATGCACGGTAAAGGGTAACGATTTTTTATTGTTACCTTATTTAGTTGTCGATAATCTATAGATCCATCCTTCTTCTTAACAAAAAGGACATGTGCTCCCCATGGAGATGTACTAAGGCATGTGAAACCCTTCTCCAACAGTTCTTGTAGCTGCACTTTAAGTTCCTTTAGTTCAGTTGGTGTAATCATGTATGGTGTTATAGATATTGGTTGAGTTCCTGGAATAAGATAAATCTCAAACTCCACCTCACGTGGTGGGGGAAGCCTCAGGCAAATCTGAAGGAAAACATCTGTAAAGTTCTTTACTTCTTCAACATCCTCTATTCCTTCCATATGGGTTTTTTTTCCAATGCAATGAGCAATAAAACCTTTGCAACCTTGAGATAGCACATGATGCGCTTGTAATGTCAATATACAAGTTACACCTTTCGATGAGGTATTCCCAGCGAAAAAAATTCTTTGTATCTCTAGAATCCTAAAAATAATATGCTTCTAAAAATAATCTAAACATGCATGGTGATTCTCGAGCCATTCCATACCAAGGATAACATCAAAGTCCTCCATCTAAATGAGTAGCAAGTACGTCTCAAGCATATAACCTCTAATATAAAGAGGACAACTAGGAGGCACTCGATGGATAACAAACACCTAACCCCCAGGTCCCTTAATAAGATATGGGTCGGAAACTATGGTAGGCTCTTGGCCTAAGGTCTCTAGAAAACTCCATGACACACAGGAATGAGATGCACCCGAGTCAAAAAGAGCATGGGTTGTAAAGTCACCTACTAAAACCATACCTCGTACTACCGATCCCGAAGCATGTGCTTGCCCATCCGTGATGGAATTGAGTTTTCCTTCTCTTCGTGGCCCACTAGAACTTGTCATGCATCGAGTATGGTTGGGATGTCCCCTACCACGAGAGGTGGAACTACGTCCCTGGTGTTGCAGATGTCCACCTCGTACAGTACCTCGCAACTATGAAGCTCCCAACAGACAATTGGACCTGATGTGTCTCTCTTGGTTGCATCGATAGCAAACATGTACCTTAGTCATGGTGTTCACCATTGGATGTGCTACTCATGATGGCTCGGAAAGTGATTGCCCCAGTGTTGGAGCTCCTCTATGAGTAGACCTAGTCGACGTGCTAGTCCTGTAGGTGTGGAAATGTTGCCCTCTCCGCGCCATCGATCGATTGTTACGAGCAGCCCTCCCAGAATAGCTCATTCCTCCTTGCCTAGTTTGTACAGACCTGCCATCACACAAGTCTTCCTCCACTCGTGATGCAAAATCAACCACTTCCTTCAATGTAACCAATCTAAGGGGCACTAGCCTCTCGCGAATTTCCTTACAAAGACCTCGAAAGAACTTGAATGGCTTGTCAAACTCAGTCGGCACAATGTTGCCATCATACTTCAACAACTCCATGAATCTATTCAGATAAACAATTACAGTTCTGTTCTCTTGCTCGAGTAGTGTGAACTCCACCCGACACTACTCTAGCCAATATTCTGGATAGAAGTGCTCACGTAATGCCTCGATAAATTTCTCCCAAGTAATTGGTATTACAATACACGACTCCATAGAACTCCATCGTTCCTCAGCATAGCCTGAAAAGGAGTAAGTATCCAGAGTAACCTTATCCTCATCTGGTACATGTATGGTGTGAAAGACCTTTTCTACACGCTTCAGCCATCTCTCTGCCACATCTGAGATTGTATTGTCCAAAAACTTTGGAACCTTCTCCTTGCGATATTTTGAAAAGATGTCCTCTTATCGAAATGGTGGCAGCGATAGAGGAGGAGCAGGTCGTGGTGGTGGTGGCAGCGGTGGTGGATCACCATCTCCCCCATCCATCCCATATCCACCCTCAGACACAGATCTTGACAATCGCTCCTCGAGCATAAGCTGCCTCTATTGCACATCCTGTAGCATCGCCATCATCGCAGCCAACTGTTGCACAGTCTAATTCCTACGAGGTGGCATGATCTGCATGTGGAGAAATAAAAGGGGAAGTATAATTAGATCCTAAAGTAGAGATCATTAGTCAACCTTAATAAAAAATAAAATTTAATGGACAAAGCCTCCTTTTTTTGTTAGTCAGAAGACTACTTGTCTAATGTATAATGGTATTTCTCTTATCATACAGTTGTCTCCGACTGATGGAGTAACTGAGCTCTGATACCAAATGAAATGCCCTGCCTCAACGATAGCACATCTCATCACACATTCACAATATTACCCAACAACAGTTATAAACAACTTGCATGATATACCACTTATACAAAAAAAGTATAGGGAAAATTTTTACTTCTATTGATAACCAGATGTCCACATAAGAATAATAATAAAAACTCGAAGTCTCTTTATTACTCCATTAATAGTTGAAAAGGAAGGGAAAGAGAAAGTACTACAAAACTAGGCCTCAACCTCAACCATGTCCTGCGGATGCAAACCAAAAATGTGAGCCTATGTCTCCTACTCTACACTTCCTATTAGATATCCAAACAATGTAACTTGTGAGTCAACTGACCCAGTATGGATAAAATAATATAAAAATAAAAATAATGTACGTAGGTATTTTAAATGCGGTAACTGAACAAGTTAATGGAGAGTATTTTAATAAAAAATGAGCAATATAAGTAGTGTTATATTATGGACCTTTAATAGATTAAAAAATACTTAAGCAATAAAAAATAATTTTTTATCATCTCTTAATCCATAATTCCATGTATTTATCCTGGACTCGCCCGTCAAAGGAGAAAGCCTACACTAGGGATGAAACCTGCAACACTTCATTCAGAGTGCAGCCTAAACCTATGTGCAAGCGCGATCCTTCAGCTAGTCTATTCAATAGTACTCTGACATTCGAGACAAGACATACAAGCTCGATGAGTCGCAACTCTGTCCATCGAGTCTGTAGGAGAAGTCCCGCTCGTTCCAAAATAAGTGCAACAAAAACAAATCTATTACGTGTGATGCACGCGTGCCTCCACCTCAATTCCTCCAGATTACCTACCATGACCCCACTATGTGATGACTCACTATCGGCTCAGCCGAACCACAAGAGTGTGCACCCACCTTGTAGTATTTATCATTCATTTCCCCTCTTATATTATTATCATAACCCTTACACCATAGTTTCTATACGTAAGTGCGAGCCCCATACATCAGATTTCTCCAAAATCCGAAATGACTATCGTAATGACTACCACGTAGCCCATGTTTAAAAAACCCACATATTGGGAGAGAATTAGCACCAACTTTTTACTCATATCAAATTTCTATGCTTGATGACATGCTCAAACAAATTTAATTAGGCCTCTTTCAGAACACTGGTATCTATATAAGGCTGAATCTTCAAGTAAAGTCTTTCCACACATACATCATATACATCGGTCCAGTCCATCAAATGTTATTAACGACAAGGAATATCTAGCTACTTGCTCACAAAACTATATATGAAAGTAGCTTCTTCTGAAGAGGCAATTGGTCAAGATTTAACCGTACTTATATTAATCTAAAGTCTAGAATATGCAAATGGTTGGGACCTTCCTAGAAAATAGGCACTGATGAGTGGTTCGAGAGACAAGGCTAAGTGATATCAATGGTCGTTGCAACCTCAATCACCCGAGCCGACTCAACAAGAAAAATAAGATCACCAATGGAAGCCTGGTATTAATCCAAAAATCGAAAGAAGTGGTCTCGCTATTTATTTAACCTGGTATAGCCACCAGAGTCGAACAAAAGGAGCACAGGCTAAGCCTACGAAGTAGTCGAAAATCATGAAACACAAGACATATTTTTGGTGGTTTTAAATTTGCAATTTTTTATTATTTTCTAATAAGAAAAGTGAATAAAAAACAAGAGAAAACACAATGCAACAACTTTTATTATGACTAAAAATATCAAAAATGCTAAGTAAAAATATTTTTGAGTTTTTAAAATATGCAGATGTTTCTGGTGATTTTCTGAGGTTTTTCTGATTTTTATATAATTTTATAAAAATACATGACAAATAAAATATGAAAATAGTGTACAGCCTGGAGGAAAAGGCAACTTTAAAATATTAAAAGTGCCCCTAAATTCTTGGTTGCAATTTTATGATAAAAATAGATAAGCGGAACTAATTATAGAAACTGAAAACACAATTTTTTGATTTTTTTATAGAATTTTTAATGATTTTTATAAGTTTTTAGGTTTTTTGCAATTTTTAGGGTTTTATAAAAAAAATGAAACACAAAAGCTACATAAGTTAAACAAACCTAAACACACACTCAGAAATTTTTGTAGAATTTTTAGGGGAGTTTTGTATTTTTATGGATTTTCTAAATTAGACAGATACTATTTTTAAGGTTTTTTATTTTTAGAAGATATCAAATAAAATTAAATCAAGTCATGAAAATTACTATAAATACTACATCATTACAGGAGCTATGTTTAATTTTTGTAGAATTTTCAGAGCTAATTTAATAATTATTTGATTAAAAATAGGGATACAACAATAGTGACCTATATGCAAATATCGAAAATTTAAAAGCCAAAAGATACACTTGTAAATAGTTCAGGGCTAAAATTGCAAAAAGTCCAAGTCTACACGTGCATCACACGTGATCTCAGTCCACAGGAGTATAACTGCAAATACTATTAATAATTTTCCATTCATGAATAAGAAAAAAGTCCAAGATCGGTACTACAAATAACCCAGGGGGTCACGTGTCAGTCCACATGATACACAAAAAGGAGGACTGAAATACAATATTGAAAATACAAGGTCCTGACTGCAAATTATCTAAAATAAAAAGAACTGCTAAAAATATTTACAGGACTAACAAGTAAATGCAAAAGAAGAAAGGTCCTAAGTGCAATTTACCATTTATTATTAACGATCCGACGGTCGAAGGCATCTCACTTATGATCAGACAACTGAGACCTGAAGACATCATTTCGACGATGGACGGTTGTTGGAAGATCCCCAGATGGATCCGATGGTTGAGGATTCTCCGATGATGGATAGACGAGATTAGACCTAGGGAGAACCTCAATCCGACAGTAGAGACGACACCTAGAAGAACAACGAAGAACTTGCCTCCGGTGAATTTTGATCGACCAATACGCGCTGCAGGGACGTCCTCACGAGCTGTTATGGTGGGAAAAAGGTTGACAGTGACGGTCCGCAGCTATGGAGATGCTCAGATGAGACCAAGACCAAGGAGAATGGCCTGGTGATGTGTGAAGACCTGGAGTTGTTGTTCCTCTACAAGTCGACCTCCAGATGAGGTCCTTGGATGCTTTTCCTACACAGTGGAACCACGGGGTCAAGGGCAAAGTGCCTCGACCCGTTAAACCTCGAAAAGGGTGGTTGGTGCGTCGTAGTGTGACCCTCCGGCGAAGCAACGGCGGCGGAGGGCTGCGACCTCATTCCTGGGAAGAACGAGGTGGATGAGTGGATGTAGAAGGTGGAGAGAAGGCTGGTGAAGGTGGTCGGGTCGTCGGATTAGAAAGGTGATGTTGCAGTCTCAGTGACTGGAGCTCTGCTCTAAAAAGAAAACTCGGATCAAATGCGAAAAAGGATTAAACCTAAGTTACCTAATGGTTGTTGTCGTCTGTGCTGGAGGTCAGGGACCTTCGAGGGTCATTGGCTCGATGGGTCGACGGTCCCAGAGGCTTGGCTCACCTCGCGGCGGAGCACGGTGGAGGAACCGCCAGATCTAAGGCTACATGGCTCGAAACCTCACTGCAATGCTCTCCCTCACACGTTATCACTCATGGTAGAAGGCGGAGGTCACCGGAGACGAGGGCAGCGGCCAAAGATGCGGAAGAAGATGAAGCTTCAGGAGGTTATATAGTCTGCAGGGTCTGAGAAAGGTGGAGCATGGGTGCGCGAACTGAGGGTCGGATCCTTAAAGATTTCATCGGGCGTGGATCATGGGTCTGCCTTCAGTAATCGGAGCAGCAAATGGGAGAAGAAGTCGATCGGATCGGGTCGAGATAAATCGGCAAAAAGCGAGGAAAATCGGGTCCGAACGAAAAGTTGTCAGGGGAGTCAGTTGAATGAGGTCAACAAATCAAAGTGGACCAATCAAAAGCGGCGGGGGAAGAGGACAAAAACCGCTACAGGACAAAATAGCAAGGAAAATAAAAGATAAATAGATAAAAAAATAATGAATAAATTTAAATAAAAAATGAATAAAATAAAAAATGTTCATTATTTTCCAAGGAATTTTTATGTGCTTTTATTTTTTTTTGACAAAAATTAGTCTATATATAGTATAGAGTATTATATACAGCTATAATATACCTATGTATCTTGTACAATTATTTTTAATTTGTTATTTTTAAAAAAATATCTTAATTTTATATTTTATTTATTTACAACATAATTTTTGGAGTACAAAATAATTTATGTTTTATTTTTATTATTTATTTACAGGTATATAATAAATAGAGAAGGAAATATATATACATGTATTATGTACAAAGGAGAGAGACTTTTATTTTATTTTATTTTTATTTTTTTCTAGTTTTATTTTATTTTTAGAAATATATACAAGGATGTAAAAACATCTTTTTATTTTGGCAAAAATAATTATTTATTTATACCCATGGTATATACAATATAGAGTGGGCCCTATCTCTCTCTACTTGTTTTATTTGGCGATCAGGCCAATGCTTGGCCTTCTCTTGGGGTTCGGGTCACTCTGTATTTATTCTAAATACCTCCTTCCTTTTTCTTTTTTTTATTCTTTTATTTTTGCAAAATACATGCTAATTATGTAATGTTAACACATGCATGCATATTGCTAACTTATTATATTTACATCTATTTGCATGATGCTTTGCCAAGATAATTAGCTAAAATAAAAGAATAAAGAGTGATGATCAGGGATTCATCAGGCACTTTGGTTATAATCAAAAGCATAACACTTTGAGTTTCGAAATATACATAATAATAACATACTATGATTTCACTTAGCATAATAATTATTTATGGTAAAGGCGCATGGATATGGATTTCAAACTTCATCTTCAAGATATAAAAGTTAATGGGATCGTTAGTACTCTTATTCTGCATGGTACACAAATGATAAAAAAAATATACTGAAGTTTATTGTTTTGTGACGTTCTTATTATCTGCACTTGATCACAAGTTCGAGCCATTTATTCCTAACATTTAATATTCACAAAAAAAGAAAAAAGGAAATATTACTTCATCGTTTAGTGAACTATCATGACTATTAATACGTTATTAATAATACTATATACATATTCCATTCAAGAAGCATACTCATGTACTAACTATAGTAGTGTAAGGCAGTAAGGAATTTGAGTTACAGACGGCCCAAAAAACAATTATAAAAATTTAAGGGATGGTTGCCTGTTATCATTTATATAGACAAGATTAAAAACCTAATGCCGATCTTACCCACAAGAACTATTTATATAATGTCTTCCAATAATGCCTCATTAGTGTTCGATATCAACACAATATGGTATAAAAGATTATGCAAAGGATAAAAAATATATAGTTTAGCCCATACCACGCACTCGATCTACAACAGTAAAATAAGTAGCAGTATCTATTGTTTCAGATAACCAAAACATATGAAAATAAGTAAAGTTGTTTACGGCCAAAACCGAACAACATGCAACCTCTCGATCTTATTATCAATTAACATTGGTTACAATGAGGATTTAATTGACAAGAGGCTTGTGATATACCAACAACAAGACTACGATCACGGAGATGGATCGAAATCAAATAGTCATCCCCTCACAAGTTATTCTCCAATATCGCAAAACATGCGAAAATAGAATGGAGAATGCCCAGGATCCATACCTATGTCCGTGCATGTCTTTGATCCACGTGTTTAATCGCACGATCAAGAATCTGATGAAAGATATGTCTTTCCCTTGCGATGATGCCCCTCCCTTTCATGTTGTCACAAAGCTACGAAGCTTCACGAGCCTCTAGGAATGGTGGTTGCACTATTCTCCTCTTGATTCTCTAGAGAATGAGAGAGGGGAAAAGAGATAAGAGAATGACTTGGGGAGGGGAGAAGGATGGATTAGGATTTGGAAAGGAGTGGGAATGAGGTAGATGAAGGGTGGGGGTCTTAATATAGTTTAGGATTAAAACCCTAATTTTAGAAAACCTAGAATAACTCTAACCCCCAATTAAATATAAATAAACCAATAACCAATAAATCCCTTCAATATTTATGACCCTTCTTCACTAAAATGTGCATATCTCTCACATCCGAACTCGGAAATATGCATTTTTGGACTCGTTGGAAAGCTTGTGACGAGACACTTCTTTTAAGTATAATATTGAATTGGTTTAATTCATCAAAAAATCCTATATTATAGGATGTTACAATTATCTTCTTCAGGGTTTTTTGCCATTAAGTTTCTCATTCGATCGTTGAAAGTTGGTATCGATCATATACTTTCCAAAAGCATATATAATGCCTAGGTATTGATATCAAACCTACAAATTCGATCAAGCTTCCAAACCAAGACAACCGTGTACGGAATTTGATCCCTATATATCATCAATGAGCTCATGTCTTATGATTCAGTAATGAACATGTATGATACTTTTAAGAGATCGTATTACTCAAAAGCCCTTGTATATACACCAGTTTGCTGGTGTATAGACCTTGATTAGATCATCAATCTACGAAATGTACATACTCAAACATATAATAGCACATATGTCTTCGATCAGAGGATGCATGTCTATGTCGTGTCGACATACGATATAGATCTTGGTTATCTTGATCTCATTAAGTCAACTCTTTGACCTAACTTATCTAACACCTACGAATCTCTATTCCTATGAAGAGGATGTGCATCAATAGATCGGTTAGATATCAATTTTTAGAGAAAAGAATTGTCATCTTCCTCTCAGGGTGGAGATCCTCTATTAGCAATCACTTGATGGTGCTTAATGAGTCATCAATCTAACTCTTTAGATATCATCCCAGTACCAGCCTCTATGAATCAACATTTGAATAAATAGTGTATGATCATTAAGATGGCCATTACTGAACCCTATTTATACTAAGGGACCTATTATGCAATTAAATATTCTTCATTTCAGATCAAGGAATGAACTGCAATAACATTTATTGCATAATGACTCATTGTAGGTTCCATGTCCAAAACTATCTTATAACTTTGTCGTAAAGTTTGTATTCATCAATTAAAAAGTAAAATGGATGATATGGAACAATAACATCAAAAAGAAAGATACAAATTATCTTATTATACATCCTTCAGATTCAGGGGAGTGGATAAAATTCGATGATAGATATCCTTCATTTAAAGAGGAAGTTAGAAATATAAGGTTTGGCTTTACTTCTAATGATTTTAATCCATTCAAAAAATATGAGTACAAGCTACTCTATTTATCCTGTAATATAACATGCCACCTTGGATGTCGATGAATTCATCATTTATGTTGATATCCTTATTAATTCCTAATCAAAAGGAGCACGAAATGCAAAAGATGTTTACTTGCAGCCTTTGATATAAGAGTTTAAAATCTTATAGAGTATCTACGAGAAAACTTATGATGCTGTGAAGAAAGAAAATTTTATGATACTTACCTCTCTAATGCAGACCATTAATGATTTTCCAACACATGCGAATTTATCGAGTTGGAGTACAAAAGGCAAGCTCGCATGTACGATTTGTATGGAAAACACACAATCCACATAGTTATCTGCGAGTACAAAATATTGTTATTTAGCTTGTCAGTGTTTCCGACATGTAACACATAAATGGCAAAAAAGAGAGAATGACAAAAAGTTTGATGGCCGACCATTCGGACGTCGAATCACTTAATTCGAAAATCAGGAGACTTGATATGGCAAGAATAAGAAAAGATCGGTAGACTCTTTTTGGGTAAAACATACAAGAAGTTAGGAGGAGGTTTGCGAAAATAAAGTATCTTCTTTCAAGAATTATCGTACTGAAAATCTTTATAGGTTCATCATAATCTAGATATAATGCATGAAGAGAAAAATATTATAGAAAATATCTTTGGACTATTGAATATTTCAAGTAATGCGAAGGATGGTCTGAGAGCAAGATGTGATTTAAATTCGTAATTTGGTCAACGACTGCTCCCTTTGGTTCAAATGGGCTAACTGGTCATTTTTTGGGGTGTCGAGGATAGGAGGGGACGATTAACACCATCCCCAAAGGGCTTCCATGCCCATCCCATCAACCCTAATGCTTAGAGGGGATGGTCAAGGACCGTCCCCTTTAACTCTGATAGAAGATGGTCGCAACCATTTCCTCCACTCTAGGTGGGATAAATGTCAGTTTTTCAAGGGCTTGGGATAGGAGGAGACGATTAAGACGGTCCACAAAGGGATTATGTGCCCATCCTATGAGGCTAATACCTGGGGAGAACTAGAGGGTATGGTCATGAACTATCCCTTCTTACACGTATAGGGGACGATCAATGATTGTCCCCTATGGTTTAGGTAGGATAACTGGTCAATTTTTTGAGGGATGGGGACATGAGAGGACGATTAGGACCGTCCTCATAGGGCTTCTATGCATGTCCCATATACCTTGATACCTATAGGGAACAATTAAGACCGTCCCCATAGGGTTGAGGATCGTCCTCTCTAGGATGACTAACATGGACGTTCGTTGACCATTGCTTCTAGTATAAAAGGAAGGGACGGTTACGACTGTCCCCTTCATTTACGAATAGGGGATGCTTCTTTTTTGTGTCTCTTTTGGTCATATGAGATACAAATATCGGTGATGTTTAGACAACCCTCCCCTTTGATTAAAGAGGACGGTTTTCTTAGCATATGTGATGGTTGTTAACCATTTCAAAGGATGCTTCTACTTGTAGTGTAGTTTACATTATGTGATAATGTTTTGCATTCATGTAGCTCAATATCGAGCACTCGACCAAACTGAAGTATCGTAATAATTTAATCCATTTTTTCACTACCAAATAATACATTTCTAATTACTATTTTACATTTTTGTTAGTATTTTTACATTTGTTTGATATTTTTTATAGACAAATATATTCTTCATATAGGTTTAAACTTTAGTACATGGTCTACATTTCGTAGGTGTATTTTACATTCCATGTTAAATGTTTTACATCCTTTAATTGCAATATCAAACATACATCCAAAAGGAAGTCTCGAAACAAATGAATCCATCGGTTTATTACCACATTTTACAATTGTGTTTTCTGCTTTCTAAAATCAAACAGACGTCCAAACACTTAATGTGTGATATCTTCGACGAACCCATCTCTGATGAACTTATGATTCCAAGCCTCCATGGATCATCGATGCCATCATGTTCAATGGATATCTACATTACTAACAAAGATATTATAAATATACATTCAATTTCAAATCGTTAAAAGAATACAAATCATGGCAGATCTTAAAATCGTAAATAACATAGTATGTACCTGCATTTAGGTGCCATATAGATTTATTAAAATGAGGGAAACTTAGCTACTATATGCATGCCCTTAGTTTTGGATATGAAGCCATCAACAAAATTTTATTGAAGAATTATATAATGATAAATGAAAAACCGAATAACGATTGAAGAACTATATAATGGTAAATAAAAAACTAAAGAGTGAAAGTTTTTTACATATATAATGTCAAAATCGTCATAAGATCTGATGCATACCATAACAAAATGTGTCAACGATGGAATTCCCATGCAGATCACAATGGAAGATGGATAACAAAAGTGAGGGGGAATTTCAGCATTGATTTGAATGATTATTTGAGTAATAGATTGAGTGTGATAATGAATGCATAAAAATAAGGGATTCAAATTAGGAGAGAGAGGGATAGGTTTCTAAAAATGACAATTGAATGAGAATGAGATTAGTGATTTTTGATGTCGTAAGTAGTTTTAATGAGGGATGTTGATCTTCATCAGAAGGCCCGAAATGAAGTGTCGTGCCATAAATGCATAAAGGTACCACATCACTATAAGTTTTGCATGTGTGAATGTGTGTGTAAGAGGGTCCTTCCAATGTGGTATGCCTTTCCTCCATCAACCATTACATGATCCATTATATCTCAATCTAATGGCTCTTTATCCAAAATGATATTTTTAGTCCATATATTTTTGTTTCGAATTTTATTTTAAATTTTATTTTCATTTAATCCCTTTCTTTTTTATTTTTAGCCCGTATAATTTGGTATTTTTTGTTGCCATTTATTCAATGAGGTTTCGCCAACATGGTAGCATTTTCACGTTATGCAGAATGACAAAACTCTCTATAAATCCACGTCATTATTGTAAATTTATATCTTGCTTATATGATAAAATCACAGTTATAATACTTTTATATTGTAATTGCAATTTCGGTAATACTTTTGGGAAAAAAATCGTGCTCATTTTGTAATATTCCTATGGAGATTGAAAAAAACAATAGTTAGTAATTTATCAATTATTAAGAGCAAAGAGATTAGTATAAAAAATTAAAGTTTGTAATACTCACACTTACTTTTTAAAAAAAAATGGGGTTAATTTTAAAATTTATATTGTGTTTTGCAACAAAAGGTATTAGAAATAGATAAAAAGATGATAAAAGTAAAATAATAAAATGAGATTGTAAGGAACGACATAAGATTTGGAAGAAATGAACTGAGAATGTAAAAAAACGATATGATGAGATTTGTAAAAAGTGATCTGATATTGTAAAAAATACATGAAATTGTAAAAAAGTCTGACATTGTTAAAAAATAAAAAAGAAATGATAAATATAAAAAATAATATGAGATTGTAAAAACGGTATATGAAATGTAAAAAAGATCTTAATAAAAAAAGATGCGAGATTGCAAAAATCAATCTGGAAAAATCAATGGAGGGATTTGCAAAATCATTGAATCGATTTGTAAAATGTACGCATCGATTGTCAAATTAGTGCATTAACTTGTAAAATAAATTCATAGATTTGTAGAATCAATGAAATGATTTGTAAATTTAGTTAATCAAAAAAAATAAATGCTGACAGTACGAGGCCTAACATCATCACCTTCTTCCCCAAAGCAATGGGGCAGGCACCCCTCCTCTGCTCGCCACCGCCATGGCAGCTCGTACCTCCCCCTTATCTTCTCTCCATAGTTGGTTGCTCCCTTCCCCTTCATGCAACCATCGCAAAATCCATTCGCATTCATCCTCCCCGCATGTGCCCTCGAATATCATCACCCTCCCCATCCCCATGCACAGCCTCAAGCAGTGTTGACCTCTCCCTCCTCGTGCATGGCCTCGAGCACCGCTGCCCTCTCAGTGCACACCCTCCAGCGTCATCATGTGCACCCTCGAGCAACATTGTACCCCATGTGCGCCATCAAGATGCCACCGTAAGAAACTTTTGTTGCTGTTGATTGTTGTGGAAGGAGAAAATCTAGCTGGGATTATCCCAATGAAGAAACTAAAAATAGAAGGTGGGTTGTTGTATTCTATTTTTAGAATAAGACAAAATGAATAAAATAGATGTTTCAACATTAAAAAATTAATAAAAAATAATTAATCGGATCTGTTAAATTAATTGCAAATAGATGAGTTTGTTGGATTTCTGTGGATCTAGAAAAAGTGCATTGTATTGGAAGTCCCCCCACCCTACATACATATGTATGTATGTATGTATGTATGTATGTATGTATGTATGTATGTATGTATGTATGTATGTATGTATGTATGTATGTATGTATGTATCACTTTGCTAGCGACAAATATGTATAACATTCAAATATATGCATAACCATCGTATACATGGATTTTTAAGTTAATATCTAGAATATTTATAATATTACTTATTCGATAAATGTCCACTTTCTGTTTGTGTTCATGGTACATTCTTCGTATTTTTAAGTATATTATATTGTAATATATTTTCAATACATGTCATTATTTGTATATTAATTCGTGTTCATATTTTAAAAAGGATAAGGATATGGTAACACTTGTAGTCGTAGTCATGTATATGATGTTTTCATTTTTCATATGCGCAAATTATGAGGTTAACATATGCCAATAACTTGATGACTCTCTGCATCCTAATGCTACATAATTCTATATTTGATAAGAGAATTAATGCATTATGATTTAATATTGTGCATTATACGTGACATATGTTTCATCCCTTGTGTGTGTATGTTGCGGGCTCCCAATCTCAATTATCTTATATGTTTTGATGATTAGATACCTTGTGCCTTTTGATTTGCATTTTTATGTATTTTTTGATACATTTAGACATTTGTAAAGTAAATATTCTCAAATATTTTTTTAAATACAATATAATATGGATATCAACCCAATCTAGTTCCTTTGAAAATAAAAGTCTGACTTCATCCATGTCGGCTAGGAAACCTAAACTCTCGTAGAGTCATATCATAACTCCTCCTCCACTCCCATCTCCATCCTAGTAAATCAAACAAGCAGCTAGCTTATTGTAATGCAAATCTAATATGGCATCAAATCACCCCCCATGAGGATTTCATGGAACTCAACGACTTCAATTCCACTTCCACAAAAAAGACACACTAATTCTACATGATAATTGACACTCAGATACATCTATAATTTAATAAATAAATGGCATAGCTTTATTGATTCTCTCTCGCCACAATTCAATGTACTCGAGTTCAAGCATGCATCTAATTTAATGTACCCCGCAAGGTTCATTAACTATTCGATTGGAATATTGCATAAGTCCAAAATTAGATATAGTTTTTGACGTAGGTAGTAAGCTGAGATGCTATGTACAGAGGCACACACCACAACAAATCATCGTGTTCGTACATACAAACCAGTCGTGGTCGTATGTATATAGGTAAGCAATCTCTTTCAAAAGTCTCGTGTGGCGAAGAAAAAAGTTAAGGACATTTGGCCAATTATGGCTCCCACGGGGACGTCATTATCTATGGGGTCAACTCAGATTGAGATCGATTAGGATTTGATTGTATAAGATGGCCATCTATTCCTGCCTATAAATTTCGTCCTCTACTTTATTGTTCCACTAAAAAGGGAATTATTATTATTAGTAGTAGTAGTAGTTTTTGCTTATGATTAAGACCTACGGAACATAACATTTAACAATAAGGGTGTGTTTGGTTCAGGAATAAGGATGAGAAATAAGGAGAATAAGGGTCTATTCTTTATTCGGTTGGAGAATAGGAATAAGGAGAATAAGGTAAAATAAAGGTATGTAAGGTGCGATAAAGATAGGAATAAGAGTGAAATAAGATGGAATAATAGAGAATAGTCGTACCACAGGGAACCACGTCGGGAGGAGAATTGACTCCTTATTTCAGGGCCTATTCTCCAATCAAACAGGGCCTAAGAGCATTGCTCTTAAGTCATAAAAGCTGGCAATAATTAAAAAATGAACATCGTGATGTGTGGGATAAATAAGGTACTTTTTATAACTTATCCCGAGATAACGTCGTTACATCACACTTACATAAGTTGTTATCTTTCTGTCTATAATATTTATCTATTTTCTTTTTTTAACAAAAATGAGATATTTAAAATAAGATTAAAAAACTCAAGAGTGTATTTTTAAAGAAAGAGAGGCCTCCACCGTATAGATGCGTGTCAAAAAAATAACCATTAATCACTTTTTTGAGGAACCATTACAGGGGGCTTTTTTTAAAAATAATTATCACTTAAATCGAAATTAAATAAATAATCATAGATTTGAAATATTTACTATTTTAAGCATCAATCGGTACTTTAGGTGTCATATCCTTCCAAAAAGACTGCCAATTTGGATGGGATAATTACATCCATATCCAAATCATGTTATATTTGTACCATCCTCCTAAAGTTACTATTTTAAATAACAATGTAATATAAAGTTCTAAAAATATTTATGGATATGAATATGAATGTTGAGAACCATACCTATTGACATATGAAACTAGTGTACTATATCCTAAATTTGTTGAGACCTGAATTGCATGAACTTGGCCTTACTGGGAAAGTGGGTGTTGCGTATTTGGGGCCCAACTGTGGATCTTGTCACTAGTCTGCTGAGAAAGATTTACAAGGTAAAAGGAGTCTTGGAAGCGGTGCCCTTTCGATTTGAGTCAACCTTTTGGAAAGGGGTTCGAGAGGTATTACCTCTTATCTCGCATAGATTGCCGCCGAAGATTGGGGATGGGAGAGGCTTCATGTTTTGGAGGGATGATTGGATAGGGGAAGGCCCTTTCGAGATGCGGTTTTCTAGAATCTTTGCTTTGGCAACGTCAAAGGAGGCCACATTAAGGGAGTTGGCTCAATCAGGCGAGCAGAGACCAGTTTTACTACGATCCTTTCAGATAGAAGAAGGGAGGAGTTGGTTAGACTAATGGTCGCGGCTTCAACCCCAGACGACTTCTCTATCAAAAATTTATATGGTGGGCTGAGAAATGGAGAAGGACAAGATATGGACTTGGTCCAGGATGTGAAGATTATTTGGGCAAGCAGGATCCCGAACAGGATAAAAGTTTTCCTTTGGTGCTTGAGGAGAGACAAGTTAATGGACAAGGTAAGGAGGGTGAGGTTTTTGAATCTTCAGGAAGTGATGTGTGACAGGTGCGGGGAACAGGTTGAGAACTCGGAGCATCTCTTCCTCACTTGTCGGACCTCGGTAAAGGTTTGGAGAGAATTAGCGATTCAATGGGTGGATGTGGGTGGTTTTTCGAGATTTTGGGAAGGGGTAAGGAAAGTAGGAGGCAGTTCATCTGATGATGTGACAAAACCTTTTGCAGCACTATGGGCAATTTGGCAGGAAAGAAATGAACGCATCTTCAAAAATCAGAGGTTTTATTCTGAAAAGGTTGTCTCTCATTGTAAGGCTCTCTCGTGTTTCTGGGAGTCAAGTTAAATCATGATGTACCACTGCTTTTGATATAATATAAAATTATGCGGTGACTCCCAACTCGGGACATCACCCTCTTTTTCATCAATATATATATATAGGTTCTAAACGGAACGAATATATATATATGCACAAAAATGTACTATAAATATATATAGGGGGGGCCTTTCATATAGGATGCAGTCCTTCCTGAGTTAAGGAAGGCCGCCCCTTTTTTGTATAAAACAGGGCACTTTAGTAGAATACGTATATAGTTTGTATTATAGGTGCACGTTATAAATACAAAGCCGCATACAAAACTGTGCATTATAATACAAACACTAAAACTGCACATTGCAATACAAAACTGTAAATGTATTATACTACAGTCATCCTGTTTTATACAAAAAGGGGGTTGGCCTTCCTTAGCTTAGGAAGGACTGAATCCTATTTGAAAGAAATCATATATATGTGTGTGTGTGTGTGTGTGTGTGTAGTTTTCAATGTTAAAATATAGATACTGACAATATTATGCATCTTTTTTGATATGTATATTGATATCTAAGATACTAAATTTATGTGTATTTGTTATATGTATATATTGTGTATCAATATATGCGCTGCATCACTGATCTTTATTTTTACAGATATAAATATAAAAAAGTATTTCATTTTTAATTTTTTGGATACAGATATGAGTTGAAGTAGCAGTTATAGGTTCATTTATGTGTGTTGTCTACTACCATAACGAATGCAACTAGATAATCCATATACATCTTTATCATATCCATTTTAAGCGGGTATGGATATATTTATATATAACAGCTATAAGTACGAATAAGAAAATCGATTTTATTTTTGATGAAGACGTGGATATGTGTATCTTTTTCATTTTTGAGATACTAATATGGATTTTGATAATAACAAATCAAATATGTATATTATTTCTCTATATTAAGTATCAATACGTAATATATTCAAGTATATGTTTATACAAACAATAATATAATATATGTAAATATAACAAGCACACATAAATTTAGTATATTAGATATCAATATACATATCCAACAGAATATTGTTAGTGTCGATATTTTAAACATTGGAAACTATATATTCTTATGTATAGTGCATTTTTGTGCATATGTATGTATGTATATTCGTATCCGTTTAGCATATATATATGGGATAAATGGGGCTGCCCCCTAGGGGGAGCTAACTTGGCTCCCCCCGCCCCATTTTCACCATTTTTTTATTGTTTTTGAAATCTAAAACCGTGTAAATTCATTATTAAATCTCTATATTATGTCATTCAAATTTCGTGCAAAACAGAGACTCCTACGGCCTCCATCCAGACAGTCGTTTTTAACGGTAACATGATTTTTTAAATCGACCCGCACCTCCATCTCCAGCATCCTCTCTACCCGCACCTCCTCCGCCCTTCTCCTCCACGACCCACCTCCTCCATGCACGTCCTCCTCCGCCCACACACCTTCATTCACGTACTCCTTCAACCGTCGCCTCCATGATCCACCTCCTCCACGCGTATAAATGTAAAAAAACAGTCTGAAATTTGTAAAAAGATGATACGCTATTGTAAAATACGATATGGGATTGTAAAAAAACTCGAGATTGCAAAATAGGTCATTATATTGTAAAAACCTGGGCACGCCCTCCATCTCCAGCATCCTCTCTACCCGCACCTCATCCGCCCTTCTCTTCCACGATCCACCTCCTCCATGCACGTCCTCCTCCGCCCACACACCTCCATTCACGCACTCCTTCAACCTTCTCCTCCGCTCCCCGCTTACTTTCACATCCACCAGCACGTTCTCTGACGTTTGAACCTGTGGAATCGACCAGCCTCCTCCCACATGCCGTCATCGATGATCTTCGCGACGTAGGTGAACGTGATATGTTGGGGAGGCGATGGAGGACGTCGGAGCAGCCTCCTCCCACACGCCGTCGTCGAGAGAGAGACAAGAGAGAGAGTCGTCGTCGAGAGAGAGAGAGAGAGAGAGAGAGAGAGAAGAGAGAGATGTGAGATGATTTAGGAGATATTTTGTTGCATTCTAAATATAGAATATACCAAAATGACCATAATGGGTTTTTCGACAATTAAAAAATATAGATAACGAGCCATTAATGATAACCATTAGATTGACTATGGATGGTTAGGATGGCGGGCTTTCCATGCACCCAGGAAAGGTGCACCTCATTGGAAATATCTCCTATATATATATATATATATATATATATATATATATATATATATGGGTTAAATGAGGCTACACCCAGGTTGTAGCCAATTGGCTACTCCCCCCCCCCATATTTTTCCCTCATTTTTTATTTCTTTGGAAAATCAAATTTTATATATTCATCACTATATCCCTCTAACATTCTATTAAAATTTCGTCAGAAACAGAGACTCCTAAGCCCTCCATCCATACGTCATTTTTTTAACGGTCGCAGGATTTTTTAAACCGACCCTGTTTGGATGGAGGATGTAGGAGTCTCTGTTTCTGATGAAATTTTAACAGAATGTGAGAGGGATATAATGATAAATTTACAAATTTTTATTTTCCAAAGAAATTAAAAAATGAGGGAAAAATAGTTGTGAGAGTAGCTAAGTTGGCTACAACTAGGGAGCATACTCCCTTTTCCTTATATATATATATATATATATATATATATATATATATGGTACAATAGTTTAATATGGCAATAGCTATAGTTGTATCAATATTCATATTCGTATCCATATATATATATTGAATACTTTATATTCAAAGTTATTTAAAAGTGAAATGGGAAGCTGTTTTGAGTAACAGCCAAGATGGTTGTTACACAAGGCAGTTTCCCCAATATTTTTTATTTTTTTCAAAACTTCTTCCATGTATATTCATCTATATATCTCTCCTACATGTCATTCAAATTTCGTGAGAAACGGAGACTTCTAAGCCCTCCATCTAGAACAAGTAATTTTTAACGGTCTGAAATTTGCTGTAATCTACCTATTCTAGATGGAGGGATGATGAATCTCGTATTCATCATGCTAAAATGGTCATTTAGGCTCTGTCCCTCCATCATTCACTTGTAATTAATCATTAATATAGCATTATTAGCATTCATACATGTGTAAATAATATCTGCATTTCATCATGCATAATTGCATTAAAAATCCCAAGTGTAAATTACACCAAAAAGCCGCTAACTTCTCATTTTTTTAATTAATTCATCCTAACTCCGATTGACCCAAACCACCTCCATTGTGTAGATATTACTACCCTTATTAAATAAAAAATAAAAAAATTTACTAACCCCAATAAGTGTCAAATAATCCTAAAGTCTAATTTCACATCTGACGGACTAAAATGAGCGTCTCCCCCACATACAGTGTTCGATTTTGGTCTAACACTTTTAAAGTACTCCATTTTCAAATACCTTCAAAAGAAGACCAATTTCGTAAAATTCGGAGCTCATATGTGAAAGTTGGGTTTTGGGCCACTTTTGCGCATTTTGACTTTTTGTTATTTTTGACCTGAGTTTTTATGTACATAATTAACCCTTTTAATTTTATTTCTTTTTCATTTATGTTCTTTGATTAAAGTTTTATTAAGCGACACAAAAATCCAAATCCAGATTAAAACCGAAATCAAAGAAACTGACCAAGTCCAAGTGTCTGTTGTCGGTCTGTACAAAAGTTGAGTATTTCTGAATTTTGTTTTATTTTCCTATTTTATTATCTAAATCCAAAAAAATAGATTAGCGTGTAATTAATTTTCTTGTATTTTATCATATTTTTCTATAATTTTTATCCCCTTTAAAACCATCAAAAATATATAAAATCTCAAAAAGTCGATTTTCTATACACATGGAGAGCCACCAAAAATATCACTTCTCACAGATGACCTTTTTTGCTCACGGGTCCTTCATGAAAGTTGTAGATCTCGTCGAGACGAATAACTTTCATGAGGGAAATTTTTTGATCTGAGGTCTTCTTCTATTTCTTTTCTATTTTTCATTGTCTACAAATTTTGAAATTTTTTTGGGTGCCACGTGGCACCTCCACTCTCTCTCCAGCGCCCCCTCCTCTCAGGTCACGTGCCTAGCACGTGACCCCCTCTCCTTCCTCCTCCAACAATGGCTCCACACCCCCTCTCCAGCCGTTACCCCTCTCCACCTCCCCCGTTGTTTCTTCTCCGCCATGCGCGGCCATCAACGCTCCACCATGCGCGCGGCGCTCCCATTCATTAACCCCTCCTCGACGTCCTATAAAGCCACACCTGCCGCAGCCCAGCTCCGATTATCCGCCCTTCTTGGCCGGTGACAGCGGCCGCCTCCCTCGCGGCGTGATCCAAGGCTCGATCAGGGCCTTGCTGCAGTTCCATCCTCGGATCTGTAAAGCTTCGAGGACCTCGTCGTTCCTCTGAGGCAAGGACCTTAGAAGAGAGCTCTGCTCCTCTGTCCCTCAACGACTTTTCTTCATCAAGCTTGCTCAAAGCAATCGCCCCCTCCCTTCTTTTTTTGGCTAACTACTTGCAGGTTCAGCCGTCGCCGGTCGCCTCTGCACATCGCCCCTCTTCCACCTCGCGTCAGTGCCTCTGCCGCAAGGCTCCGCCACCGCTCAGCCCCCGCACCTCCGCGGCGCCTCCGCCGCGTCCCGGCCCTCCGCCATCGGCCGCACGCAACCCGCGCCTTCACAACCCTCGCTACCACTGCCGCGGCGCATGAGCAGCTCCTCCACCACCGTCTCCTCCAGTCGCGCAAGGCGGAGCCCAGCAGCTCGCCCGCCCCTCGCGTCGCGTCTCGGCCAAGGTGCGGCTTCGTCTCCTCCGGCTGCTGCACCGCCTCCGACAACGCCCCTCCGCCTTCTGTGCTTCGCCCGCCACCGTTGGATCGGGCTGATAGCCTTGATCCAAAGGTCCACAGAACCGCCACGTGGAGGACCCCCTAAGCCGCCCCTCCACACCTCAGGCTCGGGATCTCCGAGCCTCTCCCGAGCCTCCATCCATCGCCCGAGCCTCCGCCTTGATAGCCGAGCCTCGCCCGAGCCTCACCTGCCCCCGAGCCTCAAGTTTATCACCCAACCCACAGGCTCGGGACTCCAAGCCTCCCGATCCGGCCACAAGCCTCCAGGAGCACGTGCTAGGCACATGCGTTGGGGGAAAATTGCAGATAGGCCCTTCATCGTTCCTGATTTTGCAAAACCATCCCTGCTAGAGGTAAATTACAAAAGGGCCCTGTCGACTTTCCGAAATTGCAGATAAGCCCTCTAGGACCATTTTGAAAGAAAAACTTTGTTTTATTTACACTTTAGTCTCTGGAATTTCATTTTAGCATATCTTTTTCATACGGACTCCGATTTGAGCATATAATATGTCATTTTAAAGCTATTTTCATGCTCTATCACTTAGCTTAGCCTGTGATCAGATCTGACGGTGTTTATTGTCAATTATTATTTGAGGACTTCTATTGACAGTGCAGGCTAATTTTGACATATATGTCCCGCATTTGCCTTGGTTTAATTGATGATTTCTTTTGCAGGAGCATTGCTAGGGACTTTACATTAATTAATCCCCTTAGTGATCATTGATTATAAGATTTGAGGATTTTAATCACATTCTTTTGATGATAAATTCTATGCTTCGATACTCCCATTGATTGATTAGAATTAAGGAACTCCTCTTGTGCTTGCAAATTGGGATTAATTTTTATTTTGTCTTTTGAACTTTATCTTTTGATCTGTGATAAACTTCGAGGATATTGATTAACATATTTTGGAGCAGAATTCTAAATCCCAGATCCTGGACTTAATTCCCTTGCATAGCATTGTCATCATTGCATTGTATATTTATCAACGCATAAATTAATTAACATTAATTAATTATTTAATTTGATTTAAGATCACGCAACTAGGAATCACCGTTCCCTGTGTTCGATCTTGGTAAACTTGCCAAGAAAAAATATTCCACAACATTCAAAGATTGTGGTTTTTGATCGACCGAAATTCGCCTCCTATACTACAATTCATTCTTATTAAAGAGGTGGATTTCGCGCTCATTAAATGGCGTCGTTGCCGGGGAACTGCGAATTTTTAGGGTTTTAAATAATTTTTTGTGATTAATTTTTGTGAAATTAATTTTTGTGTTTTTTTCCTTTTGCATTTTTTTCCTTTTACATTTTTTTTCTTCTTATACTAACCGCACTCTCTTTCTTCGCAGATTACTCGGAGATAATTTTGGATATAAATCAAGGACCTGCGAAGAAGACTAATTTGTATTTTAATTTTGTGAGAGAGAGTTAGCATAGATTTTATTTTCTGCAATATTCCCAGGGTCCCTCTCTTCAAACCCTTGTAATAATTCGGACTGAACACTTTTGTGGTGTGTCAGGTCTGTTTCAACCCCATCTGTGTTGTTGGGACCCGACTTAAGTGGCGTAGGACTTAGGCACATATACGCTTGCTTGTTTATTATTTGATTGTGCTCGTAATTCTTAGGCCACACATTCACTAACTGTACGCACTATAGATCGTTCAACATTAGCCAAAAATTTCAATCAATTCTTCTCGCTAATAGAACTATCTGTTTAGGGTGTTTTCCATCTGTGCATATAATTTAGTGTAAATTTTAATTTCTTGTACTGCATCCCACATGAAGAACGCGAGGAGTCACTGTAAATCTTTCTCTTAAGCATGCATCATTGATTTACGTTTGCATTGGCTTTTCCGATTTTCCTTTCTTAAGTTTTACAACTTAAGATTTAAAGGAATTGGGACTGCTCGTTAGGCGTGAATTTTGTGCTCACGTAAACTACAGTGATAACCTAAATCTAAAATTGGGACTGCTAATCAAGGCGACTGCAAATAAACTAACTAAAAATTAACCTGTGTTTGGTGGAGAGGAACCCACTCATTGTTTGTAAGGACAAGATCGCACACCTTAGGGTAGAGCCAAAAACCGAAATACTTCACTTAGACTACTGACTTTAAAAATAATTAGCTACTTTTCAGTGAGGGTCGCGGGTAGCTGTTTTTAACGGTCTGACTTCCCTTAGCATAGTGGATGGTTTAGAGGACACCGTGGAAGGCTCCGTCCTCAAGTAACACGGGTAGCCGTTCAAACGGTCCGTACTTACACCTATACTGGCTGAGAGTAGGTGCAACTAGTTGTACGAACTCGGGACAGTCTTTGAGAAATATTTCGGTACTTGACAGCTCCGCTTAATTTGCAAGATTGTCTTATCATTAAATTAAAATTGAAAAGATAAGCGACCGAACCCTAACATGCCTTCACCAGTGTTGAGTGGGTGAATCAACGTGTTTGTTTTGTGTTTGATTTGTGTGCGTCAAAGACCTTGCAATCGCAAGCAAATCGTGGTTTGCTAATCATTCCATCCCTCTTGACAAGATGTCGGCACAGTGGTCTTCTTTCCCGATCTCCACGACCATGTCCCGGTATTCTTCTTCTCACAGTCCTCAAGGGAGCTTGCTCTTCAAATCAGGTTCCTCTCAGCCACCATGCTCTTCCCGCCCATACATCCCACCCTATGACCACAATTCTTCTTGGAATAGCTCTCTCTCAAATTCTGACAATTTTATGGACACGAGAGAAAGACCAGAATCGAGGATGAACAATAGAGTGACCGATATTGACAACAGAGCACGATTTCTGGTTACTATGATCTCACAGCATCTTGAACCATCCTCTACTCAGGATGACTATCCTCTTGAGTACAATCAATTTTCCTTCGACAATCCACGAGAAAACCACAGTCAAGGAAATACAACTCATGACCAGATCACAATGTTTATGAACAATCAATACTCTACTTGAGGTTACATGCCAAAATCACGACACATGGAGAATGATTATTCAATCACTAGTCATGAGATATTTGAGGATGAGATTGCTCGGATTAATCATAGAGCAGACACTTTAACTGAGAGAATATATGATCTCATCCAATCCATGCAGAATTCAGAAGAAGTGAGGCTACCACCTTGCGAACCCCTAGATTATCATGTAACTCACAAACAGACACGACCACTGACCTCTGACCCCCCGACTGACCATATTACAGAAAATACCAAAAAATTGAAAAAAATTGAAAATTCAAAAAAATTGGACAATTCTGAAATGGAAGCATTTTGCAAGAGTATGATTTCAGAGCTTCCATTGATCAAAGCCATAGAATATGTGCTCGATCTTAAGAGATTTGTGAAGAGTCGACTGAACCCAAAAAAGACGGGCAAAAAGCGATCCAGGACTAAATATCATGTCATAACTATGGCTAGTTCTTTGGTGATGAATCATAAAATCAAAAGCCGTAAAGTCAAGCGGTTGACTCGGACCACATGTGCAATTGAGGATTCAATATTTACTCATGTTCGGTTAGACGACGACTCCACATTAAACATCCTCCCCAAGTCCGTCTTTGACCAACTCAAACTCGGACAACTTAAAAAGACTAGGGTGATCGTTCAATTACCCGATTGATCTACCAAAAGACCACGGGGGATCGTTTCTGTCATCGTAAATTTCTGAGGAAGAACACATAATGTGGACTTTATTGTCCTTGACATTGAGCACCCCGGAAGGATGTCTGAGTTTCCTATTATTTTAGGAAAACCGTTCTTAGCCTCCGCTAAGGCGATCGTCGATTGCGAGACTCAGGAAATCAAGTTCCCGAACTCGGACCACAATGAACACAACCCCAATGACACATCCTACTCTGAGGAAAACCAACTTGAAACCAACAGTTATGATCAGGAGATAAATATTTCACATTATCAGACATCTCCACGTGACACACTGATACAAACCCTAGGAGAGTCATCTAAGGGACTGATTGTTGGACAAACTTTGGATTCTCACCACCCTATCACTGCTCCTGGGAAAATTCATGATTTTGGAGCTTATGAGGAATTGGACCATATTATTGAAGATCACCATGATTATTTGAGTGGTCCAATCTTTGAGTCGGCAGTAATTCATGAGATACTTGAACCATATAAGGAACCGACTCCGGAAACATCCGATGTCACCAAAATTCATGACCATCCGGAAGTGACATCAACACCCCCAGCCATAAATCACAAAATCACCAGGAACAATCTCCCTCGACCGAAGCAGCGCATGACCCTTCAAGAATTGGTCGACTTTTACGGGGATTCATCTGATGAGGAACTCACGAATGCCACATCGGTTACTCAAGACAAGGAGATGAAGACTGTCCAACTTCCTCCCAATACTTCTCAAAGAAACAAACCGACCAAGAATGTCACCTTTGACCTTAGACACCAGGTGCATTCTGAAGAGTCCTCGTCCGGTCCTGATGTGGTTCATCAGATAAGTGCAATAGGTACAACTCTGATCCAAGGGCACTTACCTCTGATCGACAAAAGTTGGAGATCCTTTGCAGACGACTACTATTCTCCTGAGGATGACTCCGACGATGGCTGGTCTTCTTCATCATCGCCCTCTACATCTCCATATTATCTCCCTTCGCACTCCCGCAAGAAGGTCTGTCGCAATCCTCCTTGATCTTGTACATCCGCAAATCTACCCGGTTCCCCATTTGTAATTATCCGATTATACTTAGGCTGACCTGAGTCTAAGTATAGGGGGATCGCTACGATTGTTTATACGACACTTCTCTTCTTTTGTTTTTAACCCTTCTATATTTAGTACGAGCTATGTCAACATTTCACTTTGTGCCATGAGGACATAGCACACGCTAAGTATAGGGGGTGTTTGTATATATTTTATCTACTTTATCCATAGCACGTACTTTAATCGTTTTTATCTAACATCGGAGATGGGTACAAGTAGTGTGCATAATACCTGTTTTTCAAAAATAATAATAAGAACAAAACAAACAAACAAAAAACACCCAAAAAACTTTAAAAAAATCATCACTCGTGGTCTTGCATTTCATCAAGCATTCCTTGGTTGATATTCCTGATACCTTCACCGTCACTCAAGGCTTGAGGATTTTTTAGGACACTTGATTTCTGAGATCTTGAGATTCTGAGTTAGCATGCCTTAGTCATTAGGTTTTTGAACTTAATAATCCACACTTCCCTAGTTAGAAAGATTTGAGCGTTATATTGCACTCTTCATCTCTACCTTCAAAGAATATGATCAGCACAAATCACTTCCACAACTGCATGATTGATGAGATGAGTTGAGATATCACTTGAGGAACTAGGACTAGATATTTGAGTTTAGATCTGATCTGATGATATTCGAGGATGGGATAAAGTTAGCGAAGGCTGCAAAAACCTGAGTGTCAGCAAAAACCTATCCAGTGTGTGAACAAGTTCATATGCTATCTTTTTTTATATTGACCTAAGTGCCAGGGTGTGTTGAAACTTAATGAAAATTATTGATCAGTGTACGCCAACTTCTGGTAAAAGCAGTGGAGCTAGCCAACAAAAAAAAGAGAAATAGAAATGTCAAGAAAAGCTCTATCATCCAAAGTCAAATTCTAAATGAGCTTCCGCCAATGGCGAGCGCTCCCAAACATTTTCAAAGTGTCCACTTGGACCAAGCGCTAATTAGGACCAAAGAGTCGGGCTGACACCAAAAAAGGACTCTGCATCGTAAATGCTACAAGTCTGGGTGTCGAAGGTATCTTAGATACTCAAAAGAGACACACCCCGGTGTACTCCTAGAAAAACAAGGGCAGACGATTCCAAATTCTCTTCACGGACACATTGATCAACAAAATAAAAATATACTTGTGTTGAGTAATAAGGCACTCGAGAGGCACCTTTTTCCAATGTGAGGAAGAGAAAATTAGACACAATCCTATGCCCTCCATCATCTGGCCGTCCATATACACTTTCAATTCTGACAAACTAAATGAGACGGTTGACTGAAGCAAGAATAGACTTATTCCCTAGTGTTGAGGATTAGGTATAGAGGAGAGTCTCTTGGATTGGAACTTTGGGTGATGTCTCGACTTGACTCTCATGAATGCATTACACTAAGAATCATATCCTTATACTATATGTACAAACAGAGAGTCTGAAAATTAGAGAAGTTGGGTTCCTTTTGATTAAAGCTTGGCTGAACCCAGAATTTTAGGATCACTCAAATTAAGGGTCTTCAATGAATTGAGCCTTGAAAATTCAGTTGCACAGTCAGGGATGTATTCAACTAAGTCATTCATTCATGCTCGGGGACAAGCATGGTCTAAGTATAGGGGTATGATTAATCTCGTATTCATCATGCTAAAAATGGTCATTTAGGCTCTGTCCCCCATCATTCACTTGTAATTAATCATTAATATAGCATTTTCAGCATTCATACATGTGTAAATAATATCTGCATTTCATCATGCATAATTGCATTAAAAATCCCAAGTGTAAATTAGACCAAAAAGCCGCTAACTTCTCATTTTTTAATTAATTCATTTGACCCCAAACTACTTCCAATGTGTAGATATTACTACCCTTATTAAATAAAAAATACAAAAAAATTACTAACCCCAATAAGTGTCAAATAATCCGAAAGTCTAATTTCACATCTGACGGACTAAAATGAGCATATCTCCCACATACAGTGTCTGATTTTCGTCTACTCACTTTTAAAGTACTCCATTTTCAAATACCTTCAAAACAAGATAAATTTCTTAAAATTCGGAGCTCATATGTGAAAGTTGGGTTTTGGGCCTCTTTTGCGCATTTTGACTTTTTGCTATTGACCTGAGTTTTTATGTACATAATTAGTGCCTTTAATTTTATTTCTTTTTCATTTGTGTTCTTTGAAGAAAGTTTTATTAAGCGACACAAAAATACAAATCCAGATTAAAACTGAAATCAAAGAAACTGATCAAGTCCAAGTGTCCGTTGTCGGTCTATACAAAAGTTGAGTATTTCTGACTTTTGTTTTATTTTCCTATTTTATTATCTATTAAAAATATAAAAAATTAGATTAGTGTGTAATTAATTTTCTTGTATTTTATCATATTTTTTCTATAATTTTTATCCTCTTTAAAACCACCAAAAAATAAAAAATCCCCAAAAGTTGGTTTTCTATACACATGGAGAGCCACCACAAAATACCACTTCTCACAGATGACCTCTTTTGCCAATAGATCCTTCATAAAAGTTGTAGATCTCGTCGAGACGAACAACTTTCGTGAAGGAAATTTTTCGATCCGAGGTCTCCTTCTATTTCTTTTATATTTTTCTTTGTCTACAAATTTTAAAATTTTTTTGGGGTGCCACGTGGCAGCCCTTGGGCGTGCCATGTGGCACCCCCACTCTCTCTCCAGCGCCCCCTCCTCTCAGGTCACATGCCAAGCACGTGACCCCCTCTCCTTCCTTCTCCAACAACGGCTCCACACCCCCTCTCCACCTCCCCCGACGTTTCTTCTCCGCCATGCGCGGCCATCAACGCTCCACCATGTGCACGGTGCTCCCATTCATTAAACCCTCCTCGTCGTCCTATAAAGCCACACCTGCCGCAGCCCAGCTCCGATCATCCGTCCTTCTTGGTCGGTGACAGCGGCCGCCTCCCTCGCAGCGTGATCCAAGGCTCGATCAGGGCCTTGTTGTAGTTCCATCCTCGGATCTGTAAAGCTTCGAGGACCTCACCGTTCCTCTGAGGCAAGGACCTTGGAAGAGAGCTCTGCTCCTCCGTCCCTCAGCGAACCCATCTTCATCAAGTTTTCTCAAAGCAATCGCCCCTCCCTTCTTTTTTTGGTAAACTACTTTCAGGTTCAGTCGTCGTCGGTCTCCTCCGCACATCGCCCTCTTCCGCCTCGCGCCAGCGCCTCCGCCGCAAGGCTCCGCCACCGCTCAGCCCCTGCCCTCCGCGGCGCCTCCGCCACATCCCGGCCCTCTGTCATCGGTCGCACGCAACCCGCGCCTTCGCTACCCTCGCCACCACCGCCGCGGCGCACGAGCAGCTCCTCCACCTCCGTCTCCTCCAGCCGCGGAAGGCGGAGCCCTGCAGCGAGCTCACCCGCCCCTCGCGTCGTGTGTCGGCCGAGGTGCGGCTTTGTCTCCTCCGGCCGCCGCACCGCCTCCGCCAACGCCCCTCCACCTTCCGCGCTTCGCCCGCCACCGTTGGATCGGGCTGATAGCCTTGATCCAACGGTCCACAGAACCGCCACGTGAAGGACCCCCTAAGCCGCCCCTCCACACCTCAGGTCCGGGATCTCTGAGCCTCTCCCGAGCCTCCATCCATCGCCCGAGCCTCCGCCTCGATAGTCGAGCCTTGTCCGAGCCTCACCTGCCCCCGAGGCTCAGGTTCGTCACCCGAACCACAGGCTCGGGACTCCGAGCCTCCCGATCCGGCCACAAACCTCCAGGAGCATGTGCTAGGCACGTGCGCTGGGGGAAAATTGCAGATAATCCAAGAAATTTTTATTCCTATAGGGTAAATTACAAAAGGGCCCCGTCGACTTTCAAAAATTGCAGATAAGCCCTCCAGGGACCATTTTGAAAGAAAAACTTTGTTTTATTTACACTTTAGTCCTTGGAATTTCATTTTAGCATATCTTTTTCATACGGACTCCGATTTGAGAATATAATATGTCATTTTGAAGCTATTTTCATGCTCTATCACTTAGCTTAGCATGTGATCAAATCAGACGGTGTTTATTGTCAATTATTATTTGAGGACTTCTGTTGACAATGTAGGCTAATTTTGACATATATGTCCCGCATTTGCCTTGATTTAATTGATGATTTCTTTTGCAGGAGCATTGCTAGGGACTTTACATTAATTAATCCCCTTAGTGATCATTGATTATAAGATTTGAGGATTTTAATCACACTCTTTTGAGGATAAATTCTATGCTTCGATACTCCCATTGATTGATTAGAATTAAGGAACTCCTCTTGTGCTTGCAAATTGGGATTAATTGTTAATGGGTTTTTATCAGTTGTGCCCCTTCGAGATATCGCAATATCAGTTATGCCCCTATCTTTATGGTAATATCAGTTGTACCCCTGACTTCTTGCCAATATTTCACTTGTGCCCCTCGGAGGGGCATAACTGATAATTATGCCCCTCCGAGGGGCACAAGTGAAATATTGGTAAGAAGTCGGGGGCACAACTGATATTATCAAAAAGATAGGGGCATAGCTAATATTGCGATATCTCAGAGGGGCACAACTGATAAAATTTGTCTTTTGAACTTTATCTTTTGATCTGTGATAAACTTCGAGGATATTGATTAACATATTTTGGAGCAGAATTCTAAATCCCAGATCCTGGACTTAATTCCCTTGCATAGCATTGTCATCATTGCATTGTATATTTATCAACGCATAAAATTAATTAACATTAATTAATTATTTAGTTTGATTTAAGATCATGCAACTAGGAATCACCATTCCCTGTGTTCGACCTTGGTATACTTGCCAAGTAAAAATATTCCACAACATTCAAAGATTGTGGCTTTTGATCGACCGAAATTCGCCTCCTATACTACAATTCATTCTTATTAAAGAGGTGGATTTCGCGCTCATCAAGGGCATAGGAGTCTCCGTTTCTCACGAAATTTGAATGGCATTTAGGAGAGATATATCGATGAATATACATGGAAGAATTTTTGAAAAAAATAAAAAAAATATTGGGGAAACTGCTTTGTGTAACAGTCATCTTGCTTGTTACTCAAAACAGCTTCCCCGTCCTCTATTTAAAATAGTAACTTTAGGAGGAGTATATAGATATTAAATGATTCGGATATGGGTGTAATTATCTTATCCAAATCGGTGTTTTGGATTCTTTCCCTCAAATTGATACCGCAAGTGCCATTGATGTTTAAAATAGTAAATATTTCAAATTCATGCTTATTTATTTAATTTCAATTAAAGTGATAATTATTTTAAAAAAACATGTAAGAGGAGGGGAGAAAAAAAGAAAACTAGAGTTACATCATCCACCTCGAGTATTTTTGTATTTTGTATTTCATTACTTGGTAATAGGGTTGGGCATTGGGCTGGGTCGGCCCGACCCGACCCAAAACCCGACCTGTATAACCTGACCCAAACCCGAACTCGAAATTTAGTGGGTGGGATGTGGACCCTAAAATGAGCCCATATTGATTATCGGGCCGGGTTTGGGCCTGAGAAGGCCCAAACTCATTAGTCCGATAGATCGACCCATTCTAAAGCAAGTATATTCATATCTAGTACGGTATAATTATATCAATTATATTCATGTTCATTCCAAATACCATGTTCTAACTTTAATATCCTTATTCGAGTGTAGAATAAATACTCAGATACATTAATAATCATATCCATCAGTGGATTGAGGATATTATTACATTAATATACAAGATTATTATATTAATATGCAGGAATGGAATTTGTGTCCTCAAGTGTTAGAGCATCTACAACTGTAAGTAACCAATCTGTATTGGGTCATAGTGCCCGCATCTACAATAGAATATGTAATGGTGTATTGAATGGTGGTTTAAGTCGCCATATTTTTACCACATTTCTATTTCTAACTTACAACTAATGTTAAAATCACAAATTAGTTAGCATGCTTATACTTTTAAACATGCACACATGCATAAGAAACAACCACGCAAATGCAAGAATGGAAGACATGATATTGGTATATATAGGTCTTAAATTGGGCCGGCCCGACCCGAACCCGACCCATTTTGTTTGGGCCGGGTTTGAGCTTGGGCCTAATTTTTGAAAATAAAATGGGCCTAGGCCCGACCCATTAGCCCATATATTTAAATGGACTTGGACCGGGCCAACTCAAATCCGACTCGACCTGGCCCGATGCCCAACCCTACTCGGTAATAGTCATTCCTTTTTCAAATTTCTCAGCCTTTTCACTTTCACCTGTCCAATGCCTTTAAGTCATTATTATTATTTGTGACATGTCCTACTAATTATATATAAATTATAATTATCACGTATTCCACAATAAATAATACTCCACCTTCGATTTTTTTCAAGAAAAACAAAGTGACATTTAATAGAAAGAAGAAGTCGAAGTTATATTACATTTATCTCATCGAAATAAGATCTCCAAAAGAAACGCGAATATGCAGTCAACGTCATTATTCTGTATTGCATCTTATTATTTCAATGAGAGACAAGGAAAATGTAGCGTTAAGGACATGAATGTGATTTTTTGCATACCGTGATATGAATACGTATTTGTATTTATATTTATCGGGAAAGCGGATATAAATAAGGATCATTAGAAACATAAGGACATCAATGTGATTTGTTGCATACGGTGATATGCGGAAATCATGTCCTTAATCCAATTTCAATATCTACAATACGATGTAGCGTAGTTCCTGATTGATAATATACCAATTCCACAGGGCGGAAGATGCAAATAGCCACAGCCCACCGATCCGGTGGGGTTCAGTTCCCAGGTTCGGCGATCCAGCTGCGCCCACCATCGAGCCGTCCATTTCCTGATGACCGTACAGATTTTGTCACGTGGAGCGGCTTCCGATTCTCCCTTACCAGCGGAAGCCGACGAGGAAAACCGGCGGCGGAATAAAGTTACATGATGGGCTTCCAGATCTTCTCCATCGAGAGTTGCTTTTGTTTTTAATTAGCGATGTGCCTCGTACGGAGGCACGTGAAACTTTGGAGGATTCTCGAACGAGTTTTTTATCCGGAATTTTAATCATCGAAATATTTTGTCCGGACATCTAATCTTAAAAATTCCCAGTCAGGACATCGATTGACGAACGATTTGTCGATCAGTAAATCGTTTGCTAATCAATACATAAAAATAATATATAATATTATTCTGGAAAACTTTTTCAATTTTATATTATAAAAAATAATATATAAAAATATTTGGAATTGAGAATCGGCAAATCATTTATCCGATTCTCAATTCCAAATTTTTTTTATATATTATTTTTTATAATATAAAATTGAAAAGTTTTTTGGAATATCATTGATCGTCGAACGATTTGCCGATCGAAAAACCGTTCGCAAATCGATGCCCTGACTAGGAATTCTTGAGGTCCGATGCCCTGACAGGACATTTCGGTAATTGAAATGCCTAGTAAGGGAAAAAACTCTTTTCAAACAATAGCGAGAGCCGAATGATATCCGCTTTCGGAGGGAACATACTCCCACTCCCTTGTTGATCATTCCATCCCTACCTTGCCGTGGAACTGTTTCGGGTTATTAACACGGATTTTCTTGCTCTTGATGTTGCCGATTTGCTAATCACGCAAGCTCCTACCGTGTTCGAACTTCGAGCCCTTATAATCTCCTTGCTTTGTGCAAATCATGACTCGATTTGGAGGTCCTTCCGCATGAGGAAGTACACCTCCCTCATCTCCTAACTTGAAGATAAGATGCGGTCGGTAGCATAACTTCGGAGATTTTCTGAATGGGATCGATTATGTGGATATGTATTCGTCGATGGTCTTGATTGTAGCAACACTTAATGTGGGGACAAAGCGTGAAGATGATGGCGTCGAACTCGTCATTGTCCTTATGGGGAGAGGTAGTGGGAGATGATATGGATAAGAGGAGCGAGGGAGAGTGCATCTCGAAGAAATTTAAATCAATTTTGTTCATTAATCAGAACACTTTAATAGTGGTAGAAACTCTTTTAGGGTAGATATTTCAACAAAACTTGTGAGGGTCTCGAGCCCCGATACGAATAAGAAGAGTCCGCGGGGACCCCTCAACTGGCATGCTGATGAACGATTATTTGCCTAAATAAATTTTATGATGTGTACTTGGCAATTAACTATTTAATCAAAATATAACCGCTTAAATGTATCTATGTGAAGAGACGCGGTTGTATGTTGTTTATTTAACCTGAGCAAGCCCCGAGATCTACACAAGGAAACGTACCTAACTATATGTTAAACGAATTAACTAATTGAATTTATTCAAGTTCAAGCCTAATCTATCTAACTTGATGAATGCACAATAACAGAATGTAAAAAATGTGATTTTTATATGCAAAACAGATGCAAATTGAATGTAATAATAAAAAGAGGTACAAAAAATGGATGATAATTTGATCAACAATAATTGAGGTAATAAAAGATAAATTAATCTCACAAATTATTATGTCAATAATAAACAAGAAGCTTTCACTGAAAAATATGCATTTGATGTTATCTCAAAAGTTGAATTCAATATAATAGAGAGAAAGAAAATAATAAGAGCTTCAAAACGAGACCAAATTCAAAAAAATTGGAGTTCAAGAGCTCAAGTTATTAAAGAGACATGATATGGGCCTAAATGCAATAAGAACTTAATTAAAAACTCTTTAAAAAGTAAAGCATGGGGATTATCTGCAAATATGATAAGCCGGAGGGGGTTCTGTGTAGTTTCCGAAGTGTGCGTGGGTATTTTTCTATTTGGAGAAACTGGTGGGGCTCATGCGTAAATATTCTTGGCAGGCACGTGCAGTATGTGTGAGGAGGACTTGAGTGCAAATGGTGGAAGTTGAAGGGATCCTGTTGCAAAATATCCCATCCCATGTGCCTCCCACACGTGGGGTTTAGGCACGGAGTGATGTTCGGTGGTGGGAGGACGCATGAACAGTGGGGAGGCTCTGACAACCTGGGCCTGGAGGCATGGGTGAATGCTCTAATTAGGATCTAAGCCGTCAGATATGATGTGATACAATGGTCTAGCAAGGCGCAAAGATGGACGATTGCGGATCTGCATGGAGCTGATCTGATGGTCGGAGGATGATCGTGCACAAGCACCATTGGATCTGAATCCGAAGGTGTATGCTCTTTGTTCTGGGCTCTGACAATCCTTCCTTAGCTCTTCATGTACCTTGGATGTCAACTAATGGATCTGGGATCTTGGGGATCCAAGGTGAAGGTCCTAGTGTTGGTGTGGGGCTGCTGAAGTGGTTGGGTCAACACGACAGTGCTTGCACACTAGAGGTGGAGGAGGAGACCGGAGCTCTGATGTGCCACCCTATCAATGACGTGTATGCATACCTATAGGATTAGAAATCAAATGCAAAGCAGAATGGAGGGGAATGGAGGCATGTGGCGGGTGGAAGAGGTGAAGGCATGGAGCTCCAGGTATGTCCAAGACCTAAATGTGGAGCATGGCGGGGGGAGGTCGTAGAGAAAGGGAAGATGGTTGTGGATGTGTGGGCAAGGATTATGGGTGTGAGGTGGAGCTTGGGGTGATGTCCATGAAGCCTGGAGATACAATGAAGCAGGCAGATTGTAAAACCTTGAACTTGACATATCTCGGATCCTATATAATAAGATCCAGCTTGTCAAGAGGAAACCAACAGAATTTGTTTCGTGTGAATCGGACTTCGTTTCGATTTGTTATGATTTTCGGAAGAAAGAGAATGAGGGTTAAGACGTCATTAACCCATAATGAATGTCGTTAAGACTAATTAAATATGATTAAAGAAACTAATGATGGATTGAAAACCGCTAATGATCATTAGCAAACACTAATCAATAATTAGCAAAAGATAAGCGTAAGTCGTGAAAGTTAAATCGTGATTAGTGAAAGTTAATCACGATTAATGTTAATTAAGCGTCATTAGCGAATCTAGAATCTTCTAGAATGTTCTAACTTAAGCCCCAAGTTTGAGATAAGTTTTGGCCAAAATCATGGGCCGCTAAACCATGGTTAAGGTCTAAATCATGGTTTTCTAACCATGGTTAGTGGTTTTCTGGAGCCTATAAATAGACCCCCCCTCCCATTCATTCTCTACGATGTCCACTAACACCACCACCCCAAGGGCTAGGTCGAGAGGTCAGGAGGAGGAGTGGGAGGTGAGGGAGGAGCACTAGCGAAGCGCTGTCGGGAGAACGAGGAGAAGAAAGGTTTGATCCTCTCTTAGTTTGTTTCGTAAGCTATGATTTCAATTCATCCTCTTTTCTTCCAAGCTTTGTTCTTAATTCGTCTTTCTTTTCGATTTGTTTTCTGTTGTGGTTCGAGGAGAAATCTGTGTAACACCCTACTTAGGTGCGGGCGGCTATTCATGTCAGTGAACCCTGTGATTCATCACACATTCACTCATCTAAGACGCGTGGTGTCTACCGATTCTCCATCGCTTATGTTTATATTATTTCGATTATACTTTTATAGTTATTTTGATGGAGAAATCCGTGTAATACCCTACTTAGGTGCAGGCGACTATGCACGTTAGTGAACCTTGTGATTCGTCATACATTCACTCACCTAAGATGCGTGGTGTCTACCGATTCTTCATCTCTTGTTGTTTGAGTATATTCTTTCAGTTTCGTTGTTATTTTCCTCTCAGTTGATTTTATAGAGGAAACTCTTTTTGTTTTTATTTTGAAATATGGTCCCGATATAAGGGGAAACTCTACTGAAATTTTCCGAGAAATATGTTCCGATATAAGAAGAAATTCTGCTGAAATTTTCCAAGAAGTATGTCCCGATATATGGGGAAACTCTGTCGAAATTTTCCAAGAAATATGTCCCGATATAAGGGAAAACTCTTGCCGAAATTTCAAGAGAAAATATGTTCTTGGCATTCTTCGTGTTCTTCATGTTCTTCGCGTTCTTCGTGATCTTCGTTCGTTCTTCGCGTTCTTGACATGTTCTTAGCGTGTTTGCTACGAAAATGAAATTCGATTTTTTCAGGAGCCTTAAAACATCCTTTCTGAAAACGAAACACGATAAAGCCATGCATACGCGTGAGAGAGCTCGATTAGGTAACGAAATCCTTCCTTTTGTTGCTGGATTTTCATACGAAATTATTGAAATTCTTGATTTTATGTTCTTTGCTATGAAGAACCTTAATTTTGGCTATTTTTGAAAAGTCTGAAGAGCTGCTTTGTGATTCCCACTAAAATAAGGTTTAAGCATCAAATTGATACGGTGGCTTTGAAAGTTAGGGTTTAGGAGTTAAAATAGCCATAAATACGAGTATATATGCATATGAATAATATATATGTGAGTCTATACTAAGTGTTGCTGATTATGCAAATCGAAGACTTAATGAAAGAATTACATCATGGGAATTGATGTGGTTTGACTTGGATCTTGAAAAGGATCGTGTGTCACGTTAAGGATGACTGGGAGTAGAACTACAGGTCGGGCATGCAACATGTAGGTTTGTCGGAAGGAACTCGTATTGGCGTTTCCCAACCTAGGTGGTACACAATTGCCCTGTTATGATAAGTGCGCACGGAATGAATGATTTGCAATGTGTGGTACTGGGAGCCAATATCTTCGGGTTGAACGACGGAAGACGTGTCATGCTATGTGGAGGCACGGGTGGTTCAATAGCGATTGGGTCACGATGATATGTATTTAAAGCCATTAGGTTATATGATTAAATGTTAGTATGAGGTTTTAAGCAACCGAGTCTTCGAGGACGGTGTGCTCATTTGTTTTATAGGATGAGGGTTTGAGACCCTGTTTAATAAAAGAAAATAAAAATTATCAGGGTAGTACTGGAGGATTGGTTGAAGTGACGTGCGGTGGCATAAGCTTACCAAGATCAACACTATCTCCAATCCCAAAGTGTCCACATCTTCGGAGACCAAGAATGGTGGGGTTCCCCTGGACTAATCCCTGATGTGGAATAGAAAGGAATAGGACTCAAATTAATGAAAGGATTGTAACTTTTAATGACAACAATTTTAGAAAAATCATACAATTTGTTTGCTTTTTCTCTTTTTCGTTACTTAGCATTCGCTAATTGTTATCCTATGATTTATGGAAAACCCAGCAGGTATCGGTGAGACATCGCAAGGACCTTAGTAGACATCCAGCCGGCCACAGTAACTTTACTTTGTAAGGTAGTTAGTAATCTTTTGTATATTTTCCTTTCAAACTGATGTACATGTAAATGATTATAGTGGGACAATGTATCATCTGAACTTTATTTTGTGAATGGAAAAGTGTCGAAATACTTTCTTCTGAATATACTTTATTTGCAGTCTGTTTCTAAATGTTAGTTGTGATTGCTGAATAAATTATTGTTAAGTAACCAGATCCGGTTATGGGAGGATTCGACGGCTCGAAATTGGGGTCGTGATAGATTGGTATCAGAGCCTGGTTACTCCAGTAATTTATTTAGTAATTGACAACTATGAACGGTATTTAGAAACTAAGGTTGTATTAAGATCCTTTGATCTTAATAACTGACTGCAGTACCATTCACAAGTCATTGTCCCTTATGTACATCATGCTAAGATATATAGGATCTGACCTTTGACCTTGACTCATCCCAGGATCATGGCAGACCAAGATGTGTCTAGGCAATTAGTGGCTATGATGGCAATGCTCCAAATCATGGCTCGATTTGGAGGCCCTTTCGCATGAGGAAGTACACCTCCCTCGTCTCCTAACTCGAAGATAAGATGCGGTCGGTCGCAAAACTTCGGGAATTTTCTGAATGGGATCGATTATGTGGATATGTATTTGTCGATGGTCTTGACTGTAACAACACGTAATGTGGGGACAAAGCGTGAAGATGATGGCATCAAACTCGTCATTGTCCTTATGGAGAGTGGTAGTGGGAGATGATTTGGATAAGAGGAGCGAGGGAGAGTGCATCTCGAAGAAATTTAAATCATTTTTGTTCATTAATCAGAACACTTTAATAGTGGTAGAAACTCTTTAAGGGTAGATATTTCAACAAAAGTTTTGAGGATCTCAAGCCCCGATACGAATAAGAAGAGTCCACAAGGACCCCTCAGCTGAAATGTTGATGAACGATTATTTGCCTAAATAAATTTTATGATTTTGTACTCGGCAATAACTATTCAATCAAAATACAACCGCTTAAATGTATCTCTGTGAAGAGACGCGGTTATATGTTGTCTATTTAACCTGAGCAAGCATCAAGATCTATACAAGGAAACGTACCTAATTATATGTTAAAGGAATTAACTAATTAAATTTATTCAAGTTCAAGCCTAATCTATCTAACTTGGTGAATGCACAATAACATAATACAAAAAATGTGATTTTTATATGCAAAACATATAAAAATTGAATGTAATAATAAAAAGAGGCACAAAAAATGGATGACAATTTGATCAACAATAATTGAGGTAATAAAGATAAATTAATCTCACAAATTATTATGTCAATAATAAACAAGAAGGTTTCACTGAAAAATATGCATTTGATTCTATCTCAAAAGTTGAATTCAATATAATAGAGATAAAGAAAATAATAAGAGCTTCAAAACAAGACCAAATTCATAAAAGTTGGAGTTCAAGAGCTCAAGTTATCAAAGAGACATGATATGGGCCTAAACGCAATAATAACTTAGTTAAAAACTCTTTAAAAAATAAAGCATGGGGATTATCTGCAAATATGATAACCCGGAGGGGGTTCTGTGTAATTTCCGAAGTGTGTGTGGGTATTTTTCTATTTGGAGAAACTGGTGGGGCTCATGCGCAAATATTCTTGGCAGGAACGTGCAATGTGTGTGAGGAGGACTTGAGTGCAAATGGTGGAAGTTGAAGGGATCTTGTTGCAAAATATCCCATCCCATGTACCTCCGACATGTGGGGTTTAGGCATGGAGTAAGGTTCGATGGTGGGCGGATGCGTGAACAGTGGGGAGGCTCTGAAGGAGGCTCAGGTAACCTAGGCTTGCAGGCACGGGTGAATGCTCGAATTGGGATCTAGGTCATCAGATTTGATGCGATACAATGGTCTAGCAAGGCGCATAGATGGACGGTGGTGGGACCTGCATGGAGCTGATCTGACGGTCGAGGATGGTCGTGCACAAGCACCATTGGATCAGAATCCAATGGTGTATGCTCTTTATTATGGGCTCTGACAAGCCTTCCTTATCTCCTCATGTACCTTGGATGTCAACTAATGGATCTGGGATCTTGGGGGTCCAAGGCGAAGGTCCTAGTGTCTGTGTGGGGCTGTTGAAGTGGTCGGATCAGCACGACAGTGCTTGCACACTAGAGGTGGAGGAGGAGACCGAAGCTCTGATGTGTCACCCTATCAATGACGCGTATGCGTACCTGTAGGATTAGAAATCAAATGTGAAGCAGAATGGAGGGGAATGGAGGCATGTGGCGGGTGGAAGAGGTGAAGGCATGGAGCTCCAGGTATGTGCAAGACCTAAAGGTGGAGCATGGCGGAGGGAGATCGTAGAGAAAGGGAAGATGGTTGTGTATGTGTGGGCGAGGATTATGGGTGTGAGGTGGAGCTTGGGGGGATGTCCAGGAAGCCTGGAGATACAATGAAGCAGCAGATTAAATTGGAGAAATTGAAAAGGGGCATGGATCGGGACTACCTAGGTGGAGCGACGGAGTGCGAAGAGGTTGGAGGCTGTATAGGGGCCATATATGTAGCCTAAGGGAGATTTAGAAGGTTATCACTCATTGTGGTCGGCCAGCCACAGATCTCTACAGCTACTGGTGGGTGGGGTTGCGACACGACGATGCACCATGGATCACATCTGGAGAAGACATTTCTCACTCAATAAGGAAACCCGAACCTGTCACGACGAGGCTCTTGGAGCTCATCCCTCTCTCCCTCAATCGGTGGATGATCGTGGAGATGAAGGGAGATGATGCTTTTATAGGAGGGGATGGAGGTGGTGGTGCTAAAATTTTGCATGGATGCCTTGAAGGTTGCATGCAAGGGGATTGATGGTTGGAGGTTACGTGAAGAGGAGGAATGAAGGGGGCATCGACTGTTAGGGTTCTGATGTGAAGAGGGATCGCGGAATGACCCGATTAATTAGTTGAAGCGGGCTGCCTCGATTGCGTAACGATGAAGTGGAGAGGGAATCCAAGGTAAACGACGACTTGGAAGTCGTTGGATGTACGAGAGTGGATGATCCAAATGAAATCGTATCATCGGGAATGCAACCCACGTGAGGGACAGAGAAGAGTTAGGTGTATTGACTTTGGTCATGGATAAGCTCTGATCCAACGGCCAGGAGCAGGGGTGCTAGAGGACAAGGTTTGTGGACCAGGTCAATGTCATGACCCCAATTCTGGGTCGTCGGATCCTCCCATATCCGGATATGGTTATTCAACAACAATTTATTTAGCAATCACCACTAACTTTCAGAAATATACTATAATTAAAATATTAAGAAGGAAGTATCTCAACACTTTTCCATTCACAAAATAAAGTTTACATGATACACTATCCCACTATAACTATTTACTTGTACATCAGTTGGAAAAGAAATACACGAAAAGATTACCAACTATCTTATAGAGTAATGCTATTGTGACTGGTTAGATGGTTATTGTCCCAGTGATAACTCTCCAATGCATATTGGGTTTTCAGAAGATATAGGAAAGAGAGGAGCCGATGCTCAATAACAAAGAAAATAAACACAGACCAAGCATGATTTTTGAAATGTTAAACAAACCAAATTATATATTTGTTCCTTTAATCTCTTTTATTTTAGTTCCTATCCATTCTAATCTACATCAGGGATTGGTCATCTCCCCTCCACAGACCCTGAAGTTGTGGACACTCCAGGATTGGAGATTGCGTTGATCTGGTGAGCTTATACAACTGTACATCACCTCAACCAATCCTCCAATACTACCATGATAATTTCTATTTTCCTTTATTATCTAAGGTTCCAAACCCTCCTCCTAATAAACAAACAAGCACACCATCCTCGAGGACTTGGTAGTTTAAAATCACTGGTTAACCTTTAATTACATAAACTAATAGCTTTCAACACATGTTATTGTTGGTCAGTCGTTGTCAAACCACCCATGCCTCCACAACAACCCCATCATCAATTAGTCAACCCATCAAATGGTTTTCGAGTATCATGCATTGGAAATAATTGATTTCACATGCTCAACCTATCCGGGCAGTTGTGTACCACCTATGTTAGGCCTGTCAATACGGATGTTCTTCTGATAAACCTACAGGTTGCATGCCCGACCTGTAGTATCTACTCCAAGCCATCCTGATCGCAAAAGATAGTATGAAATTTTAAATCAAATCGCATTTATGCCATGTCAATTATCAACTAGTATCAGTATCATTTTACAGATTTATCACAACAATTGCAAGAATGATTCATTTCACCAATTATATTTTAGCATTTATTTTAGAGTAAATCATGAAACAAGTATGTGAACATTCATCAAAAATACCGGGCATGATAAACATATATTCTTATCATGATTAACTTGAAAATCCAACAACAAGAGGTAGGATTTCGTTACCTAATTGAGCTCTCTCTCGTGTATTCAGTGCTTTATCATGATTCATTCTCAGAAAGAGTGATTTACGGTTCCAAAAATGATCGAATTTCACTTTCATGTCAAGAACACTAAGAATGTGCCAAAAATGCAAAGAATAAATGAAGAACATGAATAACGAACGAAGAACATGAAGAACACAAAGAAAATATTTTCTCTCATAATTTCAGTAGAGCATCCCCTTTTATAGGGTGATATTTCTAGGAATACTTCAACAGAGTTATCCCTCATATCGGGACATATTTCTATGAAAATTTCGGTAGAGTTTCCCTTGATATGAGGAAAAATGGAAAGGGATTACTCTATAAAATCATCAAAAGGAAAAAATCAGCGAAATAGAAAGGATACAATAGAACTACAAGCGATGGAGAATCGGTAGACACCACGCATCATACATGTGACGAATCATAGGGTTCACTGACGTGCCTAGCTGCCCGCATCTAAGTAGGATATTACACATATTTCTCCACCAAAAAAACTATAAAATTGATAAAAACAGTTGAATCGGCAAGTCTCTTGTCAAGGGTGAGTGAGTCATACGAAGAACATGTATGCTCATTGACAATCTAGCCTCCTGCACTCGAGCATGGCTATGCTCAGATTCCTCCTCTAACCATAATATAAAATAAAATGGAAAGGAAGATGAATCGAAACCTAGCTTGAAAAAGAAGATGAATAAAAAACCTAGCTCAAGTTAGATCTTACTTACAAAGCCAACCAGGAGAGGATCGCACCGTCTTCCTCATCCTTATCCTCTTGGCAGCATTTCGCTAGCGCTTCTTCCATACATCCCTTTCCTTCTCCCGACCTCTCAACACTAGCCCTCGGGATAGTGATGGTAGTGGAAATCTTATAGAATGAATGTGTTGGAGAGGCTATTTACAGGCTTCGAGAAAATAACTAATCATGGTTAATAAAGCATGGTTTAACCCTTAATCGTGATTAATGGCCCATGGTTAAGTCCATGATTTTGGACAAAGCTTATCTGAAGCTTAAGGCTTAAGTTCGAACTATCCATAAGCTTTTAAATTTTCCAATGACACTTAATTTAATCACGATTAACTTTCACTGATCATGATTAAACTTTCATAACTCATAATTAACTTAAACTGACCTATGATTAGTATTTGTTAATGATGATTAATGTCTTTACTTCATAATTAGTTTCTTTAATCGCTATTAATTAGTCTTAATGATGATCATTAAGGATTAATGATATCTTAAGCCTCCTTACTTCTCTTTCTTCCGAAAATCATAACAATTGGAAATGAAGTCAGATTCACACGAAAAAAATTCTGTTGATTTCCTTTTGATAAGCCGAATCTTATGATATATGATCTGAGAGAGTCCAAGTTCAAAGCTTTACAATTATAACAACCTTAAAGGAAGTCTCGTCCTTGAGACTTGAAATGCAAGCATAACAACCTTAAAGATGATTGAAACCATAACGACTTTAAAGGGAGTGAACATCCTTTTATTGATAATGAAGATATATCCAATAAATAGTGTTATCGTTCAAACAAATAGGGGTATTTCTCTCTCATATATACCTTAGGTTCCCATGTGGCTTCTTCAAACTCTTGGTTCCTCCACAATACTTTAATTAGAGGTACCTCTTTATTCCTCAGCTTCTTGATATCCTTATCTAATATTTGCACATGTACTTCTAAGTACGTCAAGTCTGGTTGAACATGCAGATAATCATACCTTATCTTATGCTCAGGATCCTTAATATACTTTATCAAATTTGATACATGAAAAAAATCATGTATTGTAGAAAGATGTGAAGGGGATGCAAGTCTATATGCAACTTTCCCAATCTGTTGAATTATTTCAATGGGACCCATGAACCTAGGTGTCACCTTCCCACGTAAGAAAAACCTATGAGATCCCTTCATAGATGATACTTTGAGGAAAACAAAGTCACCTGCCTCAAACTCAAGATCTTATCACATGCTATCACTATAGCTTTTCTAGCAACTCTGAGAAGTTATTAGTCTTTTTCAAGCAAGCTCTACAGCTTCTCGTGTCTCATGGAGTCCATCTGAATCATAATGGTTCTTTATCCCGATCTCTTGCCAACATAGAGGAGTAGTATACCTATATCCATATAGTGTTTCAAATGGTGTCATACCAATTCTTGTATGGTAACTATTGTTGTAGGTGAATTACGCAAGAGACAAATGTTTAATCCATGATTCCTTTCATTTTAAGGGACATGCTCATAGCATACCCTATAGAATTTGAATAGTTCTTTCTGATTGACCATCTGTTTGTGGATGATATGATGTGCTTAAGCATAGTTGTGTACCTAAGGATTTCATGAAGTTCTCCCAATAGTGTGAGGTGAATTATGAGTCTTGATCGGAGGCTACCTTTTTTGGGATACCATGGAGATGGATCACATGTGTAATACATAGCTCATCAAGCTTATCTTGAGTGGAAGATAAGTTTATTGGAATGAAATGTGCTACTTTGGATAGACAATCAATTACAATATTAAGAAGGAAGTATCTCAACACTTTTCCATTCACAAAATAAAGTTTACATGGTACATTGTCCAACTATAACTATTTACATGTAAATTAGCTTGAAAAGAAATACATGAAAAGATTACCAACTACCTTATATGCTATTGTGGCTATCTAGATGGCTATTGTCCATGTGATGACTCTTCTATGGTTGTTGGGTTATCAGAAGATATATGAAAGAGATGAGCTAGTGCTCAATAAAGAAGAAAAGAAACATATACGAAGCATGATATTTGAAAGGTTCAACAAATCAAATATACATTTGTTACTTTAATCTATTTTTATTTTAGTCCATATCCATTATAATCCACATCAGGGATTGGTCATCTCCCCTTCACGGACCCGAAGTTGGGGATATTAAGGAATGGAAATTGTAGTAATCTGGTGAGCTTATTACACCGCATGTTACCTCAACCAATCCTCCAATACTACCTTAACAATTTCTATTTTTCTTTATTATCTAGAGTTCCAAACACTCAGTCTGGCAAACAAAGAAGCACATCGTCATCGAGGTCTCGGTAGCTTTAAACTGCATGCTAACCTTTAATTACATAAACTAGTGGCTTTAAATGCATGTTATCGTGGCCTAGTTGCTATCAAACTACCCGTGCCTCCACATGGCACAACCCCATCTTCAGTCAGTCAACCTGCCTAATGGCAGTCGAGTATCATGCATTGCAAATAATTTATTTCACACTCTCAACATATCCGGACAACCGTGTACTACCTAGGTATGGCATGCCAATACATATGTTTTTCTGACAAACCTACATGTTAAATGTCCGACTTGTAGTATCTACTCCAAGTCATACTTATCATAAAAGAAAGTATGGAATTTGAAACCATGTCTCATTTATGCCATATCAATTCTCATCTAGTATCAGTATCATTTTGCATAATTATTACAGCAATTGCAAGAACGGTTCATTTCACCAAATTCTATTTTATAAATTATTTTAGAGTAAATCATGAAACATGCATGTGAACAATATTCAAAAACATTGAGCATGATAAACATATATTCTTATCCAGTTTAACTTGAAAACCCAACAACAAGAGGCAGGATTTCATTACCTAATCGAGCTCTCTCTCATATGCAATGCTTTATCATGATTCATTTTCAGAAAGGGTGATTTACAACTCCTGAAACGGTCGAATTTCACTTTTATATCAAGAACACTAAGAACGTGTCAAAAATGAGAAGAACAAACAAAGAACATGAAGAACACAAATAACTTACTTTCTCTCATAATTTTAGCAGAACGTCCCCTTGTACGTGGTGATATTTCTAGGAAAAATTTCGGTAGAGTTTCCCCTTATATCGAGACACATTTCTATGAAAATTTCAGTAAAATTTTTCCTTATATGAATACATATTTCCATAGAAAAATGGAAATAGATCACTCTATAAAATCATCGATAGGAAAAAAGCAACAAAATAGAAATAATATAATAGAACTACAAGCGATGGAGAGTCGGTAGATACTACGTATGTTAGGTGAAAGCGTGTGACGAATCACATGGTTCACTGATATGCCTAGTCGCCCACATCTAAGTAGGGCATTACACAGATTTCTCCACCAAACAACTATAAAATCGATAAAACTAATGAATCGACAAGTCTCTAGTCAAGGGTGAATGAGTCATACGAAGAACATGGATGCTCACTAACGGCGTAGCCGCTCATACCCGAGCAGGGATATGCTCAGATTCCTCCTTGAAGCATAACAAAAAATGAAATGAAAAGGAAGATGAATCAAAAACCTGGCTTGGAAAAGAAGATGAATAAAAAACCTAGCTCAAGTTAGAGCTAACTTACAAATGCAACTAGGAGTATCGTACCATCTTCTTCCTCTCTCAGTAATGCTTCGCTAACGCTTCTTCCCCACCCCCTCTCCTCCCCCAACCTTCAACCCTAGCCCTCGAGGTCGTGGTGGTAGTGGAAATCATAGATAATGAATGGGTAGGGGGGCTATTTATAGGCTTCAGAAAAAATGCTAACCATGCTTAGTAAATCATGGTTTAACGCTTAACTGAGGTTAGCAGTCCATGAATTTGGCCAAAGATTATCTGTAACTTAAGGTTTAAGTTAGAACTATTCAGAAGCTTCTAGATTCGTTAATGATGCTTAATTAGACCAAGTCACGATTAACTTTACTAACCGTGATTTAACTTTCATGACTCACGTTAACTTTTATTGACCTCTGATTAGTGTTTTCTAATGATGAGTAGTGGTCTTTAATTCTTCATTAGTTTCCTTAGTCGTGGTTAAATAGTCTTAATGATAACCATTAAGGGTTAATGACATCTTAAGCCTTCTTACTTCTCTTTCTTCTGAAAATCATAAGAATTCAAAACGAATTCTGATTTACACGAAATAAGATGTGCCTCGTCTTCCACACATAAGCAGGGTGTTACATAGATTCCTTCACCAAACAAGTATAAAATTGATAGAAAATTGTTGAATCGACAAGTCTCTTATCAAGGGTGAATGAGTCATGTGAAGAACATGTATGCTACTGACGGCATAACTGCTCATACCCCAGCAGGGATATGCTCATATTCTTCCTCGAACCATAACACAAAATGAAATGGAAAGGGAGATGAATCGAAAACCTGACTTGAAAAAGAAGATGAATAAAAAATCTAGCTCAAGTTAGAGTTTACCTACGAAGCCAACTAGGAGAGTATCAAACAGTCTTCCTCCACCTCCTCGTCCCAGCAGCGCTTTGCTAGTGCTTCTTCCCCACCTCCCTCTCCTCCTCCCAACCTTTCAATCCTAGCCTCGAGGTCGTGATGGTAGTGGAAATCGTAGATAATGAATGGGATAGGGGGATATTTATAGGCTTCAGAAAAAATGCAAACCATGGTTTAACACATAACTAAGGTTAATGGTCCATGGTTTTGGCTAAAGCTTATCTAAAACTTAAGGTTTAAGTTAGAAATATCTAGAAGCTTCTAGATTCGCTAATGATTCTTAATTAATACTAATCACAATTAATTTTACTAATTGCGATTTAATTTTCACGGCTCACAGTTAACTTTTACTGACATCTGATTAGTGTTTGCTAATGATGAGTAGTAGTCCTTAATTCTTCATTAGTTTTCTTAATCATGGTTAATTGGTCTTAATGATAATCATTAAGGGTTAATGACAATCATTAAGTGTTAATGACATTTTAAGCCTTCTTACTTTTCTTTCTTCCAAAAATTATAATAATTCAAAATGAATTCCAATTTATATGAAATAAATTCTGTTGATTTCCTTTTGAAGAGCCGGATCTTATGAAATAGGACCCAAGAGAGGCCAAAGTTCAAGGCTTTACAATCAAGGTCGCGGGTTTAATGGGAGATGAGGTGGGTGAATGGGCGACGATCACATGGCAAATGAGGTTGACCAATGTATTGACCAAGGAAAAAAATTAATAGAAATTAGAAACAAAATAGAAGGAATGATCAAATGAAAAAGTGTTCAACATGAAATTATTGGGTTCAATGGGATCTACAACTTTCATTACATACCTAAAAATAAAAGATATCATCTATACAAAATATTATTTTTGTATAGGTATTAATTTGACAATTGATCTCCATATTTTATATTATATATTTTTTGTTTTTTATTTAGGTTTTAATTAAGGATTAATATATGCAGATCAATCTCATTTTATGGATTTAAATATGTGAGGAAAATGTGAAATAAAAATGTCAAAGAAAAAATATGCACAATATATACAAGGTCGGACCTTTTTATTTTCTCTTGATTTTATGATTTTTATGGGTTTTTTATTAACATTAAATTTAGTGAATGATTCAAAGAATATAATGAAAGTGAATTAAGGTAAAATAATTAGTTTTTATACATAAAATAATAAGCACAGGTTAGTTAACCATCATGGTTTATTTATACACAAGAATTAGCCTTAATTTCACACATTATTAGTAGAGTTAGTTATGTCAATTTAGAGGATTTATTGGATGATTATTAAGAAGATTCTTATAAGATCTTAATATGAAGTAGATGAATAATGGACTCATCACATGCTAATATGCAGACCACAAGCGGCACCAAAGGCATCATGTCAAGCCAACCACAAACACTTAAGCATGTGTTGCCACTAGAGGAGTGAGCCCACAAACAAAAGCCAAGTCCCCATCAAGGAATACTTACACACCAACACTTGGGCGTGTCTAACTGAAGCAATCGACTAGAGAAAGCAGTGAATTGAAAATCACCAATGTTGTCTCCGACAAGAGGTTAACATTATCCTTATCAAATCTCATAGGACGAGTAGATAAACAACCCAGATGCCCACCCAAAGCATGCCCAACATGCTTGAGGTTTCCTTCCCAAACACAAAAGGAATGAAGGTAACATAGACCCAATTATGTCTTCTGTGTGGAATAAAGCTCGAGACATGAGGATCGGACATGGGGGCCCAAAAATACCCCTGAAGAACAAGTCCTATCCAAAGCCTGGCAACTGTCCTCTCAATCCAATCATTGGACATGCCAATCTCTTTGAAGGATCATCAAGTCGAGTCAACCGGGTCCAACTTACTTAGGTCAGTTATACCTCACATCAAATAAGGAGTAAACTTGAATCCTCTCGATGCAAACCTGTTACACTTACCATCTCAAGATAGAATATTCTAGGGTAGTGTGGGGCTCGGCAATCCCCGCCATGGTTAGTAAGAAATGTATGTGGAATGAGGATGCACGACATTGATTAAATTGATGAGCTCCAAGCACAAGGGAATCAAATAATAAGAGGATTGTAGTAGTGGAAGATGCCATGAGCCAACAGAGACAAAAATGCCTACAATTAAAAAATATAGCATGAAAGTTTAAGTGAGGACCCATGATGAATGAAGGTCAACCATAAGGTAATAAGTAATTAAGAGACAATGCACACTAAAGTACTTCCACGAGTGGCCTTCAAAGGCAAACCATAGAATATAATCACTAAGGTCAAGAAAGCATAGGGGTCTCCAAAGGTGAACTGCTTAAAGGTGCCCAACAAGATCGGACTTAGGTTTCATTTCTAGATAATTAGCATCTTGTTCTTCACACTAATAACATATTCTACTCTATTTAAGCCCACCCATTAATTCAATAAAAGCTATTGTTTTATCATATCCATCTGAAATAAATGATTGTAAATGCACTTAATGTATAAGATCTCTTTATACAATTATGATTATGTACCGTGGCCATATTGAATACCATGCAGTTGGGAGGACACACTTGATATGAACAATTTCTATTAAGTAAATATCTTCAGTCTGAGAAAGAGATGGTAATCTTGCTCTAAAGACTGATTTCCGACCGACATCTTGATGTAGGTCTTCTACATAGGTAGATATTCAAAAGTATTGGAGTAATCATACGTATTGGAATAATCATGTCAAAGGGTTAACTTTATGAGGTTGAGGTAGGCTAAGACTTGAATTGTAACTGTTACGATCAGGCACACATCCTTTGACCGGAGACAAATATGCATCTATATGCATAAGTGTGCACATTTGAGAGACCAATAGGTTGGTGGCCCAACCAAGGTCCATATATCGAAGAGTTTTGTTGTGCATGTGAAGACGTATCAGGGTTATGTTCTCTCAAAGAAGTCTTACATGTTCATAGTTAATGAATTGGGAGATAGAGCTCATCCATGAGATAATTTGAGGTCATAATGAATTCCACGCATGGTCGTCTTGTTTATGAAATAAGACACGAATTTGAGATAATAATATAAGCTTTTTGGAAAGTTTATGATTAATATTGTCGCCCAATTATCGAATGAGAAATCTATTGATGTGTTCCAAAGAAGATAGTCAAACTAGGATTTGAACTTTGGATATATCAAAGTCTTCTGTTATGAAAGATGAATGAGTATTGGGAATGTTCATGGTTAAATCTATCATAATAAGTCATCTACCATAGCACTTCCTTTTATGAGGGAATGATGAAATCAGATGTATTTTAGTGGCTCCATTTATTAGCTTAATGATTTGAGATTTAATTGGATTAAGTCTCATCTCATTTGATTCCAATGCCCGATTTCAAATCTAATTTCAGTGTACAAATGTTGGAAAGTGAAATTGTGATGGAAATGGAAATATATTCATTCCTTGAGAAAATTTTCTAAACTCGAACTGGTTTGGACTTTGATTAGAATTGGTCAAGAAAGCTAGATTCAACTCACTGATGCATTCTCCATCTCATGGAGAGTATGTTGCGTTTTGTTGAGCTCAATTTGAGTGTGGATTATTTCAGCTCGAGCTCAACATTCGTAAGTGACATATTTTTCACTAAAAATGATATAAACCCTGAAATTGGATAGCTGTCCAAATTTCAAGCCACTATACATGGATAGTCTGATCTCCCCGATATTAGCTCCAAGTATCTACATCTGTATCTCATGAATTCTAATTTGATTAGGACTCGTACTATCTGATGTCAATATTGAGATAATATGGTTGTCATATTTATTATTCATAAGGGTATTTTTATGAATATGACTCACAAATATAACTCATTGATTAATATGAATGATGATTCATAAAAATTAATATTTATATGAATATGATTCATATAATTAATATTTATGTGAATATGATTCATATATTTATTTAAAGACACATGTGTGAAAATGATTCATATTGAATTTTGAATGTAAATTAGATTTCTATTTTTTAGGTTTATGAATATGATTCATAAACTATGATGATTACTATCATAACATTACCAATTTTCATAATTGAATTAATAAATAAGCAACAATCTCAATCCATATATGCAAAGAGGGCCGCCTATTGAGAGTGACACATGTCACCCTCTATAAGAGTTCAAATTGGATTAGACTCTCGATTTGGTGCTTAACTTATTAATTTAATTAAATTAGTGATTAAAAAGAGACAATTCTAGTCATATTTATGATGAACATGACTAAATCATAGCTCTTGATTCCTCATACAAGGGTCATCATTGTACACACCTACATAAGAAGGTAACTCTTCATAGATGTGCGCATTGAGTATAAAAGAGAGGGCACACTTCTCTCTTTTTACAACACATGAAATGGATGCTTGGTCCCTTGATAAATATTTTATTGCCTTGAGAATCAAAAGAAGAAAAGAGTCTTGAGAAACCACTTCTCATACATGTCTCCTCTTCATGCCTTAGACGTTTACATTGAGAAGCATCTATTCTCTGGATTCCTCGCCCCTAAAGAAGGTTTGATTTTGTGAAATAAAATCAGGAGGTTCATCATCCTTGCATATACGTGATCATGAAAGCAACATTCAAGTTCGTGAGAAGCAACATGACTCATCACTGTGCTCACGAGAGAGACGAGCACAAAGCAGACTTGATTCGGAGGTCTCTTGTTTTAAAGACTCACACTTCAAGAGGTAACCCTGATATCTTCCTTGATATTCATTAGAATATTAGAAATCAAGTTAGAAAATGTATTTCCTTAAATTAATGATTTCGCATAGTACAAAAAGTTGTGCTGATATTTCGTGTTCATGTAATGACCATACAATGTTTTAAGCAAAATTTTTGCTATATTTTACCACATTTTTGTGAGGTGAAGTTTATAAAAAGTTATTTACTTCCTTCAATCTCCCCAATCAAATCTAAAAAAATGATTGATGACCCACAACTATCGAGGACCATTAGTAATTAGCCAACTACAATTGAGCTCTAGTGGTTATCAACTAACTAATAACATATGGTAAACACGCTCATTGGTCACTTGGAAATTCTCTAGTAGTTGGTCATTTGATCACATAGTTGTTGATAATTACCAATTGTAGTTGTGCTCAAGCTGGCTCCTCTAACTACTCAGATGAAAGGTGTGTAACTATTGGTCAATGACTAGTTAGCTCGAACATCTAGCGATAGTCCCATCATTTGTTCATAAAATTACCAATTGCAACTAAGCTCAAGTTAGCATCATTGAACTACCCAAAGGCAATAAAGGCCCTCATTGGTAACTGACTAGTTGCTATAATAGGCCTATGATAGTCAACTAGATGCTCGCATCAAGATCATTTTTAATTAACCAGCTATAACTGTGCTCAATTTGACATCAACTAATTGTGCAAAGAAGATAAGTATGACCGTTGGTAATCGGCTAACCACCTGAGCAACTGTTGTAAACGACCAAACACTTGCACAACAATTAATGATACATAACTATTCACAATTGAGCTCAAGTTTGCATCATCTAGATGCTCAAGTGCAATAAGCATGTTTGTTAGTAATTAACCACCTATTGGGACAATGATTAATAGTCGACTATTTGATTGCACAACAACCGTTGGCAGTTGAGACACCATAGCTGAGCTAAAGTTGCCACTGGAAAACAACTACAAAAGCATGAAGCATTAGTAATCAACATAGCAAGCAGCTGTTGTGAATCGATTAATTTCTAGAATAAAGGTCCACATAGTTAAAGACCAAAATCAGAGTCCATAAGAGAATCTATAGTCATAACACCCTCGAGAGAAACAAAAAGCTCCCTCTGCAACCCGAAGAAACAACCATCGTCCCCTAACAATGCGCATGCACCTTACTTTTGGCATGCCTAAGTAGTGACTCTATCCATTTTGTAGGTCTATTGAAGTTCATTTTATTTTTTAAAAAATACATGCTTATGAGAAAATATATTAAGGTAATTTTAAAATGCACCTCTTGATTTTCATTCTATGAAGCATTGTCTAAAGCCTTGAAGATCTTGAAAATTTAAAAACGTCAAAATTTAAGTGTGAAAATCATCATGGTTGCCCAAGTGTACTGATATAATCATGTTCATAACATCTTTAGGTTTGAAACCACCCATCCATGTGATAGTATCAAGGATCTTTTGTCTATACACTTTGAGTGTACTGATATAGAATTATGTTGTATCAATATAAGAAAGGTGTGCTTGTGTTTAGTTCGTGTGTCAATGTAGCGGCGGACTTTCTTCCTATACTGATACATACATTGAACCAAGAAACCCTATTGTAGGGAAGACTGATAATGTCAAAAAAATCTCGGTTATGAAAGATCGATGAGGAAGAGGGAAAAAATAAGGGGAAAGGATATATGTGAAATTTTCATCGCGGTATGGGAAATCTTGAGCGGGCGTCGAGGTTTTGTGCCCTTTCTCGGATTGGATATTTTAGTAATTTTCCCTCGGAAGTCGTGCGACGTGGCGTCTCCTACTTTGCCTTCCCGAACGGAGGGTGGAGGCCAACGACCATCCGCTGCTGGCCCTTCGCGGACCCCACCTCGCTGGTTTCTTGTACCTTCTCCTATTAAATAATAACAATAGTGATCGTAAATAAGAAACCAAGAATGGGGAGAAAATTCAACTTCGAATTGGACTCCAGAATAGTATAATGTGGCACTCTGTATATCTCTAGTGGGATCCACGTCGATAGCTGTTACAGGAATCATATTTCTTTTTTACTTTGCTCCCATTAAAAAAACATTAAAATAATAAAGAGAAAAAAATACAATATTTACAACATAACCTTGATAAATTCGTAATTACATCAGAAATTCTCTGTAATCACGAATTACGAGCTTGAATAATAGTGCTTAACTCTTGCACTCATAACCTCGTGTTAACTTCCATCTGATTTTTTGTTAACCATAAAGCTATCTGTCAAGTATTTTACATTTTATATCCTTTAAGTTTACATTATTCACCAATGGCCACCCCCTTCCTCCCCCAACCAGCCAAGCAACTCCCCCCCCCCCCCTGTCGACATCCTCCACTGACCACCACCCCTCCCTTTCCCCCAGTCAACCACCTCCTCACTGGACAGCCTCCACCACTGACTCACCATCCCCAACCTCCGTCTGCAAGCCCCCTCCCACCCTCGGCGCCACCAACCTGACCTGCAAGCCCCCCTCTCACCCTCGCTGCCTCCAACCCCGACCTGCAAGCCCAGGTCCTCCCCAACCTCCAACTGCAAGACCCCCTCCCGCCCTCGCTGCCACCAACCTGATCTATTAGCCCCACCCCGCCGACGCCGCCTCCAACCTCGACCTGCAAGCCTCGGTCACCCCCCAACCTCCTCCTGCAAGACAACCATCGCCCCCTCCGTGCAAGCTCGCCGCAATCACTTTCACACCCCCCGCCTCTTCTGTCTACAAGGGAAAATCTTTTTCTTTTTTATTTTAATTAAACCTAGCTATTAGATTCGAGATTGGTTAGATTAACTCACTCATATGGTTGAGTTAATGAACTACATTAACGAAAGATTTATGGGGTGTAAAATAGAGCATTATTCAGGGTCCTGAGTGTAATTCATGATTATAGAGGATTTCTGAAGTAATTATAAAATTACTCAGTCTTATGGGTGTAAATATCTCCAAATATATCAAAGACTATCATAATTGTGTTCTATTTTGAAAATAAATAAATATTTTTAAATAAAAAATGTAAATCAGATCCGCTAATCTTGATTTATACAAAGAGGCGACTTATTCAATGAAAGTAGATTCTGTTTTATTTGAAGCAGGTCCTTCAACAATTTGCATGTTTGAATTACACTCCAAGCTAGTAGAGTAACTATACTTGTAGAATTACTTCATTGACCGCGTTACCCCGTGAGGAGATCACTCTACGAAGGCGCCGGGAAGAGCTCCCTTTGGGTTCATTGTGTTGTCTCTTCATTAGGATGTTTTCTTATGTTTCTCGTTTCATTATATGATAAGGGTAAATTTTATGTATGTTTGTCTACTTAATTATAATCATCAACCATAGCTCACTTCCGATCAGAAGGATGACATACCAAGGAGCATTGATTTTTTCGAAGGATATGAGATAGATGATGGTACTAACTTAGTACCAGTACTTGTTTATAGGGGTTACTAATGTCTATATTCAACCACAACTCATGTATGAAAAACACCCACCGGATTGGATAATCTCCCATTTATTGATGTATATTTTTTTCGAAGAGAATGCAAGCATGTCCCATTGTATACAACACCAATTAGACTCTAGATGGGAAGGTAGCTTAGGTTCTTAACACCCAAGAATGCATTAAGGCCTCGTTTGGAAACATAATATTATTTAGTATATAAGATTATCCTAATATAAGTCATCCCATGACAAGCGATCACCATCCATAATACATCATCCATTATAAATAAATAAATATAATATTTTTAGGGGTTGATGGGCTGTCCCCTGGGGGCAGCCAACATGGCTGCTGTCACAGGGGTAAATCTCAATATCGATTTTTGAGACTAACCTGTGCGGCGTTAGCTTCGCGCAAGCTAACCAGCCTTCCCTTTTGCGTGTAGCATGTACACCAGCACACCAAGCAACCACGCCGCTAGAGTTACTCGAACATAAGCACTCAAGCAGAAAGACACAAGAGCTATTGGTACAAAACCCTTTGTATTGCAAGAAACTCACTCTATGTGTGATATCTACAAATGAGCCTTACCCCTCCTTATATAGACAAGCTGGGGGTATGCGAAGGGACATCATTATTACATAAACAATGAATAGCCATGACTCTTCATCTTCTACGGAGACCCTTCATCTTCCGAGGTGACTCTTCGTGCACGTGGCTCTTCATCTTGCATCCCTTCGGCTTTTACAACCGACGCCATGTCACCCGCTCCGTCAACATGCCATGTCGTCTGCCTCATCAGCACGCCATGTCATCATGCCATGTCATCAGTGGGCCCCACGCTCCTACGTAGGATGTTGCAGCTTGAGCTCCATCAAGTGCCGCCAAACACTTGTACTGTGCCAAGGGGAACCCGCGGTCTTCGACCTTCGTGCGGTAAACCCCATCTTTAGCCGTCCGCGAGCTAAGGTGAAGTCCTCCAGAACTTCATAGTGTGGCCACCGAACCACACGAGCGTGCAATACCGATATTGCGCGCTATTCCCGTACCTCGGGAGTTGGGGGTGTTACATGCCTCCCCCACCTGATCCATCAGGCGTCCGCGACTGATCCTGCGTCTTCAAGAAGTCCTCGATGAGGTCCTCAAACTGCCACAGGGTTGTATCTCGTTCCCAGCTTGCCTCCTCCTTTGGGAGTCCCTTCCATTTGACAAGGAAGAAGATCCTCCGGTTCTTCTTGCTCTGGCCCTCCACGCGCCTGTCAAGAATCTTCTCAACAACCCTCATGTGTTGAACCCGGACATTAGGAGGGGCACGTTTTGATGCCCTCCTACTATTATCTTCTTTGTCCTCATGGTACTCCTTCAAGAAGCTGACATGGAACACGAGATGCAGCTTCAGTCTCTCTGGAAGACGTAGTTGATAGGCGAGCGGTCCTACGCGTCGAACTATCTTAAAAGGTCCATCGTAACGAGGAATTAACCCTTTGTGCGCCGTCTTCCTCAGGATTTTCTTCCAAATCTGGGGAGTAAGCTTCAGCAGCACTTTCTCCCCAACCTAGAACTCGACCGGCCTACGGCTCTTGTCAGCCGCCTTCTTCATCCTGCATTGAGCATGAGCCAACGCATCCTTCGCTTCCTCCCACCGATCCTGCCTCTCCAATGCAAAGCGATGTGCAGTGGGGCACCTTCCTTGGATATTCTATTTAGCCATTTCATGCGGTGTCACGGGTTGCCTGCCCATCACAATCTCGAATGGTATGGCATGTGGTGGAGGTCTGCTGCAGGTTGTGGCAGAATTGGGCAGTGTCCAGTAAACTAACCTAATTGTGCTGATTGGTCGTCGCGTAATGCCTCAGGTACTCTTCCAGCAAGGCATTGATATGCTCCGTGTGACCATCCGTCTGCGGGTGATTGGTGGTAGAGAATTTGAGATCCGATCCCAGCATCTCAAATAAGGTCGTCCAGAACCGACCTGTAAATCGGGCATCGCGGTCGCTCACGACGTCCAATGGTATCCCCCAGTGCTTCACCACGTTCTGCAAGAACATCTTCGCCGTGGTCTCTACCGTGCACTCTTGGGGTGCTGGTACGAAGATCGCGTATTTGGAGAAGCGATCAACTACTACCATCACCGCATTATTCCCATCCACCTTAGGGAACTCAGTGATGAAGTCCATGGAGATGCTCTCCCACAGACGTGAAGGAATGGGCAGGGGCTCCAGCAATCCTGCCGTCTTCTTCCTCTCTGTCTTATCTTGTTGGCATACAAGACAAGTATGCACGTAGACTTCCACGTCTTCCTCCATCTACGGCCAGAAGTAGCTTGAGGAGAGGAGTGCCGGCATGCGCTCCACTCCTGGATGACCAGCCCACTGTGCGTCATGTGCCTCCTTCAGCAACATTTTCCTCAAGCCGACGCTTGAGGGGACATAGGGCCTCCTGCCCTTCGTATAGAGGACGCCTTCCTCTATGCAGAATCTCCATACTTCGCCATCGTTCACGCGTTGTACCAAGCGTGAAGTGACCGGATCCTCTTGAGTTTGCTCCCGTATGCGCTCCAACATGTCTCCAAACACGCGGGTGATTGATGCAATCACCGCACCTTCGGCTCTTCTGGTTCGCTCTTCCTCGAGAGAGCGTCTGCTACTTGGTTGGTCCGTCCAGGCCTATAGCGAAGCTCGAAGTCGAATTCGGCAAGAAAGTCTTTTACAACGCGCCTGCTTGGGAGTCAGCTTCTTTTGTGTGGCAAAGCAACTCGTTGCCATGTTGTCCGTCTGCACCACAAACTTTGAGCCGAGAAGATAGTGGCGTCATGTCCTCAGACAGTGGATCACTGCTGTCATCTCCTTCTCGTGCACGGAGTACCTCCTCTCCGCTGTATTCAGTTTGCGGCTCTCGTAAGCCACAGGGTGCCTATCTTGCACCAGTACACCACCAAGTGCATAATCGGACGCGTCGGTGTGGACTTCAAACGGCTTCTCGAAGTCTGGAAGTCGCAGAATTGGTTCTTCCACCACCGCCCTCTTCAGCTTCTGGAATGCCTCCTAGCATTCACGCGTCCATCTCCAAGGCTGATCCTTCCGAAGCAGGTCCGTCAGGGGCGCCACCTTCTTGGAGTATACCTTGATGAACCTCCTGTAATAGTTCACCAATCTGAGGAAGGATCGTAGCTCTGTCGCCTTTGTAGGGATTGTCCACTCTTCAATCGCCTGTGTCTTCCTTGGTTTCTTGCGTATCGTGCCTCCGCCCACGATATGCTCAAGAAAAGAGATGGTCTCCTGACCAAAGGCGCACTTCTCCGGCTTCAAGTATAACCGATTCTGCCTCAGCGTCTTAAGCACCATCTGCAGATGCTTGACATGCTCCTCCAAGGTCCTGCTATACACTACTATGTCATCCAAGTATACTACAACAAACTAGTCGATATACTCGTGGAAGACATCATTCATAAGCGTACAGAATGTTGCCGGGGCATTAGTCAACCCAAACGGCATTAGAAGGAACTCGAAAAACCCATAACGCGTCACACACGCAGATTTTGGCTCGCCTCCTCCTTAATGCGGACCTGGTAATACCCTGATCTGAGATCCATCTTCGAAAATACTTGGCTTTGCCCAAGCGATCAAATAGGTCTTCCACATTGGGGACGGGGTACTTGTTCTTCACCGTCACCTTTTTCAGCGCGCGGTAGTCCACGCACATCCGCATGCTCCCGTCTTTCTTCTTCTGGAATAGCACCGATGCTCCATATGGTACTTTTCTTGGACGCATCAGACCAGCGTCCACCAGCTCCTTGAGTTGTCTCCGCAACTCCTCCAGATGTGCAGGGGGCATTTTATAGGGTGCAAGTGTAGGGGGCATCGTACCTGGCAGTAGCTCGATATCGTGATCCACATCTCGCTTCGGTGGAAGCTCCTTGGGCAGCTCTTTTGGCATCACGTCCTTAAACTCACCCAGCATCTTCTTTACTGCCTTGGGGTATGGTTGTATCTCCTCGCCATTTTCCTCGACGCGTACCGTAGCAAGATACGTCGTCTCCTCTTTCTTTAGCCCGTTGCAGACTTGCATTGTAGACATGGCTCCAGTCTGCCCTCTCTTCTTGATAGCCCTAATTAGGGTGGAGCATTGGGCTCGACCGGCCCAACCCGGGAAAGCCCGGCCCGAGCCCATCAATTTTCCGTGGGCCTTGGGCCGGGTCGAGGCCCGCTTTTTTCAGCAAACTGAGGACCCAGGCCCGGCCCAAGGCCCGCGTGTTCGGGCTCGGGTTCGGGTCGGGCTCGGGCTCGGGCCGGGCTCCACCCGCACTTATTTGATTTCCATGAAGTTGCACTTTGATTCCAATTTATTGTTATGGATATAATTCGTCCATAACACACGAATATTGGATGTATTGTTACAATATAATATTACTATTGATGTATGAAGGAAATATTGGATGTATTATGACTATAAATCCGTATCCCTTATTTAGTTCTAATACGATATTTTGAAATATGAGGGCCCGGGCCCGGCCCACTTGTACTTCGGGTTCGGGCCCGGCCCGGCCCAAGTATAATATTTTTGAAAAATGAGGACCCGGGCCGGCCATTTGTATGTCGGGTTCGGACCGGGCCCGGGCTTTTGCGGGTCGGGTCAGGGTCGGGTCAGGGCCGGCCCGGCCCAATGCTCCACCCTAGCCCTAATGAAGCAGGGGCTATCTGCAGCCGCAAAGAAGACGCCTCCGAAATAAGGCGTTACAGACGCCTTCGCCTTCTTTAAGAACTCGACTCCCAAAATAACTTGGAATTCGTCAAGAGGTATAACTTGGAATTCGTCAAGAGGTATCACGAGGAAGCGTACCTTTCCCTGCCATTCGCCAAGCCTGGACAGTGCAGTTTGCGATACCTTCGATCTTCAGCGACTCGGAGTTGGCAAGCTTCACGCGGCACTGGCTCTTCTCCAAGGGAACTCCCAAGCTCCCGAACTCTTTGCTGGAGATGAATTTGTGTGTCGCTCCAGTGTCGATCATGGCTGAAAGGGTCTTCTTGTGTATCACGACATCGAGGTACACCAACTCTGGATCCTCACGCTCCACCTCCACTTTCGCCTCTTTGCCCGACTTCAGCGGACACAAGCGAACGTTGCGCAGCAACTTGAGGTTCGTCATGCGCTCCTCTTCGTCCGAGTTCTCCTCCATGGTCATGGAGTTCAGCTTCTCTCACTTCGAACACTCCCGCGCCCGATGTGTCCCGTCACAAATGAAGCATCCCTTATCCTTGGGTTGCTCGGCCTTCTTGGAAGATTCCGCACCCTCCCTTGAATTTCGGCTTTGCCGAACTTTTTGAACTTTCCCTTACTTTTCTCCTTGGGTTTGCTTTGGTCTTCTCAAGGTTCTTCTTTTCCGCGGTGGGTTGGACTTTGTAATCGACCAATGCATCCGCAACAGTCATGGCCGTCTGGAGGTCCTTCACTCCTTGCCTCCTGAGCTCTGTCTGAGCCCAGCTTTGGAGACCCACCATGAAATTAAAAGTTTGTCTTCTTCAGACATACCTTTGATATGCAGCAACAGTGATGAGAACTGCTTTACGTACTCCCGTACGGTTCCCGTCTGCTTCAGCCTTCGGAGCGCCTCCCTCGCTACCCAAGCAGTGTTGGTGGGTAGGAACTGCTCCTTCAGTTCCTTCATCAACTCATCTCAAGACGAGATGTCTAGTCGTCCTTCGGATGCATGACTCCTCTACCATAGCTTCGTATGGTCGGATAAGTACATCGCCGCCAAGTATACCTTCTCCGCCTCAGGAGTCTTGACAGCTTTGAAGTACACCTCCATGTCCCACAAGAAATTCTCCAAGTCTTTGACACTCCGCGTACCTGAAAAGGACTTGGACTCTGGACCTTTGGCCTTCGAGACTCGCTGGATCCACCCCCGTTCGCTATCGCCTTCTTGACGATGTAGAGTTCTCCTGTTAGATCCTGCACCATGACTCGAGCTCCTCCAGCTTCTCTCCAAGTGCCTTCACTACGTCGACCGAGCGCTGGCTATCGCCAACGACGTCCGACACCACGTCGGCGTCATCCTCCAATCGAGCCAAGCGTTGGGCATGGGTGCTCATTTGGGATTGATCTCCATCACGATTCCCTCCAAGGAAGGAAGACGATCTCCGGTGTGGGGCGCCATTCCATGATACCAGTTATCACAGGGGTAAATCTCAATATCGATTTTTGAGACTAACCTGTGCGGCGTTAGCTTTGCGCAAACTAACCAGCCTTCCCTTTTGTGTGTAGGATGTACACCAACACACCAAGCAATCACGCCGCTAGAGTTACTCGAAAACAAGCACTCAAGCACAAGGATACAAGAGCTATTGGTACAAAACCCTTTTGTATTGCAAGAGACTCACTTTATTTGTGATATCTACAAATGAGTCCTACCCCTCCTTATATAGACAAGCCGGAGGTATGCGAAGGACACTATTATTACATATACATGAATAGCCATGACTCTTCCTCTTCTACGGAGATCCTTCGTCTTCCGAGGTGACTCTTCGTGCACGTGGCTCTTCATCTTGCATCCCTTCGGCTTTTGCAACCGACGCCATGTCACCCGCTCCGTCATCATGCCATGTCGTCTGCCTCATCAGCACGCCATGTCATCATGCCATGTTATCAGTGGGCCCCACGCTCCTATGTAGGATGTTGCAGCTCGAGCTCCATCAAGTGCCACCGAACACTTGTACTGTGCCAAGGGAACCCGCGGTCTTCCACATTCGTGCGGTAAACCCCATCCTTAGCCGTCTGCGAGCTAAGGTGAAGTCCTCCAGAACTTTATAATGTGGCCACCGAACCACACGAGCGTGCAATACCGATTGCACGCTATTCCCGTACCTCAGAAGTTGGGGGTGTTACAGCTGCCCCGACCCATTTTGGGACAATTTTTTTTTTTTTTGAAAAATATCATAGTGTATATTCATCCCTATATCACTCTTATATGCCATTCGAATTTCATCAGAAACAGAGACTCGTACGGCCTCCATCCAAACAGAGTCGATTTTAAAAATCCTGTGACCGTTAAAAAATAACACTTGGATGGAGCCCGTAGGAGTCTCTGTTTCTGACGAAATTCGAATGACATATAGGAGAGATATAGGGATGAATATACATGGTGATATTTTTTCAAAAAAATAAAAAAAATTTACGAAAAATGGGGTAGAGGCAGCCATGTTGGCTACCCCTAGGGGGCAGCCCCATTTTCCCATATTTTTATACCTTAAGATCAATCGAACAAGAACTTACCTAGCCCTTGAAGGACTAATTGTAACGCCTCCAAACACCAGGGGAAACCTTGTAATTTCACCTTTTCCCCATCTCTCCCGTGGGGAAGCCTATGTAATTTTGCTGTCCGAAGAATCTAGAACATTTGGGGTTTTAGCATCTAAAAGGTATATTCTATGTTCCATGTAACAAATCTCCTTTCCAAATGGGAGGTCCCGCTGGAAGAAAAGTTTGAATCATGAAATAAATGGCACCATAACTTTTTTTCAACGTTCTAAAACAGACTTATTCAAAAACAGGGAAAATTTATCCTTTATTAGCCACTGTTTTACAGGAGAATGCCTAATATATTGTGGGCGCGAGTGGGGAATGACGTAAAAACACCTGCCAAGTATCAAAATCACCGTGGAACTTTCTCCAGTCTTCCAAGGTCAAAACGGTCAAATCACAAGCTTCGGAATCGTCCCGACGTCGTGCTTCTTCTCCAAGCCAGATCACACCCCCCCCATTACCACCAACCACAAATCAAAACCGCAGGGGCCCATCACAAAAACGACCCTAGATATTTCCACCTCCTTCAACGGCCCAGATCTGCCATCCACTATTCTATAATTGCCATCACGCGTGACGGCGATTGGTCGCGCCCACTTCCTCCCCTCTCCGCTATATAAATTCCAGAAACCCCATCTCACACCTCACACCTGCTCTTCTCATCGACTCCTCCGCCACCAAATCTGTTCTCTTTTGCCCGTTCCCTAATCTCATCCTCCATGGCCAGCAAGATCAAGATCGGAATCAACGGTGAGCTCGGATCTCCTCCTTTTTGTATCTTGGTGTTGTAGATCGACCGCGATCTCGCTCCTATTCAGGGTTCTGAGTGGGTTTTGTACTGATCTGGTGTTGTTTTGACTCGGGATCTGCTAGGGTTCGGAAGAATCGGGCGTCTCGTCGCTAGAGTCGCTCTCCTCAGCGATGATATTGATCTTGTGGCCGTGAACGACCCCTTCATCACCACTGACTACATGGTAAGTTCTCCGAGGCTTCGATCTGATCCGATCTAAGTTTACTCGTGAGTATCTTTAGGGACAGCTGCATACCGGAAGTTTGCTACTTGTTACAGTTTTCTAGAGCTCAGATCCTTGAGAATCTGGCATTTACTTGCCAGAAAGTAGATTTTTTCTTGAAGTTGTATTTTTTCTCTAATTTTTCTGATGTCGTATATATCTACACTGACTCTTTAGTATTTAAGGATTTGAGATAGATATACATCAAATAATGCACAGTATGTAGGTCTACAAGTATGTTCTAAAGAGAATGATCCCTAAGGTTGACGTTTGTTTGATTTTTTGTGGTTTTGGGTCGTTGATTCTGTTTCAACTGTTTTTGAGTAAGTCAAATAAGATTTGGCCTTATTGAAAGAAGAAATGACATTTCATGGGTAAAATGTAGTTTGTTGCTCCAATGAACTTTTTTAGCATCCCCTATTTTCAGCGTATTAATACCTTTCAAGATTTCGAAGATGGCTATTTTGCCATATTATTTTTAGACGCTTCCTTCTGAAGATATTTTTGTTGTTTGATATTCGTAACTTCGAATTTTGATTTTTATATCTTTTTTCTGAGCTTCAGCAAAGATATTTTTAGAACTACTTTATGATGAATTGAAATATGTCAAAGTACTCTTTTATAAGAGAAATTTGATTCTATCTATTTCTTTTCAGATCTTGTTCAATATGATGATGCGGTTTATAGTAACATTGTATCATATCTCAATTGCAGGTATACATGTTCAAGTACGACACCGTACACGGACACTGGAAGCACCATGACATTAAGGTGAAGGATTCCAAGACCCTTTTGTTCGGAGAGAAAGAGGTCACCGTCTTTGGAATCAGGTGCCTATTTGTCTGCATTTTACTTTCTAGTGTCTCCCTTGTTTAGACATTGAAGTTAAAATAAAATCTCTCAAATAGGAACCCGGAGGAGATCCCATGGGGTGAGGCAGGTGCTGACTTTGTTATTGAGTCTACTGGTGTCTTCACTGACAAGGACAAGGCTGCTGCTCACTTGAAGGTATTTCTTTAACCAATTAGGTGTCAGAATGGTGTCATATATGGCCATGTTAGTAATTTTAAAAGGTTGCTGCTCATTCACTAATCAATTAGGTGTCAAAATGGTATCCTATATGGCCATGTTGATAATTTTAAATATGATAAAACTTATGCTTTTCCTAAATCATCGTTCATAAATCACCCCAAGAAGTTTTCACAATCGGTTCCCAAGTGTTTATTAAGTAATATTATACATCTAGCATGTAACTATCTTGCATATATTCATCTATATTGCAAGACCAAGTTTTCATACTTTGTGCTGTTTTTTGTTGAACAGGGAGGTGCAAAGAAGGTTGTGATCTCTGCTCCTAGCAAGGATGCTCCCATGTTCGTTGTTGGTGTCAATGAGGACAAATACACATCTGACATCAACATTCTTTCAAATGCTAGCTGCACAACCAACTGTCTCGCTCCCATCGCCAAGGTTTAATATCACACATCTTGTGAAATCAAACTTGTCCTTCCTACTCTTGTACTTGATCCCTGTCTAATATGGTTGTCTTCTCAAACCCAGGTTCTTAATGATAAGTTTGGCATTCTTGAGGGTTTGATGACCACTGTCCATGCGGTTACTGCTACCCAGAAGACCGTTGATGGCCCATCAAGCAAGGACTGGAGAGGTGGAAGGGCTGCTGGTTTCAACATCATTCCCAGCAGCACCGGTGCTGCAAAGGTATGAAGAAACATGGTCACTTTAGTCTCAGTTTACAAGGTTTGGAACCGTTATACTAAATTGCATTGTTCATATTGATGTTCAGGCTGTTGGAAAGGTCCTTCCCGCTTTGAATGGAAAGCTGACCGGAATGGCTTTCCGTGTCCCAACTGTGGATGTCTCAGTGGTTGACCTCACTGTTCGTCTAGAGAAGGAGCTTCCTACGATGAGATCAAGGCTGCTGTGAAGTAATTTTCTCAACTTGAATCATGTTTCTATAGTGTTCTTTTGTGTTTGATTGGTGATTAATATTCTCTATTCTGTAAATTCAGGGAGGCATCTGAAACCTCCCTGAAAGGCATTCTCGGCTATGTGGACGAGGATTTGGTCTCCACTGATTTCATCGGTGACTCCAGGTACTGCATTTCATGATGAGAGTTGCTAATTTTATTTTGTTGATCTTTACATTGATAGCGCCTTACTCATTTTATCTGGGATATCAGGTCGAGCATCTTTGATGCCAAGGCTGGAATTGCATTGAATGATAAGTTTGTGAAGGTGGTTGCCTGGTACGACAATGAGTGGGGATACAGCAACCGTGTGATTGACTTGGTTCGCCATGTCTCCAAGACACAGTAAGCTCTTGCCTTACTGGGTATCCTGCTCGTCCCGCACTGATGATTTTGGTCTGGAAATAAATGGAGATGTGCAGTCAGTCCCTTGTTGTGAACTCTATCAGTATTTACCCATAGTACCTAGTGTCTCTTTTGAAACTTTTTTCTTGAGAGGTGTAGTTGTCTTGTGTCGATCTGCCTATTTTTGTTTTTTGGCTCCATGGGCCATTTGGTGGTCGGAGGCGTTCTGAACTCCTTTGTTTGTTTACTCTGAAATCATGATGAAAGTGGAAAACGTTTAGAGATCTTTGTTCATTATGTTTGATATAATTCTACTCTGTTTTGATTTGAGCGACCCATATCATCGGTGGGTATTGTAACGACGAGTATTTTATGCTTATGAGTTGCTATGCACATATCGAAGGCTTCCAGGATTTTTATGGTCTGGGAGCTCAAAACTTGTGCGACATAGAGCATGTCTCTGCTTCTAAATCATGATCTTGCGTTCTTGCGCTGAGATGCTTCTGGAGGGAGCCTAAATTTATTACTAGATGGGTTACCTCTTCATTTTATTTATGCTGATGGTTCTTGAGTTCCATCAGGCTTTGTTTTACGCTCAAAAGGCGGTATTTACCATTCTTGTATATCACATGGGATGTTGGCAATCAGGTCACAAGTTTACAGTAAACTTAGGTACTTGTTCATGTATACTTTTGCACAATTTATATTTCATATTATTAGGGTTGTAAATGAGCCGAACTTGAGTGAACAAATCCAGGTTTGGTTCAGTTCGTTTATCACACTTTCAGGCTCGGGCTTGATTTGACCCGATAAAATGAAATTGTAATTAGGTTCGTAAAGGTTCGGTTTGGTTTGTTAAATGTTCGTTTAAGAAAAAATGTTATGCAGACATTTTTGTTCAAAGGGATAAACCGTAGCTGCAGGGGAGGGTTTTGTGGGGTTTCGATAAAAGGGAATAGGGATTTAGGGAGTGGATGATTGGTTGGATTTGGAAAATTAAGTAAATGCTCTTATGTTATATAGAATGTATTCTTTCTTTATATATACAATATGTATGTGTATATATATATTTATGTATATATGTGTATATAATCGGACTTTTAACGAATCGAATCTGAATGAATTTATGTTTTTGAGGTACAGTTTGTTTATGTAATCGAGCTTAAACTCATGTTCAAGTTCAACTCATTTATTTTCGAATCAAATCCGAACTGAACTTTTACCAAGCAGAACTTGAGCGAATGTTGAACCTAAGAATTTTCTGACAGCCTTGCATATTATATTGTCTAACTTGTCTACGATCACAGATGCTTAGGAAATCAACTCATGTATTTAAGCATTCGAAATAAAACAATATAATAATTGCAATCATTCTTATTGTGCTTGATGCCAGTGAAACTTCTAAAATTCAGCCTCATCGTGATCATTCTTTGATGGCTCTTCAACTACTTTCAGAAAGGACTAACAACATAGTTTGTTGTCCACGTGTCTTGGTGATGTCTTGAGCACTCTTCTAAAGGGTTCATACACCTATCCATCCCAAAAAATGCATTTGCACATAACGAAAATTTCCATCATGTTAGGGTATTAGATCGTGCGAAACCATACCAAAGACATGTTAGGGTATTACATTGTCACATTTTGCATAGTCTTAGCCACTTTATATTTAGTTTATAGTTTCTTAGATTATGCTTGGTAACTAAGTTGGATTTGATTTGTGATGGAATTTCAATCTAAGATTGTGTGGGATAAGTCAGATTAACATATGTATTATGTAGATGTACTCATCGGTTTATGAACACATATATTGGTCTGATGTACATATGACCATTGATCAAATTATACTCTAGTGCCCAGTGCATTGCTACATTTTTGTCGTGTAACTGTACACCAGCTTTTGGACACGATTCCAGGCTTCTCTTAAGTTATAGATGTTTCTTCTTAAGGATGCCATGTCCATGGAAAGAGAATGAGGTTTCTCTGTTCGGTTGGAAAGATATAAATAAATAGAATAAAATGGAATAAGGGTATATGTAAGGTGGAATAAAAATATGAATAATGTGGAACAATAGGTTGTGGATGGGAATAACTGTATTCTTAGGAATTGTATCGGACGGTAAATTGATCCTTTATTTCAATTTTTTTTCAAACGAACATGATCTAAATGTTTCTACATGCCACCTATATTTTCTAACGCATTTTCAATCATTATTATACATGGTATTCATACAACATGTGGGTGCAATACAACTTCAAATATATGCATTACATGCCATAAAAACACTTAGGGCTCGCGAGCTATTCAAGCATGTTGGATTAAGAAACACAGGCAGAACGAAGAGTAAGTAGGAAGGGGATTTCGTTACATTTGTGGATGTTCTCTAGAATATCTTCCTATACTATTTGGTATCTTCTGTGACTTGAACGTCATGAGAATCCTCATCCTAAGATGATTTGCGCTCCTATATACATGGTGTTCTTTGATCATCGAATGGACAAACCATGGTGAGTTTCAATTGCACTCTCGCAATCATTTTTCGAAGGTGTTGGTGCTTCAGTGATTAGAATGAAGAGACTCTGTGTCGAATGTGCGGCTCTTCCCCTTTATTTATAGGGAAAGAGCCTTAAACGGATTCAAAGCATATCCTTAAGTTGATTGCGACTTTTACCTTGAGTTAGGAAACTCATGCTTATTTATATCTTGGGACTATTGTAAAGACCTCGACGAGATCATCAATCAAATAGTGGAGGTCATTTGCATTATTTGGACATCATAAATTCTATGAGGGTCCTAATGAGGGTGTCACTTCAATTTTTTTAAAGGAAGACTTGTCCCTAAGACTTATGTTTAAATGTCTTAACATAATTAACGCTTATATGGAGATAAAAAAACTTTAAGGAGGATGAAAATCATAAAATTCTTGAAGAGAATTGAACTAGAATTTTAATATCATATCATAAAAAGGTGTGGTATTTCTATCATGTATTTTCCTTGAGTTCCCACGTTGCTTCCTCGGCCTTCTAACTCTGCCATGGGATCATAATTAACCTTACTATTTAAGATATATAGAAGTGTCAGAAAATATTCGGCTCAACTAACATGTCTTCATAACAAATCATATGCCTACAATCTCGAATAAACTTCCACATGTTGGACATAAGGAGTATGTCGTGCAAACCTGCCTAATGTGGGAGAAGGGATACTTCGTATGCGATGAGTATCAAACTCACTATGTTAGTCTACATAAATAAGCTAAAAGCCATCTGACCACTTACTCAGAGAAGCTAATCTCATATAGTTACTGAAGCGTCGAGGTAAGTCGTCGTCGACCTTGATCTTGGACGATAGGGAGAGAAGGATGGTGGAGAAAGGAGAGAGAGGGATAAGATCGGAAGGAGGCTCCCGTAGTCGAGGTTCTGATCGTTGTATTTCCCGTCCCTGTGGGGAGGTTTATATAGGGTGTATGCCCTCACCACGTTCGCCTCCTTCCCACGCCCTTGCAGTTAGGGTTTTCGTGAGATCCGGCCTTGCCGCAACCGTTGAAAACAATTGCTTCACCACGTCGGTCACGTAAGCCGTTCTACATCTCCCACTTGATCGAAGTGGTCAAAACATATATGCTCTCACTATTTATGTAGTGTATACATGGAGATTTATCATATGAGGATCATCATATATGAAAACTCTTCCTTGACTTATACATTCCCGAGTCTCATTAAACCAACATGTTTATTGTATGTTACTGTTGTTATTCCTTTTGTTAGGAATCAACCAACATGTCACTAGTAGATTTGAGGTTACCGTGATTTCTTGCTTCGCCACTATTTCTTGTATATAGTGATATTAGATCTCAATGTGTTTTCCTTTAGATCTATTAGCCCCACTATTAATCAAGCTTATCACAACTTAATTATCACAATACGTTTCAATTGACCTTTAACCAATTTGAGGCTTCCATTTTTTAGAAAGTGCCTGATCCACACAACATGAGTGGTGGCAATGCTACATGTAATGTATTTTGCTTCTTGTGTATGTCTAGATACACATCCTTGCTTCTTGCTATCTCAAGAAACAGTTGTACCACCAAACATGAATATGTAAACTAATGTGGATTTTCTATCATCCACATCCCTTTCAAAATCGGTATCAGTGTATTCTACCACTTCAAGTGATTCTGCTTGATACACAAGTTTTAGATGTAGAGTCCCTTTCAGATATCGAAGAATCCTCTTTACAATTTTTTAATGTATGGATCGAGATTGCTTTGATATCTATTGACTAAACTTACTGGATAGCTAAATTAGGTCGAGTACACATCATTGCATACATTATACTTCCCATCGCATGTGCATATGGTACATCTAAAGGTTTCTGTCCCTTTATGGGACACTGACTCTTTCTGAGTCTCCTTCCTATCACAAGTGGTGTTGGATCTAGAGTGCTATTCTGCATTCCAAGTTTCCTTAATATAGTATGTAAATATCTTTTCTGTAAAGCTCAATGTCCTTGAGTCCCCATCTCTTATTATTTGTATTCCAATAATATAGGATGCTTCGTTCATGTCCTTCATCTCAAATTCTTTGCTCAATTTCTGTTTAATTTCATTGAGCATTTGTATGTCATTACCTACATGTAAAACCTTGAACTTGGCATCTCTCGGATCCTATATCATAAGATCCGGCTAGTCAAGAGGAAACCAACGGAAGTTGTTTCGTATGAATCAAACTTCATTTGAAATTGTTATGATTTCAGAAGAAAGAGAAGTAAAGAGGTTTAAGACGTCATTAACCTATAATGACCGTCACTAAAGCTAATTAAACATGATTAAAGAAATTAATGATTGATTGAAGATCATTAATGACCATTAGCGGATACTAATCAATAGTTAGAAAATTATAAGCATAAGCTGCGAAAGTTAAATTGTGATTAGTGAAAGTTAATCACGATTAGCGTTAATTAAGCGTCATTAGCGAATCTAGAATCTTCTGGATTTTTTAACTTAAGTACTAAGTTTCAGATAAGTTTTGACCAAAATCATTAGCCAAAACCATGAGCTGGTAACTGCGACTAAGGGCTATGGTTTACTAAACATGGTTAGCAGTTTTCTAGAGCCTATAAATACCCCCTACCCATTCATTCTCTACAATTTTCACTACCACCACCACCCCAAGGGCTAGGGTTGAGAGGTCAGGAGGAGGAGTGGGAGGCAGGGAAAGAGCACTAGCGAAGCGCTGTTGGGAGAACGAGGAGGAGGAAGGTATGATCCTCTCTTAGTTTGATTCGTAAGCTAGGCTTTCAATTCATCTTCTCTTCTTCCAAGATTTGTTCTTGATCATCTTTCTTTCCGATTCATTTTCTTTTGTTGTTCGAGGAGAAATCTGTGTAACATCCTACTTAGGTGCATACGACTATGCATATAAGTGAACCCTGTAATTCTTCACGCATTCACTCACTTAAGAAGCGTGGTGTCTACCGATTTTCCATCGCTTATATTTTTATTATTTAATTCTGCCTTTGTAGTTATTTTGATAGAGAAATCTGTGTAATACCCCACTTAGGTGCGGGCGGCTATGCACGTCAATGAACCCTCTGATTCGTCACACATTCACTCACCTAAGATGCGTGGTGTCTACCAATTCTTCATCTCTTGCTGTTTGAGTATATTCTTTCATTTTTGTTATTGTTTTCCTCTCGATGATTTTCTAGAGGAAACTCTGTTCATTTTTCTTTTAAAATATGTCCCAATATAAGGGGAAACTCTGCCGAAATTTTTATAGAAATATTTCCCAATACAAGGGGAAATTCTGCCGAAATTTTCCTTGAAATATCACCCTATATAAGGGGAAGTTCTGCCGAAGTTTTAAAAGAAAATATGTTCTTCGCATTCTTCGTGTTCCTCGTGTGTTCTTCACGTTCTCTGTATTCTTCATTCGTTCTTCGTTCGTGTTCTTGGCACGTTCTTAGTGTTTTTAATATGAAAATGAAATTCGATAATTTTAGGAGTTATAAATCTTTCTTTTTGAAAAAGAATCACGATAAAGCACTGTATACACGAGAGAGAGCTCGATTAGATAACGTCTAGGTAGGGCATGAGAGCAAAATCTCTTCTAAAGAGATTCCAAATCCTTCCTTTTACCATTGAGTTTTCATATGAGATCGTTGGAATTTTTATTTTATTTTCTTTGTTACGAAGAACCTTAATTTTGGTTATTTTTTAGAAAGTATGAAAAGTTGCTTCGTGATTCCCACTAAAATAAGGTTTAAGCATCGAATTGATGCAGTGGCTTGGAAAGTTAGAGTTTGAAGTTAAAATAAGCATAAATACGTGTATATATGCATAAGAATAATATATATGTGAGTCTATACTAAGTGTTGATGATTATGTCGAAGACTTCAACGAATGAACTACATCGTGGGAATTGATGTGGTTTGAGTTGGATCCTGAAAAGGATCGTGTGTCACGTTAAAGGTGACTAGGAGTACAACTACAGGTCATGCATGCAACATGTAGGTTTGTCGGAAGGAACCCGTATTGGTGTTTCCCTACATATGTGGTACACAGTTACCCTGTTATGATAAGTGTGTACGAAATGAATGATTTGCAACACGTGATATCGGGATCCAATATCTTCGGGTTGAACGACGGAATATGTGGTTGTGCAATGTGGAGGCACGGGTGGTTCAATAGCGGCTGGATCACGATAACATGTATTTAAAGCTTCTAGGTTATGTGATTAACGGTTTGCCTGAGGTTTTAAGCAACCCAGTTCTCGAAAATGGTGTGCACCATTGTTTTCTAAGCTGAGGATTTGAGACCCTGATTAATAAAAAAAGGAAATTGTCAGGGTAATATTGGAGGATTGGTTGAGGCGACGCGGTAGCATAAGTTTATTAGATCAACGCAATCTCCAATCCTGAAGTGTCCACAGTTTTAGAGTTCAAGAATAGTGGGGTTCCCCTGAATTAACCCCTGACGTTTAATAGAAAGGAATAAGACTTAAATTAATGAGAAGGAATGAAACTTTTTGTGATAACAACTTTTTGAAAAATTACACAATTTGTTTGCTTTTCTCTTCTTCATTACTTATCATTCACCAATTGTTATCCTATGATTTATGGAAAACCCAACATGTCTTGGTGAGCCATTGCAAGGACCTTAGTAGACATCCAGCCAGTCACAGTAGCTTTACTTTGTAAGGTAGTTAGTAATCTTTTTATGATTTTCCTTTCAAGCTGATGTACATGTAAATGGTTATAGTGAGAAATGTATCATCTGATCTTTATTTTATGAATGTAAAAGTGTTGAAATACTTCCTTTTGAGTATATTTTATTTGCAGTTCGTTTCTGATATTAGTTGTGATTGCTGAAAAAATTATTGGAGTCATGTTACTCCAGTAATTTACTTAGTAATTGATAACTATGAGCGATATTCAGAAACTAAGGTGGTCTTAAGATCCTTTGATCTTAATAAGTAACTACATCAACATTCACAAGTCATTGTCCCTTATGTACATCATGCTAAAACATATAGGATCTAACCTTTGGCCTTGCCTCATCTTAGGATCAAGGCAAACCAAGACGTGTCTAGGTAATTAGTGTCTATTATAGTAATGACCCATGAGATGTGTCAAAGGTAATAAGCATTAGAGTGAGGACTCAATGCCATAATGAAAATCAAAGTCATCCAAACCCGTGGATGCTAGAGTTGAGGGTTCAGTTCACCCTTATAAGAAAGAGTCTAGATACCATCAGTCCATAGAAGTTGTTTGCCCCTACTCCATTTGGAGCAACACGTGGAGGAAGACATGGTAGAGTTCGTGGCTCACAAGGAGCGTCTCCTACACAACAACCACTACAAAGTGTTGTGGGTTCTAGCTTGCTAATTCCTAATGGCTAGCTCAATGCAATTACCGAAGAACAATCCTACAATTCAAGAACGATCGTACGAGGTACCATTACTATTCATGGTTTTTCAGTACATGCCTTATTTGATTCTGGTGCTTCACATTCATTTATTTCTCGACGTATAGTATCCACTTTGGGTAAGGTACTAGTAGAAGCACAACAATTCTATCTGATCAAGGGACCATGAGGACAAGTATTTATAATCCGAGAAATCCTGGATGATTGTGTAGTACTGATAGCAGGACATCAGTTACCTGTTTCCCTATTACATATTGAAATGGATGACTTTGATCTCATCCTTGGGATGGATTGGCTAGAAAGGCATCATACATGCCTTGATTGTTTCCAAAAGATAGTAACTTTTCACATTCCTAATCGATAGGGTTCCAATTTATTGGAAAGATATCCAGTGATAATGTCAAATACATATCTACTCTAAAGGCTCAACTGTTAGAACAAGTGTACCAAGGCTATTTAGCTTATGTATCCACTACATCAGGGTCAGATAGAATGATAGAAGATGTGCCTATAGTGTGCAAGTTTCCTGATGTATTTCCAGAGGATCTACTTGTATTACCACCTGAGCGAGAGTTTGAATTTGAAATCTCTTTTATACCTGATACTCAACCTATCTTTATCCCTCCATATAGGATGGCACAAACCGAGTTACGAGAGTTAAAGACACAGTTGCAAGAACTATTAGATAAATGATTCATTTGTCCTAGCACTTCACCATGGGGAGCACCTATCTTATTTGTTAGAAAAAGGATGGGTTAATGCAGTTGTGCATTGACTATAGATAGTTAAACACGAGGACAATAAAAATAAGTATCCTCTACCAAGAATAAATGATCTCTTTGACTAGTTACAAGGTTCGACTGTGTATTCCAAGATTGACTTAAGATATGGATACCTTAAATTGAAGATAAAAGATGCAGATATCCCCAATAAAGCCTTAGGAACTAGATATGAACATTATGAATTCTTAGTTATGCCTTTTGGACTGATAAATGCCAGCAGCTTTCATACTTTTGGTGGTCGGGAATGAAGAAAGATGTTGCTGAGTTTGTGAATTCATGTTTCACTTGCCATCAGGTAAAGGCTTCACACTAAAAGCCACCGGGATTATTGCAACCCCTCCCTATACCTGAATGGAATGGAAAAACATTTCCATGAACTTTGTTACTGGCTTACCTCAGACGACTGTCAGTAAAGATAATATTTGGGTTATAATAGATCGTCTGACGAAGGTAGCACATTTTATTCCAATAAGTTTATCTTTCACTCCAGACCAGCTTGCTGAGTTATACATTACACATGTGATTCGTCTTCATGACATTTCAAAGGAAGTAGTTTCCGATCGAGATTCACGATTCACCTCACATTATTGGGATAACTTCATGAAAGCCTTAGGTATACAACTATCCTTGAGTACAACATATCATCCACAAACAGATAGTCAGTTAGAACGTACGATTCATACATTAGAGGATATTCTACGAGCTTATGCCTTAGAATGGAAGGGATTATAGATTAAATATTTACCTCTTACAGAATTCACATACAATAATAGTTACCATACAAGTATGGCATGGCACCATTTGAAACACTTTATGGACGAAGGTGTAATACTGCTTTGTGTTGGCAAGAAGTCGGGATAAAGAACCTTTATGATTCAGATAGACTCTAGTAGACACAGGAAGCTGTAGAGCTTGTTCGAAAAAGACTTTTGACTGCTTGGAGTCGCCAGAAAAGCTATAGTGATGCCAGGCGAAATGATCTTGAGTTTGAAGTAGGCGACTTTGTATTCCACAAAGTATCGCCTATGAAGGGATTTCAGAGGTTTGGATTTCGTGAAAAATTGGCACCCAGGTTCGTGGGTCCCTTTGAAATCATTCAGCGGATTGGAAAAGTTACGTATAGACTTGCCCTTCCTCCATATCTTTCGGCAATAAATGATGTTTTTCATGTACCAAATCTGAGAAAGTACATTAGAGATCCAGAGCATAAGATAAGTTATGACGATTTACATGTTGAGCCAGACCTGACATACCAAGAAATGTCTGTGGAAATACTAAGTAGAGATATCAAGAAGTTCAGGAATAAAGAGGTGCATCTAGTTAAAGTATTGTGGCGGAACCAAGAGTTTGAAGAAGCCACATGGGAACCTGAGGCGGGAATGAGAGAGAAATACCCATGCTTGTTTGAGTGATAACACTGTGTTGTATATCTTCTTTATAAATGAAATGGTGTTCATTCTCTTTAAGGGTATTATGGTATCAATCCTCTTTAAGGTTGTTATGCCTGCATTTCTAATCTCGAGGATGAGACCTCCTTTAAGGTTGTTGTAATTGTAAAACCTTGAACTTAGCATCTCTTGGATCCTATATCATAAGATCTGGCTCGTCAAGAGGAAACCAACAGAATTTGTTTCGTATGAATCGGACTTCGTTTGGAATTGTTATAATTTTTGAAAAAAAGAGAAATAAAGAGGTTTAAGACGTCATTAACCTATAATGACCGTCATTAAGACTAATTAAACATGATTACAGAAACTAATGATGTATTAAAAACCACTAATGACCATTAGCGAATACTAATCAATAGTTAGCAAAAGATACGCATAAGCCACGAAAGCTAAATCGTGATTAGTGAAAGTTAATGACAATTAGCGTTAATTAAGCGTCATTAGCGAATCTATAATCCTATGAAATGTCCTAAAGCCCTAAGTTTCGGATAAATTTTGGCCAAAACCATGGACCAAAATAATGGACCGCTAACCGCGGTTAAGGGCTAAACCGTGGGTTACTAACCATGGTTAGTGGTTTTCTGGAGCCTATAAATACCCCCGATCCATTCATTCTCTACGATTTCCACTACCACCACCCCAAGAGCTAGGGTTGAGAGGTTGGGATGAGTGGGAGGCGGGGAAAGAGCGCTAGCGAAGCGCTGCCGGGAGAACGAGGAGGAGGAATTTATGATCCTCTCTTACTTTGATTCGTAATCTAGACTTTCAATTTATATTCTTTTCTTCCAAGCTTTATTCTTGATTCATCTTTCTTTTCGATTCATTTTCTATTGTGGTTCGAGGAGAAATCTGTGTAACATTCTACTTAGGTGCGGGCGGCTATGCATGCCAGTGAACCCTGTGATTCGTCACACATTTACTCACCTAAGACGCGTGGTGTCTACCGATTCTCCATCGCTCATGTTTGTTATTCTTCAATTCTGTTTTTATAGTTATTTTGATGGAGAATTCTGTGTCATACCCTAATTAGGTGCGGGCGGCTAATAACGTCAGTGAACCCTATGATTCATCACACATTCACTCACCTAAGACGCTTTGTGTCTACCGATTCTTCATCTCTTGCCGTTTGAGTATATTCTTTCATTTTCGTTATTATTTTCCTCTCGATAATTTTATAGAGGAAACTCTTTCCGTTTTTCTTAAAAAGGAATGAATACAATTTGATTGCCAATACAAGCCTTTTCATGCTTAGAAACTTTAGCTGAGCCAGCTTTCTGTGCAGTATATCCCGCAATAAAAACACTTTTTATCAGACTCAACAATGAAGAAACTCCAGTCAAATCAACACAAGCATGCTTCCCTCCAGACCATCCAAATATTAAAACATCTGATGGTCTGAGTGTCGATCTCCCCTCTGGTGGATCCGTTAAAAACTTCACAGGTGTTTCTTTTTTTAAATTATTCCTTATTTCTACATGTGTTGATGCTCAGTGGTCCACATATGTCCGAATGGATCAAACCTAATAACTTTGTTGATCGAATTCTGATTGAGAAAGCTTTTCTCGTCATTTTATCAGTCAGATAGTGTTCATAGGGCAATGTCCTTGCACTCATGAACTTAGGCAACAGATCTGCCTTCACTATTTTGATTCATCTTGGAATTTCCTAGATGATCCAGTCTCACGCGCCACAAGTCATAGTCAGACAAACAACACAAGGAATACTCAGCAGAGACATTCACTAATTTACTAGAGTTTATTACAGGAAAACATGATAGGTCATGCCCGAGCACAAACTTTTACATCGCATAGACCTTCTTATTCTTGCATATAGATACACGTTTATTATAAAAGCGGACTTCGAAATCCTTTTTTAGCAACTCCGGGATAGAGATCAAGTTCTTGCATATCCTTGGGGCATATAATACATCATTCAATATCGTAATTCTATTCCTTAGGTCAAACATGTATGTCCCAACACCTTCTACGTTCATGCAGGTGTTGTTTCCCATGAAGATCCCCTCTGTTCTCCTTTGCTCAGCTCCTTGAAGTCCACCAGACCCTTCTTCGTCTTTGCGATGTATTTGTTTGCTCTAAAGTAGATCCACCATCCGTCACCGTCCGTGATGATAGAGTTCTATTCCACGACAACTGCGAGCTCAATCTTTTTCTTGCCTTTATTTTCAAGAATTTTATAATTTTCTGTCTTCTTCTTGTTGGAAAAATTGACCTTAAAATTGTCATATTTACCGCAACCATAACATGAGATACATGGGTATTTCCCACTCCTTTGAAATTCGCTTTGGAGTGTCTTAGTCTTTTCTTTACATATATGACATTTGCTTCTTCTTCTTCATTGACCTCAAAGATCTCAGCTTTCGATCTTTTCTTAGAGAGGTCATGCTCAATTGCTAGCTGTGCAAGTAGGTCCGTCAACTTAATGTTGCCATTCATCCTCAAAGATGTGGTAACCATATCGAATGACAGTGTGAGAATTCCTAGTGTGGTTGCGATCTGCATCCTCTCTGGAATAGTACAATCAGTAGCCGCTAGATCCTTAGCCATCACAATCATCTTGTTAAAGTGCTCGAGGACGCTCTCAGATTCCTTCATTTTACACAAGTTGTACTTGTGTAGAATAATCTGAAAGCTCACTTCCGACTTGGAGTGATATTTCTCCTTAATTGTGATCCAGAGCTCGTAAGTTGATTCGCAGGTCTCAAAGACCCGAATCAGGTTCAAATCCATGTTGGTCAACATGAAGCTCCATGCCCTATTATCTATTTTCTTCCATTGTTCGCAAGATCTAATCCTCCATAGTTGGATTTTCAGATAAGGTTGGGCCGAGTTTGTCTATGATGGAGTGTATGTTATCGTACAATATACCATAGTAGATCTTTTTACTACAAAACTCATAATTAATACTGTTAAGGTACTCTATTTTTCACACCTCAGTGGCAATTATCTTGCTTGTCATTTTAAATCTAATGAAAATTATGTATGAGATTATGCAATTTACCAAGAAAAAGCAAAAATAAGGTTTATGCAATTAAGATAGAAAAAACTTGACATGAATACTTTTTTTTAAAAATATCTTAACCAATTTAAGAAAGATCAACAAAAAAATCTAAAAATATGAAGGACAAGGATTTGACAGGTAGTTTAAAAAAAACTGCTTTGATTCTAGTTTAATGAGTGGCCTAATTTATCGAAGTTAAGCAATGAGATTTATACGAAAAAAAGATTAAATGTTTTTTTAACTTAGGCAATGAGAAAGGAAACAAAATAGGTCAATATTATTATGTATTTTTTTAAAAAAACTTCCAAATAAATACCTAGGTTGTAATCAGATATATATACACAAACTAGGTTAGTGAACAATTCAGTAAACAAAACTCAAAAAAGGTTATAAGTCTAAACTTTATATAAACCAAAAGAGCTTCTCAATTTTAGTTTAAATACAAGATTTGTTAAAAAACATCAAAGCTAGAAAAAATGAATGGGGATTAAACTAGGCACACACTGGATTTAACAAAAAAAGAAGGCTGATTTAGGCAACACAACAGTGATACATGGCTGTAAAAAAATTGACAATTGATTAAAAAACTCGGTACCAATGCCCAAAGGGACCTTAATGTCAAGGCAAAAAAAAGCGTACATGCAAAAAAAATTAAGGAAGTTAAAGTGCTTTCTTAGTAAAAGAGGCCAGAAGGGTTTAATGCACAAAATAATAAAAAATAAAATGAGGGACCTCGAAATCTCGACTTAGGGTTTTGTCCAAGAAAGACAACGGATGTAACTACAACCTAGAACGTGCTCGACGATGGAGAAGATGAAGGAGGAGGAGCTCGATTTCGAAGGAGATCGACTGGGGAGGAGCTCAATGGAGGCTGTGATACCAATGAAGTGTCGAGGTAAGTCATCATCGTCCTTGATCTTGGACGAGAGGGAGAGAAGGGTTGTGGAGAAAGGAGATGGAGGGATGGGATCAAAAGGGGACTCCTATAGTCGACGTTCCGATCGATGCATTTCCCTCCCTATAAGGAGGTTTATATATGGTGTATGCCCTCGTCGCGTTTGCTCCTTCCCACGCTCCGTGAGACCCGACCTCACCGCAACCGTCGAAGGCGATTGCTTGAGCACGCCATCATGAAGACCATTCTATAGTTACAAAAATAAATGAAAATATAATAATATCACACTAACAATTTTAAATAAAATAAAAAAAAATCAAAAAGCAACTTTTACATTGCCAACCTTATAAATTTTGTCAATTACCTGCTCTTCCTAGGTTCATCGTAATTATTTGAGAAATCTTATAAACTTATATCACTTAGCACCACATCATCTATAGTCAATTTTACTCTTGTCTAGTTAATTTGCCCGAGTTTAAATTAAACCCAATAAAATAAAAAGGTGGATTTGGATCCCTATCTTTGTCCTTATATTCCCCTTCTTCCTCTCCCTCCGAGACAACCTGACTTTGGCACCACCGCCATAAGCAACGCTACCACATCCACACATGAGCGTCACCACTAAGCCGGATCTTCCATCGAGCTCAAGCTTTCAGGTACCCATGTCGCCTCCCTAACAATGCATTCACCTCAGACTGATGGACCTCAGGTGTCGCTCCCCACCATCAGCTACTGCTCCTTACACATTATGAAGCTCATACTCCCTCAAGACCATATCTTGTCCTGCAGCCCTAGAACGTTATTAACTCGAATCAAAATCGTAACTTTATAATAAACCATTGGAAAAATCACCAGTTCATGATATTTTACAAAATCATCGAATGAAATGACAGTAAGCACCATACATTCTTCGAGAAAACACCATCACCATTGAACTCACCATATGCGGAACTGTGAAAATCTCATCTTGGACTTTGGCATATCATTCGACATGCGATATCCAATATCTATCCATCTCCAGGGACCTCATCATCTTCATAATTTATCGAGGCACATATCATCCCCTAACATTTGTAGCCACTTCTCAATCCTTTCATGACATCCTTTTTTTGGGTGATTCATAGCTATTTTATAAACATCGACTTCTGAGCAGCTGCCTACTTCTTCTACATTTCGGAGGCATCCTGATCCATCAACTATTTTAAAGAACTAAAACTACAAGATGCAGGGATGCCAATCGGAGAGTCCCCAGAAACATCTACATCAGATGCCACTTGTGCATAAGAAAAAGTGTAGTGAACCCGAGAGTTCCTGACCAATGGATTTTCCTCGATGACTCCTGCATGGCTTTTCCAGAACTTTTCAAGATATGGCGAATCATCTCGCAACTTAGAGGCTTTACCATTTTCAGATTCTGGATCATCTGGATGCACTGATCCGGGCTGATAGTGTTATAATTGTCCATCTGGGAAGCCACTCATTCTCTACTATTTTGTAGTCCTCTTTTTCGTAGATTATGTTCGATAAATCTACTTCACGGCACTATTCTTTGGTTATAATGTTCCAAGAACCGATGCTTCTAATTTCTATTGGGTTGTTAGGGAAATAATTGATGTTCTGGGAGTGGAAACATGCTTTGACTCAAAGATATTTTCTTGTAGAGGGTGCATTTTGAGTAAGTGATCACCCGAAAACCCGAGCGCCTAAGGGTAAAATATGTCACTGGTCGTTGGGACCTCAATCACTCGGATCGGAATCGATCAAGAAAATCAAGAAGACCACCAATATAAAAATCAAGCAAGCAAGCACAAAATAGCGGTCTAGCTATTGATTTTACCTAGTATAGCTACTAGGGTCGAACTCAAGGAGCACGATATGGTAAACCTACAAAGTAGTCAGAAATCCGAAAACAAATATTTTTGGTGGGTTTTATGTTTTTAATTTTTTTGGAATTTTTAATATTAGGAAAAAGGATAAAAACTCTCACAAAACCTCAATCAAATAATTATTTAACACATTAAAAATACTCAAAAAATTCAAATAAAAATATTGTTGGGTTTTAGAAATATTCAGATGTTTTTGGTATATTTCTTGGATTTCTGATTTTTACTTAATTTTATAAAAAATGAAACAAGGCTGATAATACAAAACAGTATGCAACCAGAATTTAAAGGCACTTTAAAAACACCTAAATGCTTATAAAATTTGGGCAACAATTTTATTATAAAATAAAATAAAACTCTAACTACAGAAACTGAAAATGCATTTTTTTTTGAATTTTTAGGATTTTTAATGATTTTTCTTAGTTTTTCAAAGTTTTTCATTTTTCATGGTTTTTATAAATCCAAATGTAATGAAAATTGGATAAAAGTGAAAACACAACGAAACAAACAATCACTAATTTTTGTGGAGTTTTTAGAGGAATTTTAATATTTTCAGTTGATTTTTATACTTGGACAGAAGTAATTTTTAAAGTTTTTGAATTTTTAAAATTATCAAATGGAAACAAAATGAATCCAAAAATTCCTAGAAATTCTTAGACAATGGCAGGAGCCATGTGTCAAAATTTGATGAGTTTTGAGTGAAGTTTGCTATTTATTCCAACCAATCAAAGAAGCATAGCACACAGGGACCTAGATGCAAAGAAAATAACTTCCAAAGACTAAAAAAATACACGCGTTCAAAAACCCAGAGGACGTACTGGAATTTTCACGCAATATTCATCACTTGTCAAATCTCGGCACGTACTGGGGTATAAGTACGAATATTGAAACTAAAATATCAAAGCATAACACCCAATAAATCCAGGGCTATACATGCAAATATCCCAGAAAGACACGCGACGATGCACGTACAACCACAAAGGAAGGAATAAACTGTAAATACAAAAAACTGTAGGGGCAGAAATGCAAATAGTCCACAGTGCAACTTTTATTTTACAGACTAAACTATAAAAAGAAATAACGCAAGGGAAATGGAGCAAATTACCCAAGCGGGGCGTGCGGATCACGTGGCGTGACAGGTGGCGCGCTCTGAATGGCTGGCGACGTACGTCTCTGGCACTGACACCTAGCGGATCCAACGACTGTCCAGATGGAGTGAACATGGGGCGTACGAGGCCGTTAGATGTCAGATCTAACGGCCTGACAGATGCAGGCGATGGACGACTCTGATGTGAACTGGTGACTGGAGATGATCCGACGGTGGAGAAGGATGCTGGAAGAACTCCGTCTGGGCGAAGTTCACTGGAGAACCGGTGGTAATCCGGGCATCCAATGAACGATCAAGCAGCTGGCTTGACTCGCAAAACCCCTCCGCATCGGGTGGTAGGGTCGGATGGAGTATCCACTGGTCGGATCTCCGGGAAGGTGGCTGTGACCTGGGATAGCTCCGGCAAAGCTGGGCGGAGGCGATATGGGGTATCTCCACGCGTGACTCGACTTGCGGGGTAAAGCTCCTGCTCGGAGGCGTGCTCCAGCCAAGGTTATTTGACCTAAATCAACACAAGGCAAAGACGAATGGAGGTTGAAGTTCCGACGGTACGACAGAGGAACTTCGATCCTAATCTTGGCTGTCTAAGCCATGTCAAGGCTGATCAGGCTGCGGGGGAAGGATGACGATGAATGGGGGAGTCGATCTAAATGGGTGGATGTGACTGATGGAGCTCCGACCGTCGGGTCGGAGCTAGCGGAGGGCAGATGAAAGATTCGAGATAGAAGGGAACTAGAATCGAAACGAGGTATACCTGATGGTCCTAACAAGATCCTGAGCTCCAGGGGGTGAAGTCGAGGTGGGTCATCGCTGATAACATGGGTTAAGCGAGGGTCAAGATAGTCCACACAAGGCAGGACCACTAAGTCGCTGCGGCGACCGCTCACGAAACTCTTATCAATCAACAATTAACCCACAATATATATCAAGCAATAAGAAACAAATGTTGAGTCAAAATTTATTATAACTCTACAAAATATGTGTATAGGTGCAAGTATGTGTAGAGTGACGAACTCAGGGAGCAAGTAGGATAGGTCAAGCAAAGATGCACAAAAATGTGATGTGTGATCAAGTATCTACAAGTACGCAATTTTTTTGTGGGTTTTTAATTTTATATTTTTTATTTGATTTTTAACTTTATATTTTTTATATTTTACTTTTTAATTTTCTGATTTTATATTTTCTTTTTATATTTTATATTTTTGTATTTTCTTTTTCTATAAATAAAGTATATAAACACTATAAGAGAAGGATAGAGTATTTATAAAAATAAGGAAAAATCCTAAAAAAAATCCGGAAATCAAATGTTTTTAGTCTTTTTATAATTTTATGATGTTTTTATGATTTTTAAAGATTTTTCCTGAATGTTTTTGGTGTTTTTAAAAGTCAAAATACTAGAAAACAATGAACTAGGCTACTGGCTGAAATTAAAATAAGGATTAATAGCAACAAACAATATCCAAAATTTCTCAAATTAATTTTAAATCAAAGATAATAAATCAAAGAAGATACATAAACTGAGTTTGCATTTTTAGGATTTTTCTTGATTTTTTTAGATTTTTATGAAGTTTTTAGAGGTTTTCTAATTTTTAGGAGTTTTACTTTGAATTTTTTAGTGATTTTTGAAAGGACACTAAAATATGATAACACAATATATATATATTTTTGGAATTTTTCAAAAATTTTTACTAATTTTTATGGATTTTCTACTGCAAACAGTACTGAAAATACATATTTTTGAATTTTTATAAATATGAAAATGCAATAAATATGCAAAATAAAAATATAGCTTGAAACTACAATGCAACAGAAGCCTAAGGTAATTTTTTTTGGTGATTTTTAGAAATTTATAGATGCATGTTATAAATAGATACAATAATAAGAAACTACACTACTTGCAAGGGCATATATGTAAATAAGCAAACATCCAAGGGCCACAGTGCAATTTTCACAAAATTTTACAACTAATAAATAAAGTTTCAGGGCTAAATACAAATAACAAAAGCCGCTAGGGTACGCCTGCAATTAACCCAACCCCGCACGTGATGTACACGCGCCTGGGAGGGACCTAAATGCAATATACAAAAATCCCAGGGGCTTACATGCAAATTACCCAAAAATATTACACGTGATAGAATAGTTCCTGGATCAAAATGAAATAACTGAACCTACAGGAGGTCCAATGCAAAATACCCAGTCCCCTCACGCACACACGCACGTGAGGTGACGTGGATAGGACTTAAGTGCAAATAAATAAAGTGCAGGGGCCTAGATGCAAAAGTTATAGAAATATTTAAACTACAGACGAAAGTTTATGGTCTAAAAAAATACAAAAATTGCTCGGGATGAAAGTGCAAAATACCCCTTTGCGTGCCATCCAACGGCAGAGAAGAAGCCACTTGACACGTGGCACGTGAAGGACGACCGATGTCGTTTCGCGGATGGACGACGATGATTAGATCCCTCGGCTTGATCTGACGGTGGCTGCGCGGGAGGATCCAACGGTCGACGTACGCCTGGAGCTCGGGCCTTGATCCGACGGTGCTGAGGGGCGGAGCAAGAACAGGGGAGGAGCGCCGACGAGGCGAACTTCCCCGAGCTCAAGCTCCGTCCTCCGGCGTTCCTTGAGCTTCAAAATGCCCTGGAGACTCCTGGCGGCTTCCTCTATGTGCTGGAGGCTCCAGAAAGCTCCGGGGAGGCCCGGAGTCTTCGCCAGAAGGTGGCGGAGCGGGAGAGCTTCCACGAGCTCCGGCGAAGGTCAAAATGAGCCCCAGGCTCGAGTTACAGTCCAAGTACCTGCAGAAAGGCGTGAGAGAGTCCAGGGCAAAGTGCATGGTCCCCGCGGTGGTGGAGTAGCGGCGATGAGCGATGGGAATGGTACTCGACCGGAGGTGCACTCCGGGGAGGGGGGTACGTGTGGCGATTTGATGGACGAAATCTAAAGATTCTTGGGGGGTTTTACTCCTATGGCTACGACGAATGAAATGTGAAAGAAATAAAGGGGGGAAGGTGGCTGCCTCGATGGTCGGAACCAGAGGGGAGTACCTCAACGCCGGCGAGATGGCGGAGGTGATTGGAGCCGCCTCAGGCGTCGCTCGACCCGCCCAAAGCTCGGCGAAGGAAGCTGTCACCTTCCTCTGTCGATTGGGTACGGATGGGGGAGCTTCGCTTGTGGAAGAGGGGTTCAAAAATGGGCTCGAAAGTTGGAGGTCGAACATGAAGGGGTTGATGGTGCAGCTCTGACGCTCCAAAGGTCGAGGAATTGGCATCAATACAAAGGTTCATGCCCCAAGAAAATCTATAGGCGTGCATCCTTGATCTATGGGGCGAAACAATGCAGAAGGAAGTTTCATGAGATGATGAAAGGGAAAGCCTCAAAAAATTCGTGAAATCGAGGTCAAACGAGGCTCTGACAGGCGCACATAGGGAGGACAGCCAGTTGACCAAGGTCAACGTGGACTGGTTCCTGGTTGGTCCACGTGGACCAACCAGGAAAAATCCCCGGGAAATTTTTTGTAAATTCAATCTAAAATAGAAAATAATTTTATTATTTTTAGGTTATAAAATAAAAAATATTCGTTTTTTTGTAGGGTATTTTAATATGATTTTAATTATTTTTATGAGGTTTATAATTACAAGTTACCATTTTAGGTCTATATAGGTATATTCATCTATGTATATTAATGTTTTATTTTTATTCTGTATATTTAGTGTTATTATTTTTGTTTATTATTTTATAAATTTATAAAATATTTTTATGCACTTAAAAATATTTTTATTTTTATTTTCTAATGTATTTTATATACTTAATAAAATACAAGTATGAATTGTATAGGTATGTATACAGGTATTACACCTATGTATATTATATACAAGTATTTTATTTTGTATTTTCTTGAGTTTTTTATTCTAATTTTAATATACACATTAATTATAAATAATATTTACACAATTATAAAAACATAAAGTTATAAAAATAATGATTAAATAATAAAATGAATATTTTAATGTGTACAAGTATACTAATGGGGTCCAAAACTCATCTTTCAAACCGTAACTCTGCAAAATACGAAAACACTGCCATTAAATAGCTTTTTTAAAATTATATACAATTAAAGGTTTGACGCATTTCGAGTTTTTATTTGCGAGATACATGTCTGGGAAGTTGGGATTTTGGAAACTTATTCAGATCACAACTTTTTATCTGTATATTATTTTTGAGTGAAATCAATTTTGTATTTTTCTTTATTTAATTATCTACAACTTTCATGTACAAATTTTCTTTATTGGAAGTAAAAAAGTGGAACAAAAAATAGGTCCCAAAATGAATAAAGAATGAAATAAAAATCAAAGGTATCTGACCCTTATCTCCCCCTACTTTATTCCTTGTCGACCTAGTCATCGGGATGCCTAGGTCTCGGGGTTTCGGGTCATAAAATATTTACAATATTTTATTCTTTTTCTTTTATTTTATTCATTCTATAATTTTGGCTTTTAAAAACAGTATTTTATATACTATTTATATGCACATGCATGAATGCTAAGGTGCTGAAATTAATGGTATTTACACGCATTTGCTAGGGTTTTTGAGGCCAAAATGATAGAATAAAGATGATGAAATGTGGATTCATCATCCCCCTATACTTTGCCTTTGCTAGTCCCTAACAAACACTTATGCAATAAGTGCAGAAAGAATGATAAAGAAAAGAAAAAAAAGAAGGTGGATTACATTTAATTATCAAACTTGTCTTCACAAAATCAAAGTTTGGAGCTTAAGTCGGACCTTTGGAACTTTAGTGCGGGCGGAACCTTAGTGAGAACCCGATTTGAAATCCAACAGCCTTCGAGAATCCCAAAACGCTGCTCAAGTCTCCTCAATAGCCAGGTCAGAAATATTTCAACTCATATGCAAACCCTTACGACTATGAATCTGACTCGTACAGTGTAAGTGATAGTGGCTCTCCCCAACTGGAATGAGAAAGAGACTGACTTCTTCAATATGACAACCCAATGATTCCCCAATCCAACAACTCATTCCTCAAGGAGCAGGGTATTCCCTTCTAAGTTCAAGTGGCAGCCAACTCAAGAGGAGGGGGTGAAGAGAAGAATGGACGGTAGCCAGTGTAGATACCTATCCTAGGATGCAAGACTAGTGTAGTCAAGTCATCCTTCTGCAGGCTCACATGATTTGACTTTGAAGCACAAGCTTATTTATTTGACTTTACACATATGTACACTCCGGCAAGCATTTTTATTTTTGTACAGGCCTGTCCACTTTTTTGGAGTTTTTGTTTTTTCCATCTTTTTTTTGAATACTATACACAACAACATTTACATAGGGAATTTTCCTCTTGATCCTGTAGACTATCCCTCTTTTGAAGCTTTATTGCAACCCACGATCTCCTATCCTCAAAACTCATCATAACTGGACGGGTTGGGGTGCACTTCCCTCCCTAGAGGAGGATAAATGTTTCCACTTGTGTGCATCTCATACTGGCAAATCCAACCCCCTCACCACTCCAACTGAGTTGAGCCAAGTGAAAGCTGCAAGTGTCCAAGTTAGGTCATTATCAACAAGAGTCGTGCGTATGCTCCGAAATACTCTACTTAGGCAGTCAAGAATCCATTGAACCAAGTCTCATGATACTCAAAGAATTAAGTCAACTAGACCCGAAGTACCTCAATTCCAGCTCCTATAAGGTTCCTGTTAATTAGGTAGATTTAAGGTCCAACCAAGCTCCAATCTTCGGATTTTACTTAGACTTGTTCAACAATCAAACCCGATCCGAGAAATGCTAATGCTATACAGACAATATTTTTGTGATGCAATTTTCAAAGATTTTGAACTTTTTATGGATTATTGAAAAAGATGATACATATGCATTTTTTTAAAGAGATTTTTCAAATGTTTTTGGATTTTAGTTTTGCAAATGTTTTTGGGAATTCTTGAAAAGAAAATATTTTGGCTAAAAGCTAGGTACAAATATTTACACGGGGATGCTTCTTATATGTACAAGAAGTGGATTTTAAGAATTTACAAGGGTAAGTGCTCAATTTTACAAGTATATATAAAGGATTTTTGGTATGATGTATGTATTCCTCAAACTTATTTGACACACGTTTTTCGAACAATTTCGAAAACTATAGTCCAAAATAATTTTTACAAATATTTGTGCAAACATGTACACACCTTTGAAAGTCATTTTGCAAAGATTTTCAAACAGTATAGATAGATTTTTCAAAATAATTTTACAACCATTTTTCAAACCATTTGCAAATAGTTTTTCAAACTTTTTATTTCTCACAAAGAAGATAATTTTACAATCAAAATATTTTGCAAAGGTTGAAAACATGTAACAAAATATTTTCCAAATAGTTTTCAAAAGATTTTTCACAAAGCTTTTCAAACTATTTTTCAAACATTTTGCAAAAAATATTTTCACCTGATTTATTAATCAGTAAATACGCAAAGAATTTGAGGAATAATCACATCTTTTTATTAAGGTTTTTAATGAATTTTATAAGTATAATTAGCCATAGTTATTAAGAAAATACGAAAGTACGAGTTATGGCTAAAGTGTATACGCAATATATACGACCCCCCTATACTTAGCTTGAGCTATGTCCTCACAGATCAGAGAGTAAAGAGAAGACATAGCTCGTACTGAGTATAAAAAAGTCTAAAGAATAAATTAATGAACAAATGAGAAGTTGACCGTCCCCCTATACTTAGGATCAAATAATCCTAAGTATAGCAGACTGTACACAAAGCAGGGAGGGTCAAGGGTGGGAATGAACAGATAGTACTCAGACTGTCTCCCCCTATACTTAGGGTAAGATATCCCTAAGAATAGACAGGAAGAGGAGACAATGGAGAGGATCGAAGAGAGTAGAATACTCGGGGTGCACACCCCCCAATACTTAGGACAAAGTACGTCCTAAGTATAGAAAACTGTCTACAAGGGGCGACACGTTTTTGATAGATACAGAGAATAGAAAAGGAAAAGAAGAAAAGAAGAAAAGAAGAAAAGATATCAACAGATGGAAGAATGAAAGAATGATATGGACAGATGGATCTATGGAAGATGGAAGTGATAACCATGTATGAGATGCAACTGATCTGAGTCAAAGAATACATCTCATACCAGAAGAATGGGGGCAACGTCAACGGTCAGCGGATCGTGGTCTAGATATAGCTTCAGGCGCTGACCGTTAACACGAATGGTAGAGGAAGATGACAACTCAGATATATCAATGCTACCATTGTCATGTACCTTCCTGACCACATACGGACCTTTCCACTTGCTCTGTAATTTCCCTGGAAATAACTTCAACCTGGAATCAAACAACCATATGCCCTGATCGAGCTCAAACTGTTTATGGCTGATATGAGAATCGTGCCATGTCTTAACTTTTTCCTTATACTGTAGGCTGCTAGAAAAGGCTGTATCTCTCAACTCCTACAGGGCTGCCAACTCTGCTTTCCTTTGTTCTCCTATATTCTCGGGATCCAATAATAACTTAGTAACTTCCCAAAGTGACTTGTGCTTGATATCCACTGGTAGATGACACGGCTTGCCATAGATGAGACGAAAGGGAGATGCCCCTAATGGAGTCTTGAAGGAAGTCTGATAGGCCCACAAAACCGAATCCAAAAGATGTGACCAATCCTTTCGGTCTGAGCGGACAACCTTCTATAAGATAGTCTTGATTTCCCTATTCGATACTTCAACAAGACCATTAGTCTGAGGGTGATATGGCATGGCAACACGATGGTCAATGTTGAACTCATCTGCAAGGGTCCTAACTTTATCATTAATGAAATGAGACCCCCGTCTGAAATCAGAACTCTAGGTATCCCAAACCGTAAAATGATATTTTTCCTTAAAAAGCGACACACGGTCTTAGCATCTGCGGCTCAGGCGGGGATGGCCTCAACCCATCGGCTTACATAATCCACAGCGAGCAAAATGTACTCAAATCCTTGACTCTTAGGAAATGGGCCCATGAAATCAATCCCCCATGCATCAAAAACCTCACAAAAGTGAATGGGCTGCATGAGCATCATGTCTCTCTGTCCGCAAGTACCCATCTTCTGATAGTCAGTACATCTCTTCACGAACTCATCTGCATCCTTGAAGAGAGTAGGCCACCAAAGGCCGGATTGGAGCTCCTTCTGTGTTGTCCGTCTCCCAGAATGATGTCCTCCTGCCTCAAGCTTGTGGTAGTAGGTGAGGACGTTATGCTGCTCTTCTTGAGGAATGAACCTCCTCCAGATGATATCCCCTCCTTCATGATAAAGGACGGAACCTCCCAATGATAAAACTTGGCCTTCGCTAGGAAGATCTCAAGTTTCTGCCTGGGCCAACCCTGTGGAACCGTCTTGGTGACAAGATAGTTCACAACGTCGACGTACCATGGGAGCGAGGTGATAGCCAAAATCGCCTCATCCGGAAATGTCTCTGTAATAGGTGCACTGGGATCAGATTCCTCAAGGTTCTCTATGTGGGAGAGATGATTCGCCACCACATTCTTAACTCCAGGCTTGTCCTTAATCTCAATGTCAAACTCCTAGAGCAGAAGGATCCATCTGGTAAGGAGAGCTTTGGCATCCTTCTTGGCCATGAGGTACCGGATGGCGGTGTGATCTGTAAATATAGTCACTCTAGATCCGAGAATATATGATCAATACTTATCCAAAGCAAAGGCTACGGCCAGCATTTCCTTCTCTGTCACAGTATAATTCCGCTGAGCGGCATCCAAAGTTCGGCTGGCGTAGTGAATGGCATACGACAATCCATCCCTCCTCTGTCCAAGCACAGCCCCTACGGCAAAATCAGAAGCGTCCGTCATGATCTCGAATGGAAGTGACCAATCAGGTGGCTGAAGGCCATGAGCCGTGACAACCATATTCTTGAGAGTCTCAAAAGACGCAAGACACTTATCATCTACAAGGAACTCGATGTCTTTTGTCATCAAATCAGTAAGCGGTCGGCTAATGACTGAAGTCCTGAATGAACCGTCGGTAGAAACCGATATGCCCCAGAAAAGATCACAATTGGCACAAATTGGACGGTGGATTGAGTTTCCTAATGATATCCACCTTAGCAGGATCAACCTCCATGCCCCTGCTAGAGATGATATGGTCAAGGACCGTTCCTTGAGTCACCATGAAGTGACTCTTCTCCCAAGACAAGACAAGGTTGACCTCTATGCAACACTGAAGTACACGGTCTAGGCAGTCAAGACAAGCATCAAACCTATCGCTATAGACCGAGAAGTCATCCATGAAGACCTCTAAACAGTCACCCATCATGTCCGAGAAAATGGACAACATGCACCTTTGGAATGTCGCAAGGGTGTTACATAGACCAAAGGGCATCCGTCTGAAAGCATAAGTCTCAAACGGACAGGTGAATGTCGTTTTCTCCTGGTCTTCGGGCGCAATAGCCACTTGATTGTAACCAAAATATCCGTCAGGGAAACAATAATGACTCTTCCCAGCTAGCCTCTCAATAATCTGATCAATGAATGACAGTGGAAAATGATCCTTCTTGGTGGACTGATTTAATCTTCTGGAGTGCACATAGACCCTCCAAGAAGTGGTTACCCGGGTAGATATCTCCTCTCCAGACTCACTCACAACTATAGTGATACCCGTCTTCTTGGGTACCACATGTAATGGACTAACCCACTTGGAGTCGGAGATGGGGTAGATAAAATCGGCGCTCCACCACTTCGATATTTCCTTCATGATCACATCTCGAAGATTCGGGTTCAACCATCGCTGTAACTCACGCGAAGGCCTAGCGTCCTACTCAAGATAGATGTGGTAGGAGCACAGAGCTGGACTAATCCCCTGGAGATCAGCTATACTCCATCCTATCACCTTGCGGTTTTTTTCAAGAACCTCCATCAGACGAGATTCTTGTTCTCCAGTCAAACCTGCTGAGATAATGACTGGGTGCATATATGGCTCACCTGCAAGGAATCTATACTTCAGCGACTGCGGCAAGGGTTTCAATTCGGGGCAACTGGGAGGTGGCAGATCTGGCTTCTGATATGTCTGTGTGAAGGCTACTAGGTCTGTATGTGAGAACTCTCGCCACACATGAGAATCTGACGAAGGGAACCCTGCTGGATCATCTATGAACTGTACTGGCTCGCACTTCGCCGTGGCTGTCAGCTCAGAAGGAATCAGAAAGGGCAAATAATCATCAAAATCATCTCAATCGATGTCTGAATCCGAGGGATCTGAACTAGAAGAACAAGACCGAAACTCTGATTCACCACTCATCACACAACTGTCAGCCTCAAAGGTATACTCATCAAGGGTGTGCTCTCCAAGCTCTCAACTACCATAAGCTGTAAATAGAGTGAATCTGCAGGCAAGGCAAGGGTCTAGCTACAGGATCTGTCCAAATGGATTCATCGTCTGTCATCACAAAATCATACTCCTGGTGGATGTCTTGCTCACCTCTGTCATCTGCTCGATATCACTAGACCATTCTGAGCATGCTGATTCTCTCGCTATGGTCTCCTCGATCATCTCTATTTGTATGCTTTCGCCCTCTACGCGAAAGCACACCTTCCCACTATCATGATCGGTCACTGCCTTGGCAGTGTCTAAGAATGGGCATCCAAGTATGATGAGGGCATTGCTTACCGACTCAGGGATCTCCATGTCCAATACGACAAAGTCCACAGGAAATTTCAGGCCCTGAATGGTAATGACCACGTCTCTTAACAACCCCTTCGGCCTCTTAGTCGACCTGTTAGCAAACTGAAGGATTGCCCTGCTCCGAAGAAGATGACCAAACTCGAATTGATCGAGTAAGGCTGCCGGAAGGAGGTTAATAGAAGATCCGCTGTCTAATAGAGTACGATCGAACCGCTGCTCCTGAATCTCGCATCTGACATAGGGAGCTCCTGCATCAGGTCTCTTGGCCAGCAATCGGTTCTGAATGGTGCAACAAGTAGAATGGGTGAGCACATGGATCTAATCTCTGTGGTTCCTCCTCTTCCGGCAGATTGTCATCTTCTCTCTCAAGTTCTTTTGGAAGAGGGGGATGTGCTCAAGCGCCTCCTGTAGAGTCAGCTGGATTTGGAATCTATCAATCATATGGTTGCTGAACTCTACCTGTTGAGTTGTTATTGGATTTTCTCTTTTATTCCCCTTCACCAAGCGGAGTGCTTCAGGGAAAGGGATGGAAGGGGCCTCCTGAGTAGGTTCCTGTGCATGTGAAGGGATGGACTCCATACAATGATCATCATGCAACACATATGGACTCGAGGTGGATACAGAAACCTTTCCTTTACTAATTTTTTTGTTCTTTTTATTACCACAGTCCTACGATACAAAAGGTGGCAACACTACATGTGGGAGCTCAACAGAAGTAGAAGTGGTGGCTTCAGTACCACCAACGACATCTGACTTCGCGGCATCAGCACCACGCTCTGGCTCTGCATCAAAAAATGGTGGTCTCAGCACCACTATCTGCATCTGGTATCACGACGGCTTCAATACCGTCATCTGGATCTCCATCTTTGGTGGCATCAGCACCACCATCATCAACATCATCTTTAGCAGCATCAGCACCGCTACTCTCCTCATCTGGCGCTCCTGGTTCATCGTGTGGCTGTCTCTCAGATGAGGCGCCATCGACTGGCATCCTACCACTCCTAGTAATCATGAAATCAACATCATACAAAGAAGACATGTCACTCAAATAATCACTAGGAGAAGTATCCTCTGTAAACTGTACCTGCTCAGACTTCCTCTTTAGATTGTTCGGATTAGGCTCGATCTGTGCAGGTATGGCAGCCTTGCCCTTGATGATATCCCTCATCTCCTGTCGAAACTCGTCCATTTACCACCAGAATGATGCTTGTTGGTCAGAAATCAAGCGGGCGAGGTCATCGAGTGCTGGATTCTCAAAGGCAGGTGCTTGAGAACCGGAAGTGTTCCCCTGGTGGAAATGAGACTGTTGCTGGTATTGGGGAGGCTGGGAGTATGTATGGTGAGTCTATTGACGCTGCCTCCACTGCTGTCCCTAATAGCTGGGACGAGGACCCTGTTGGTACTGCTGGTGGGCATACTAGGGATGGTGCTGCTGTTGGATATTCTGATGGCCCTGAGCTGGAGACTGCTGCTGGGATGAGGTGCCACCAGTGGTCCAATGGAATCTGGGGTGATCACGACGAATCCCGGGATGTTGTGGGTACCGGCCGTACCAAATCCCATTGACTTCCATCAATGGTTCCTGCTCAATGGGGGGGGGGGTGGTGGAAGAACTGCCAGTGGCTGATCAGGCTGATATACCACCATCTGAGTGTCTTGAGATGGTGGTTGCGACGAGTAATACTGTAGCTGCTGGACCGGCTCTGCCTAGATGTGATGGATTGGGCGGTGCGTGGCAGAAGGCTGGGTGGAGATGCTACTGCTGGGATTAGCCCGTGACCTAGGAGGCTGTTGAGTAGATGTCTGTGCATCCTAGATGCAAATAATCTGCATCTTCAGGTCACTCATTGTCTTCGTAATAAGGTCCATCTGGGCAAGACCTTGACTCTGCTTCTTCTCGAGGATCTCAATGCGGTCCAACTTCTCGCTAATGATCCCCATGTCGGCGGCTGCGGATTCAGCTTGGGCTGCGGCTGTTGATGGAGTGTGGGGACCGACATCGATGCAGGCGATCCTCTGAAATGATCCTGCTCCTTGGGGGGGCTTCTGCTGTGTGTAGACTCGAGCTTGAGCCATGACTGTCGAGTTCTCTACCATCCCTTCATAGATGGTCCAAACGTTGTCTTCACCCTTGGAGAAATAGGACCCACCACAAGAGGCGTTTACAAGCCCCTGCAGCTCCAGTGTCAGCCCACAGAAGAAACTCTGAACCAAGTTGGGCTTTGATATCTCATGATGTGGACACTGGTCAATGAGCTCTCTAAAGCGATCCCAAGCCTCATGGAATTGTTCATTCGGGATCAATGTAAATTTGCTGATCATTGCTTGTGCTGCGTTCGTCTGCCCGAGAGGGTAATACTTATTCAAGTATGCGATCCGGAGTTGTGTCCAAGATGTGACATACCTCCCAAGGTGTTTCAGCCAGTAGGCTGCTCTGTCAGCTAAGGAGAATGGGAAGGCGATCATCTTAATTGTGTCCTCGTCCACGAATATGTCATGGACAGTGCTACAAATCATCTTAAACTCCTGCAAATGGAGATGAGGTTCCTAGGTGGCTAGCCCATGAAACTTGGGCAATAATTGGATAGTCTGTGGGCGAAGTTAGAAATTCCCGACGATGGGAGGAAGCTGGATCTATCAGTGAGTGAGGGTTGCGGCTGGATTGTGCAACTGCCTCATGGTCATCTGTGGCGACCTCTCCTGGTTGGGGTCTCCTCCTCTGCCTACGGCTTCTGGTATGTCTCCACCACCGCCCTCAGGTCTATCATCTCTACCCTCTCGCATCTGCGCCAACTCCCTCATGATATCACCCATGAATACTCCCTGGTCTCTGATTTGTCTCTGCATGGTCTCCAGGGAGGCTAATAGTGAATTGTTGATGGCAGCTTGGTCATATAAGAATGGAGGATGTTCCTGCTCATCTGGGTGTTCTCCTCTGTCTGCCATTTTTGGATTCTCTGAAAAGGCAAAAGAACCCATCTCAGGTGCTGTCAAATGCTCTGAGCTCTGTGTTGCACTAAACTCTGAAACTACTGGACTGATGGAGGAAGAAGGATGGTCGAGGGGGAACAGGGTGGAAGTGAACTCAGGTTCAGAGAGTGGGTCTAGACTCCTCGAAGCTGTCCTAGATGAATAGGGAGGAGTGCTGGATAGCGGTGCCATCAGAGACGGCCTAAGAGATCTCCTTCCCATAATCGTGATTATTTGAGAAGAGCGAGATTGAGAAATGAAGAAGCGGGGCAAAATTGTGCACAATTGTGAAGTGTTTTTGATCTTGACCTAAATTTAACTAGTCAATCGAACACAATACAAGGGGTTCACCAACTCAACTCGTGAAGCCGTGAAGGATCAGCTATTATCTTTGTAGTTTTTAGATTGAATTCAAGCAATTAATCTTTGAACGAGTCCTTAGAGCGCTACGCCTATAGGAGAGAGAGTACTGCCAGAAAAGTATCCCGTACTTGTCCTCCTCTTGTGTAACCTGTAGTCTTCACTTTTTGAGGTCCTTGTAACCCTTCCTGGATCCCTCCTCAGCCAAAGAAATAGAGGGAGGAAGCCGATATGTGAAACCGATACTTCGTATCTCTCTCGCAACGGAATCACCCGTGAGCGTGCAAGAACCTACTCAAACGCAAGACGATGAGACATACACCCCCGTGAAGGCATGGCCTATGCTCGATACTTTGGACAAGATCGATGCTCTACACAATAGAGAGTCATCAATGGTGACCAAGCCCTACTCGTCTACGTACGATAGAAGTGCCAATACTTCGGAAATCCAGGCGATACACAAGGCAGGCACAGACTGGGTTTTGGGCTCTAATCCTTACGAAGCCGCTCTCTCACTTGGAAGGAGACCTTCCCATGCAACGTGAATACAAATGAGGGCTTTGCTCACCCAAGCAATGTGTCCAATTAACCAAATTTATTTAGGTCGAGTTTTCTTTAGCAGTCCCTTTTTTAATTTTTTGGTGTTATCACTTGCTTTGAGTCAATTCAATACAAGCGCCTAACGTTTTTTTTTGTATTTTTCCTTGATTCCTATTTGTTCCAAAAACAGAGGGAGATAGTCGGAAAAGCAATGCAAGTGGCACTAAGATGGAAATCTCACCTTAGTGCCTAAATGATGAATGCTCATATAGGAAGACTTACAGTGCTTCCCAGTTCTCTCGATGCAGGATGCAAAATAAGAATTTATAAACCTATGCTATATGCGATATGCACACGAAAATCGTCTTAAGCAGGCAATTGCTAGCGTGAAGAACCAAATGCTAAACACACAAAGCGAAACCTAGTTGTCCTGTTTTGGAATCTCCTTGGTGCCCACCACAATGGGTCCTGCCAGCGCTGTACGGAGACTCTCGCGGCGCGGTGGTTTCATGTTATATGTTTAACAATTAATTAGATCTAAGCTCAAATGATAAATCTATAGGTGCATGCAAAGGTTGTTAGGTGTTTGGCCTTAGACTATACGATCAAGCAAGCCTAAAAACTAAGGGCTCATTCCACAAAATTTTAAAGACAGGAAAACAAATCCGAAAATTGACAAGCGGTGAAAACCAATGAAAACTGCGGTGAGCCCCCAACGTGTACAGACACTTGGAAATTAGGCCCGAGTGTCCAAGTCCAAATGTACCTGTATTATTACAAATTAATAATCTCTCTCTCACTAAAAAAAATTCAAAAAGTGATGAACTAATTCTAATCTAATATAAGTCTTCTTGGTGTTCAAGTAAGAGGATGAAGCCGGCTTCATGTGGGTGTGTCGGCTGCTAGAGAAAGGCATCCCCTCGATCTGCGGTACCTCACACGAAGTCAACAGAGAATGGGTTAGATAGTTAACCAAAAATGCATATCAAAAATAGAGAGAGTAAGTGAAGCAATAATGGCTAATAAATAATCACAATCACTCAAATATATGATCTATACACTGTTGTTCCCGGTAACGGAGCCATTTGATAATACGGGGTTAAGCGAGAGTCAAGATAGTCCACACAAGGCGGGACCACTAAGTCGCTGCGGCGACCGCTCACGAAACCCGTATCAATAAATAATAACCAAAAATATATAGTAAAGCAATAAGAAACAAATGTGGAGTCAAATTTTATTATAACTCTACAAAATATGTGTATAGGTGCAAGTATGTGTAGAGTGTCGAACTCTGGGAGCAAGCAGGATAAGTCAAGTAAAGATGCACAAAAGTGTGATGCGTGATCAAGTGTCTACAAGTATGCAAATTTTTGAGGGTTTTTAATTTAATATTTTTATTTGATTTTTAACTTTATATTTTTTTATATTTTACTTTTTAATTTTCTGATTTTATGTTTTCTTTTATATTTTATATTTTTATATTTTCTTTTTCTATTAATAAAGTATATAAACAATATAAGAGAAGAGAAGGATAGAGTATTTATAAAAATAAGGAAAAATGCTCAAAAAATCAGAAAATCAAATGTTTTTAGTCTTTTTATAATTTTATGATGTTTTTGTGATTTTTAGAGATTTTTCTGAATGTTTTTTGGTGTTTTTAAAATCAAAATACTAGAAAACAGTGAACTAGGCTACTGACCGAAATTAAAATGAGGATTAAAAAATAACAAACAGTATCCAAAATTCTTCAAATTAATTTTAAATCAAAGAGAATAAATCAGAGAAGATAAAAAAACCGAGTTTGCATTTTTAGGATTTTTATTGAATTTTTTAGATTTTTTATGAAGTTTTTAGAGGTTTTCTATTTTTTAGGAGTTTTACTTTGAATTATTTAGTGTTTTTTGGATGGACACTAAAATATGATGAGACATGCAAAATATATTTTTTTGGAGTTTTAAAAAATGTTTACTAATTTTTATGGATTTTTTAATACAAACAGTACTGAAAATGCATATTTTTGAATTTTTATAAATATGAAAATGCAATAAATATGCAAAATAAAAATATAACGTGAAATGCAATGCAACAGGAGCCTAAGGTAATTTTTTAGTGATTTTTAGAATTTTATAGATGCATGCAATAAATAGATACAACAACAAGAAACTACACTACTAGCAAGGGCATATATGTAAATAAGAAAACATCCAAGGGCCACAGTGCAATTTTCACAAAATTTTACAACTAATAAAAAAAGTTCTAGGGCTAAATACAAATAACCAAAGCCGCTGGGGTATGCCTGCAATTAACCCAACCCCGCACGTACTGTACACGTGCCTAGGAGGGACCTAAATGCAATATACAAAAATCCCAGGGGGCTTACATGCAAATTACCCAAAAATATTACACGTGACAGAATAGTTCCTGGATCAAAACGAATAACTAAATCCCATGAGGTTCAATGCAAAATACCCAGTCCCCTCACGCGCACAGGCACGTGAGGTAACATGGATAGGACCTAAGTGCAAATAAATAAAGTGTGGGGGCCTAGATGCAAAAGTAACAGAAATATTTAAACTACAGAAGAAAGTTTATGGTCTAAAATAAATACAAAAGTTGCGCGGGTGAAAGTGCAAAATACCCCTTTGCGCGCGATCCACCAGCGGAGAAGGAAGCCACTTGACACGTGGTGCGTGAAGGACGACCGATGTCGCTTTCGTGGATGGACGACGGTGATTAGATCCCTCGGCTTGATCTGACGGTGGCTGCGCGGGAGAATCGAACGGTCGACGTGCGCCTGGAGCTCGGGCCTTGATCCGACAACGCTGAGGGGCGGAGCAAGAACAGGGGAGGAGCACCGGCGAGGCGAACTTCCCCGAGCTCAAGCTCTGTCTTCCGACGTTCCTTGAGCTTCAAAAACGCCCTGGAGACTCTTGGCGGCTTCTTCTATGTGCTGGGGGCTCCAGAAAGCTCCGGGGTGGCCCGGAGTCTTCGCGAGAAGGTGGCGGAGCAGGGGAGCTTCCACGAGCTCCGACGAAGGTCAATATGAGCCCCAGGCTCGAGTTACGGTCCAAGTACTTGCAGAAAGGCATGAGAGGGTCCATGGTAAAGTTCCTGGACCCTGCGGTGTGGAGTGGCGGCGATGAGCGACGGGAATGGTACTCGGCCGGAGGTGCACTCCAGCGAGGGGGGTACGTATGGCGAATTTTGATGGACGAAATCTAAAGATTCTTGGGGATTTTACTCCTATGGCTACGACGAATGAAATGCGAAAGAAATAAAGGGGGGAAGGTGGCTGCCTTGATGGTCGGAACCAGAGGGGAATACCTAAACGCCAGCGAGATGGCGGAGGTGATTGGAGCCGCCTCAGGCGTCGCTCGACCCGCCCGACGCTCGACGAAGGAAGCTGTCACCTTCCTCTATCGATTGGGCACGATAGGGGGAGCTTCGCTTGTGGAAGAGGGGTTCAAAAATGGGCTCGAAAGTCGGAGGCCCAATATGAAGGGGTTGACGGTGCAGCTCCGACACTCCAAAGGTCGAGGAATTGGCATCGATACAGAGGTTCATGCCCCAGAAAATCTGTAGGCGTGCATCCTTGATCTATGGGGCGAAACAATGCAGAAGGAAGTTTCATGAGATGATGAAAGGGAAAGCCTCGAAAAATTCATGAAATGGAGGTCAAACGAGGCTCTGACAGGCGCACATGGGGAGGACAGCCAGTTGACCAAGGTCAACGTGGACTGGCACCTGGTTGGTCCACGTGGACCAATCAGGAAAAATCCCCGGGAAATGTTTTGTAAATTCAATTAAAAATAAAATAGAAAATGATTTTGTTATTTTTAGGTTATAAAATAAAAAATATTCGTTATTTTTTAAGGTATTTTAATATGATTTTTAATTTTGTACGAGGTTTATAGTTACATGTTACCATTTTAGGTCTATATAGGTATATTCATCTATGTATTTTAATGTTTTATTTTTATTCTATATATTTAGTGTTTTTATTTTTGTTTATTATTTTATAATTTATAAAATATTTTTATGCACTTAAATATATTTTTATTTTATTTTTCTAATGTATTTTATATACTTAATAAAATAAAAGTATTAATTGTATAGGTATGTATACAGGTATTACACCTATGTATATTATATACAAGTATTTTATTTTGTGTTTTCTTGAGGTTTTTATTCTGATTTTAATATACACATTAATTATAAATAATATTTACACAATTATAAAAATATAAAGTTATAAAAATAATGAATAAATAATAAAATGAATATTTTAATGTGTACAAGTATAGTAGTGGGGTCCAAAACTCATCTTTCAAACCGTAACTCCGTAAAATACGAAACCACTGCCATTAAATAGCTTAATTAAAATTATATACAATTAAAGGTGAGTTTGACGCATTTCGAGTTTTTATTTGCGAGATACAGGTTTGGGAAGTTGGGATTTTGGAAACTTATTTAGATCATAACTTTTTATCTGTACATTATTTTTGAGTGAAATCAATTTTGTATTTTTCTTTATTTAATTACCTACAACTTTTGTGTACAAAGTTTCTTTATTTGAAGTATAAAAAGTAGAACCAAAAATAGGTCCCAAAATGAATAAAGAATGAAATAAAAATCAAATGTGTCTCACCCTTATCTCCCCCTACTTTATTCCTTGTCGACCTAGTCATCGGGATGCCTAGGTCTCGGGGTTTCGGGTCGTAAAATATTTACAATATTTTATTCTTTTTATTTTCTTTTATTTATTCTATAATTTTGGCTTTTAAAAACAATATTTTATATACTATTTACATGCACATGCATGAATGCTAAGATGCTGGAATTAATGGTATTTACGCGTATTTGACAGGGTTTTTGAGGCAAAAATGATAGAATAAAGATGAAGAAATGTGGATTCATCAGTCGCCTCTACCACGCTGCAGAAGGCGGGGAGGCTCAAACGTGGTGGATCTCCGGCCACGTGAAGCGAGCGTCAGTTGCAGCAGCTCTTTCCGATTACCAAAGGGCTCCTCCGATTGCTGTCACCAAGGGGAAGGTTTTTAAAGTAGAAGGAAGGTGTGCGGCGCGAGCTGATGGACTGGGGAGTCGAATGGAGGTTTTATAGCAAGTCCCATGTGGCGAAGAATATCGGGCGAGGGCGCGCGAACCTAGGGCGATCCGCTACTGCCTAGGGATCCACGAGGGTAACAGATCCACGAGGAAGAAGCGGGAGGTGGAATCAGGTCATGAGCGAGTGAGATCCACTCCAAAAAAATTGGAGAAATCGGGCGCGTGAGACAGATCCGCGAAGAGAGGGTCCGGGAGGGGGCGTTGACCGGGGTTAACATCCCTCTTGGACCAATCAGAAAATTTGATGTTCAAAATTATTTGTAAATAAATAAAAAAATAGAAAAGATTTTATTTTAAAAGATGTTCACATGAAAAATGTTTACTATTTTTTAAACTATTTTTAGTGATTTTTATTTATTTTTATGAAAATTAAATTAAGGTATATACATTATATTACATTATGTACATGTATAAAATATTTATTTATTTTAATTTTTATTTTGTTTATTTTTGTACAAATACCCCATATTTTTATTTATTTATAACATAATATTTGGAGTATAAAATAAATTTTATTTTATTTATGAGTTGTTTACAAATGTTAAATAAATATGGATATGATACATATATACATGTATTATGTACAAGGGTGTAGAGAAATTATTTTATTCTGTTTTTATTTTTCTAATTTTTATTTTATTTTTAGGAATATATATAAAAGGAAATATAAACACATTTTTATTTTGATATCTATAGATATATACATAGAAGGGAAAGTGTACAAGGTTGAGTGGCCGTATCTCTCTCTACTTATTTTATTTGGTGATCAGGCCCATGTTGGGCCCTCTCTTGGGATTAGGTCACTCAATATTTATTCTAAATATTTCCCTCTTTTTCTTTTATTCTTTATTCTTTTATTTTTACACAAATACATGCTAATTTTGATATTTACAAATGCATGCTTATTGGTAACTTATTATATTTACAACTATGTACATGGTGTTTAGCCAAAACATCTAGCTAAAGTAAAAGAATAAAGAGCGATGAATGGGGATTCATCACCCCCCTATACTTTAGTTTTGATAGTCCCTTAGCAAACACTTATTTGCAAAAGAAGTGTAAAAGAGAAAGAAAAAGAAAAAGAAGGGAAATCAAGGTTGATTATTAAACTTGCCTTCATTATATTGAAATATGGAGCTCAGTGAGGCCTTTGGATTATTAATTTATCGGAACCTTATTTGGACTTAAGCTTAAAACTCAACAACCTCTCAGTTCCACCAATCTATGGTCAAGACTCCTCAATAATCCAGATCAGAACAAGTCTACATACACAAACTCTAATGACCATGAATCTTTCCTTGTACTGTGTAAGTGATATGTAGTTCCCACCTCAGAAATGACAAAGTGACAACCCCCCTTAACAAGGTAACTCTAATGCCTCAGTCTGGCAGCTCTTCCTCGAGGAGCGGGGTATTCCCTTCTAAGTTCATGTTCAACCGACTCAAGAAGAGGAGGAAGAAGAGAATGGACCATGACCAGTGTAGCCATGTATCCTTGAGAGCCCAACCAATGTAGCTAGATCTCCCGTTGCAAGCTTCATGAGATGAGCATGTGTCACATAAGCTTTGCTTTATTTGACTATATACACTCCGGTGGGTATTTTATTTTCAATTAGGCCCACCACTTTTTTGGAGTTTTTCTTTCTTTGCACATTTTTTTTCTTTTTTTTCGATGTGCATATGTACAACATATCTACATGGTGCAACATATATACATAAGGAGTTTTTCCTATTGAGCCAGTAGACTATCCCTCTTTTGAAGCTTTATTGCAACCCACAACTCCTGTCTTTAGACTTCAACACCACCAGACCAAGTTGAGACATACTTCCTTCACTATAAGAAGAAGAGAGGTTCCGCCTAGAAGTTCTACCCTCATATGCTACCCCAAGCCAAAGGAAACTGCCTCCTCACCACCTCATCTGTGGAGAGCTATGTGTAATGTGCTAGTGCAAGTAAAGCAATTGTCTCTGAGAGTCATGTGTGAGTTGTTAAGTGTTCTACTTAGGCTCATCAAGATGACATATGATCATAGCCTAGTGGACTTAAAGAATTAAGTCCCCAAATGGACCTAAAAAGTCTTAACCTTAATCCCTATAAGCTTCCTCTTAGAATTAGGTGGACTAAGGTCTTAACCAAGCTCTATTTTTCAATTTAATTCCAGGCTAGTTTAAATGTCAATCATAATTCAGATGATCTGTACAAATATATACAAAAATGTTTTTTATGCAAGTTTTTGGAAATGTGCAAAATTTTTGAAAAATGTTTGAATGAATGAATGAATGCATGCATGGAGTTTTGCAAAATATTTACAAACATTTACACAAGGGTTTTCGCAAACTTTTGTTTTTCAAACATTCTACAAAAATTTTGTACTATATACATAATTTTGATATCAAAATATTTACAAACTCTTTACATAAATCATTTTTACAAATATTTTTACAAAAATAATTTTTATAAATAGCTATGTATGTGCAATAAAGAATTTTTATGTACAAGTAAAAATTTTAAATTTTTATTGTTTTTGGATAAAAGATTTTTAGCCATTTCATTTATTAACACACTCACACAAAGTACGTTTATGGCTAAAGTATATATGAAATATATACGACACCCCCTATACTTAGCTCGAACGATGTCCTCAGAGTGAATCAAGAGCGATAAAGAAGACATAACTCGTGCTTAGTATAGGGAAGTGAAAATAATAGTATACTACATGAATGAATCAAAGAATAGAATGAAGAGGACTCGGTGTTTCCCCCTATACTTAGGATCACATAATCCTAAGTATAGCAAGCTGTACATGAAGGGAAATCCGAGTGGAAGAATGTACAGGGTCTACCTCCCCTATACTTAAGGTAAAATATCCCTAAGTATAGGCAACAAAACAGAGGCAGAAAGAATCAAAAGAATACTTAAGAATCCTACACCCCCTATACTTAGGGTAAAGTACACCGTAAGTATAGCATAATCATAGGATGAAGATGGGATTTGGGACTAAAGAATGGAATGATATGGACAACTGGATCTATACAAGGCAGAAGACAATGATAATCAGGCGTGAGATGCAATAGATGTGAGTGAAAGACCACATCTCACGCAAAATGAATAGGGCGACGTCAACGACCAGTGGCTCATGACCTAGATATGATTTGAGCCGCTGCCCGTTAACACGAAAGGTAGACTTAGATGACATCTCAGATATGTTGATACTCCTATTGTCATGTACCTTTTGGATCAGGTATGGTCCCTTACACTTGCTTTGTAACTTCCATAGAAATAATCTAAGCGTGGCATCAAACAACCATACTCTCTGATCTGGCTCAAACTGCTTGTGGCTGATATGAGAATCACGCCCCTCCTTCACTCGCTCCTTATAATGTAGGCTGCTTTTAAAAGGCTTCATCTCTAAGCTCCTCCAGGGCTGCCAATTCTTCCCTCCTTTGGTCTCCTATACTCACTGGATCCAAAAGTATCTTTGTAACAACCCAGAGTGACTTATGTCTAAGATCAACAGGAAAATGGCAGGGCTTGCCATAAACGAGGTGAAAGGGAGATGTACCCAAAGGAGTCTTGAAGGATGTCCTATATACCCACAAGATCGAGTCCAAAAGCTGTGAGCAATCCTTTCGGTCAGGGCAGACGACCTTCTACAATATAGTCTTGATCTTCCCATTCGACACTTCAACAGATCATTGGTCTGAGGATGGTATGGAGTGGCTACTCGATGGTCTATTCTTAACTCGCTAGCAAGGCCTTTACCTTGTCGTTGACGAAATGATACCCCTCGTCAGATATCAACACTCGAGATACCCCGAATCGTGAAATGATGTTCTTCCTCAAAAATTTGCATACAGTCCTAACATCTGTGATTCGGGCAGGGATGACCTCAACCCAACGACTCACATAATCGACGGCCAATAGAATGTACTCGAATCCCTGACTCTTAGGGAATGGACCCATGAAATCGATGCCCCACACAGAAGTGAATGGGTTGCATCGACATCATATCATGCTGTCCACAAGTGCCCATCCTCTGACAGTCTGTACATCTCTTCACGACTTCATCAGAATCCATTAAGAGAGTAGGCCACCATTGGCCGGATTGGAGCACTTTCTGTGCCGTTCTCCTCCCAGAGTGATGTCCTCCTGCCTCCAGCTTGTGGCAGTAGGTGAGGACGCTATGATGCTCCTCCTGAGAAATGCACCGTCGCCAGACACTATCCCCTCCTTCACGATAAAGGATGGGATCCTCCCAATGGTAAGACTTGGCCTTCACTGAGAAGGTCTCAAGTCTCTGCCTGGGCCAACCTTGTGGAACTTTATTGGCAACAAGATAGTTCACAATGTCAGCATAGCACGGGAGCGAGGCGATAGCAAGGATCGCCTCATCTGGGAAGTTCTTACCTATAGGATCGATCTTCTCAGAATCCTCAAGATGCTCTCATCGGGAGAGATGATCCGCCACCACATTCTTGACTCCAAGCTTGTCCTTAATCACAATATCAAACTCTTGGAGTAGAAGGATCCATCTAGTAAGTCTCGCTTTGGCATCCTTCTTTGCCATGAGGTACCTAATGGCGGTATGATCTGTAAAAATGTTCACTCTAGATCCAATGATGTACGATCTGAACTTATCTAGGGAAAAGACTACGGCTAGCATCTCCTTCTCTGTGACTGTGTTGTTTCGCTGTGCGACATACAATGCACGGCTAGCGTAGTGAATGGCGAATGGTACTCCATCCCTCCTCTGTCCCAGCATGGCCCCTACGGCAAAATAGGAGGCATTCGTCATGATCTTGAATGGGAGAGACCAATCAGGCAGCTGGAGGACAGGTTCCTTAACAACTAGACTCTTGAGAGTCTCAAATGATGCAAGACACTTATCATCGACTATGAACTCGGTGTCTTTGGTCAGCAAATCAATCAACGACCGGGCAATCCTGCTGAAATCATGAATGAATCGCTGGTAGAAACCGACGTGCTCCAGGAAAGACCGTAACTGTCGCAAGTTGGACGACGAATTGAGTTTTCTAATGATATACACCTTGGCCGGATCAACCTCCATGCCCCTGTTGGAGATGATATGACCAAGCACCGTCCCTTGAGTCACCATGAAGTGACTCTTCTCCCATGATAAAACACGGTTGACCTCGGTGCATCGCTGTAGGACGCGATCTAGCCACTCAAGACAAGCATCGAACCCATCACCGTAGACCGAGAAGTCATCCACAAAGACCTCCAAGCACTCACCCACCATGTCCGAAAAGATGTACAACATACACCTCTGGAATGTCACCGGAGCGTTGCATAGACCAAAAGGCATGCGTCTGAAAGCATATGTCCCAAAGGGACAAGTGAAATGTGGTCTTGTCTTGGTCCTCTGGCGCAATGGCCACCTGATTATATCTGGAGTACCCGTAAAGAAAGCAGTAATGACTCTTCCCTGCTAGCCTCTCTATAATCTGATCAATAAAATGTAGCTGGAAATGATCATTCTTGGTGGCCTGATTCAATCGTCTGTAGTCCACACATACCCTCCAAGAAGTGGGTACTCGGGTAGCGATCTCCTCTCCAGACTCACTCACAACTGTAGTGATGCCCGTCTTCTTGGGCACCAAATTTAATGGACTAACCCACTTGGAGTCGGAGATGGGGTAGATAAAATCGACGCTCCACCATTTCAAGATTTCCTTCATGACAACCTCTCGAGATTCGGGTTCAGCCGTCGCTGGAACTCACACGATGGCTTGACGTCCTCTTCGAGATAGATATGGTGGGAGCATAGGGCCGGACTTATCCCCTGGAGATCGACTATGCTCCATCCTATCGCCTTACGGTTCTTTTCAAGAATCTTTATCAGACTAGATTCTTGCTCTCTAGCCAAATCTGCTGAGATAATGACTGGGTGCATCTCATGCTCACCCGCAAGGAACCTATACTTCAGTGAATGCGGCAAGGTATTCTGCTCTGGACAACTGAGAACTGGTGGATCTGGTCTCTGAAAGGTCTGAGTGAACGTAACCACATCCGTTTGGGAGAACTCTCGCTGAATCCAAAGATCTGGTGAAGACTTCTCTGTTGGTGTCTCTGTACTCTGAATCGGCTCGATCTCCACCCTAGCTGCTGGCTCTGTGGAAATCAGACATGGAATTATATCATCAAACTCTGCCCAATCAATGTCTGACTCCGAGGGATCTGAATCTGAATCAAACAACACATCAACTGCCTCGCTATCAGGAACATGGTATGCTGCCTCAAAGGTGTCCTCTACCAGGAATGCGCTCTCCAAGCTCTCCTCTACTCGAATTTGTGCATCAACAGGGACTGAATCTGAGAGGATGGCTCGTGAAACGGGATCTGGCCAAACTATCTCATCGTATGTGATCACAAAATCACACTCCTGGTGGACGTCTCGCTCTGCCTCTGTCATCTGCTCCGAATATGTCAGCGGCTCTGAGCAAGCTGAATCTCGTGCTCTAGTCTCATCGATCGTCTCTATTTGTATTCTCTCACCCTCAACGCAAAAGTATACCTTCTCGCTATCATGATGGGACACTACCTTGGCTGTGGCCAAGAACGGGCATCCTAGAATGATGGGGGTATCAGTCACATACTTAAGGATCTCCATGTACAACACTACAAAATCCACGGGGAATTGCAGGCACTGAATTGTGATGACGTAACCCCTTCGGCCTCTTGACAGATCGATCAACAAACTGAAGGGCCGTCCTGCTTTGTCTAAGAGGGCCAAACTCGAAGCGATCAAGAATGGCTGCCGGAAGTAGGTTAATCGAAGAACCGCTGTCTAATAGAGTTCGATCGAACCTCTGCTCGTGTATATGGCATCTGACATAGGGAGCTCCTGCATCTGGCCTCTTGGCTGGCAGACGGTTCTGTATGGCGAAGCAGGTGGCACGAGTGAGCACATGGATCTCTGAGTGGTGGTTCTTCCTCTTCTTGCGAATGGTGGTCCTCTCTCTAAGGTTCCTCTAGAAGAGGGGGATGAGCTCCAAGGCCTCCTGTAGAGTCAAGTGTATATGGAATCTGTCTATCACCTCTTGGCTGAACTCTAACTGATGGGATTTTTTGGATTTTCTTTTTTGGTCCCCTTAGCCAAGCTGAGTGCTTGGGGGAAGAGGATGACTGGGCCCTCCTCAGATGGAGGGCTAGGATCGGGTCGCTGCTGTTGTGACAAGATAGAATCCATACACATATCTCCAAGCAAAACAGATGGACTCACAAATGAATAACCCTTTCCTCTATTTCTAGAATTGTTCTGAGATACAGAAATGGATGGAAATACAACAGGAACAGAAATGGTGGCCTCAGTACCACCTACGACATCTGTACTCGCGACATCAGTACCGTGCTCTAGCTCAGCATATAAACTGGTGGCATTAGCACCACCTCCTCCCGAATCTGGTGAAACGACAGCCTCAGTACTGTGACGAGCATCTTACTACCCTTGTTAATTCGATCAAATTAATGGTCAAGTTATTGTGTTGTTCGTTGCAGTCGGATAATAAGCGCAGATCAAAAACCACTCTCAATTTAAATCAAATTAATTTCGAGCGGCAATTTATTTTACTTGGGCAAGCCCAAGGTCGAACTCAGGGAGGCAGCTGTCTCCTTAGGTAGATTTAAGCAAATTTCTAAAGACTGATTTTCAAGAGATATTTTTTTGGTCTTTTTCAATATCATTTATGCAAGACACATGCAAAATTGGGCCAATTTACAAATTAAATCAGATAAGTGATCAAATCATGTCCAAAAATTTCGAAATTTGGCCAGATGGTTAAATGCAATGAAATTAAGCTACTCTAATTTTTTTAGAATTTTCTGACACTAGATGAATTTACTGTGAATTTAAAATGAAGACAAAGTGATTGTGACTAAATTAATTTTAACAAATATCAAATCACACTATTTGCAGATATAAAAATTATCCTAAATAGATCTAAGTGTGAAGAATCCAGAAAAATTAATAAACCTAAATTTCTATGTGAAATGGACCTATTAAAAATTAATTAAGGAAATCACTAAATGATTTGTTTAGGCCTCAAGGTGCGTGCAAATGAGATGATTTTTGGATACAATGTAAACTTAATTATCCTAAGTCTAATGTGGAATTTTTGTGATTTTTGGAGCCACAGAGAGATTACTACAAATTAAAAGGCATAAATGGGAAAATATGACAAAATACCACCAATTACTTAATAATAAAATTCACTGCTATCACAAAAATATGACAAGTGTCATACATGAAAGAGGACAAATTAAGCTACACAATGCAATTTTTAGAATTTGAAAATGAATTTAAATGAATGCCTAAACAAACATGCAAACACATGGGTATGGATGAAAATACAGAAACAAAATTGATTAATGAAATATGCTGATTGGAATGTGAGTGCTATTACCAGATACTGTAGGGGCAAAAGTGAAAATTCCTGGGCAGACACGTGTGTGGCGAATGACCTCCAGTGGACGAGGGGGTGTGGAGATGATTCCTTAGAAGCCAGGGGATAATTGTGCAAATAACTAGATGTAGCTCTTGCACCTCACGTGCTATTGGAGGTAGGGACTTCAAAGGATTTTGCTGGAACTTTTGGGGGATTTCCGTAAATAATCCCAAGCCTCATGTGCCTTGCATGCGAGGTGGGATTATCATGCAGATGCTCCTGTACGTAGGGTGCGAAGGCGAAGGTGGAGATCTCCACCTCCGTTGACACACAACGCAAGGTGGAGGGTTGGTGGCAGTCGGGCGGTGAGCAGTGGCCACGCGCCTGCGATCAAGGGGACAACGGAGGCCCAGGGGCGGAGCAACTGGAGCACGGGGCCTGGCGGAGTCTCCGACCAGTGGAGGCGTAATAGTTGACAAAGGAGATGCAACCGAGGGCGCTGCCACCGCTGGACATTGGCGGAGGGGTCGACCCGCAGGGCTGGCCGGCTGAACGAGGGGAGAAGCACGTGGAGGCATGTGCCCGCGGCTTGGGGCATGTTGTAGGAAGTCATCCTGCGGCTGGAGCTGGCGAAGTTGCACGCGAAGGCGCAGGGCGAAAAGCACGACGGAGGGGCGCCTGACCTACGACTGGAGTTGTAGCGGGGCTCGGCAGCGGAGACTTCTGGAGGCGGAGGGATCTGTGAGGGGCTGGAGTTGTTGCGGGGCTTGGTAGCAGAGACTTCTGGAGGCGGAGGGATCTGCGAGCAGCTGGAGTTGCTTAGACGGCCGACACACGGCCAAAGGTCGATGGGGCAGACGACGGCCGGTCGTGGTGACTGGCAGCCTGAATAATCTGGACGCGCCTCTGCTCGGCGGTGCATAGGAACGATCGAGGGGTGGAGGGCGTCCAGTCGTGGATGTGGCCAAGGGGGTGAGTGTGTGGAATAAGGAGGAGTTGAAACAAGGGAACTTCCCCTGTGAACAGGGGAAGCTTCCCTATTTGTTTAGGGGTAATGAATTTTTGATTAATTGATTTAAAAAAGTTCATCTATAAATCCAATAAAAATCACCATTGTATTCGTAGTGTATGATTTGTCTGTAGAAGTGCGATTTGTTTGGTGATTCCGTGGACGGAAGGAGATGAATCGAGGAGAGAGAAATTAAGGAGAAGAATGAAGGAGAACGGAGGATTGGTGAAGAACGTGGAATGAAGAAGAAAAGCAAAGGGAGAAGATAGAATAAGTTACCAGATAATGGTGAAGGGTGTCGCCTGGGAAGGGGAACTTCGAGGTTCCCTGGTCTATGCTCGAAGGACGATGAACCTGAGCTCAGGAGAGCTTAGAAGCTTGCAGCAACACGCTGGTGCAGGCTGGATCTCGCCAAGAAGGAGTAGTTATCGTTCGACAGTGATCTCTTGGAGCTGTCACTTGCCGGAAACGAGAGATGGACTTCTTCTCTCAAGAAGAGGATGGGGATGAATGAAGGAGTAGTGGAGAATATAAAGAGGAGGAGGAGGAGAAGAGATGGAGAAGGTGGAGGGGTGGGGTGGTAAGGGGTGCGTAGATGTTAACTTCTCCCTTAAGTCAAGGGAGAGTGGGGGAGGAATGTGTAGAGAAGAGGAGATGGTGACACGTGGCATGCTGGAATGCGGCCATGTGGCGTTTATTTAAATTTTATTTAAATTAATGGTAAAGTAGTAAAAAATGGGGTTGACACGTGGTGGCTTCCGGAATCACCACGTGTCACTCTTAGAAAAATCCAAAGCCAAATGCAAAGAAAAATAAAAAAGAAATAACAAAAGAGGTTAAATCAAAAAGTGGTCAACAATCGCTCGTCTCGACGAGATCTAAAACTTTTGTCGAGGGCTGAAAATCAAATGAAATCATCTGTACAAAATGTATTTTTAGGTGGTACCTTATGGGTATAAAATACCACATTTTACCTTTTACAATTTTTTTGTCATTTTTCAATAAGAGAGAAATCAAAATAAGAATAAAGAAAATATGAGAAGAATATTTACAACTTAATCTATTTTTTTGGATTAATAATTAAGAAAATGCAAGGGCATTTTGGTCAATATGTACAATATACAAAAGGGGTCCAAAACCCAAGTTTTGCATACGAGCTCCGATTTTAATGAAATTGATATTATTTTGAAGGTTTCTGAATGTATATTACTTTAAAAGTGAGTAGAACTAATACGGAAGTTGTATGAGAGAGATATGTGTATTTTAAAGCTCCTAGTTTCAAACTTGGATTGGGATTTTATAGGTTAATTTTGCAAGCTAGTATTTTTTATATTTTTTAATTAGTGTTAGTAATATATAACACTATGAAGTTGATTTTATTGGATTCGGAGTTAGTATAAAATATATACTAGGAGATGACTGGAAGACCTGCGTCTGACTGCACTATGATCAGCCGTAGAGCTACAAATAGATGAAATATGGTGAATATACAGGTGAATATTTACAAGTGAATTGGGCTTCTTATTTATGCAATATGAATGCTAAAATGCAGATGTTATCAATGCATGCATGAATAGTAATTATGCAATATAAGAAGAAATATGCATCTAATTACTCGGGAACAAAGCTCTATTTTCAACTTTTAGAGTGATGATTCACATATTCATCAATCCCCTATAATTAAACCTTGCTCGTCCCCGAGCAACTAAAATGAAATGCAAAAGTGAAATGAGATTGGGTTCCATACCAAGGTAATGAACAAAAGTTGAAAATGGAGCTTGACTCGACCTTTGGATTAATTGTGTGGTGGAACCTTATTGAGATCTGAACTTAAGACCTAACAGACTTCAAGTTCCACAAGTCTTCTAGTTAAGACGTCTCAACAGTCAGGTCAGAACAAATCCTCAAACGCAAATTTCTGATGACTATGATTCTTACTTGTACTGTGTAAGTGAAATATAACTCTCCATATCAGAAATGGCTCAGAAACAGCCTCCTCTAACAAGGTAATTCTAGTTACCCGGTCTAGTAACTCTTTCCTCGAGGAGCAGGGTATTCCCTTCTAAGTTCAAGTGTGACCAGCTCAAGAGGATGGGGTAGAGAAAAAAATGGACGGTAGCCAGTGTAGCTACATATACTGGGATGCATGACCAGCGTAGCCACGTCATCTAGCTGCAGACTTCTTGCTAATATACATACTCCGACAGGTATTTTATTTTATATCTGGATTGTCTACTTTTTTTCTTTTTCTTCTTTTTTTGGAACTATATACAAGGTGCAACATGTACATCAGGAGTTTTTCCTCTTGAGCTAGTAGACTATTCCACTTTTGAAGCATTATTGCAACCCACAACGTCCTGTCCTCAGACGTCAACACCACCAGATTAGGTTGAGATGCACTACCCTCCCTAGAGGAGGACGGATATTTCCACCCGTGTGCTACTCCAAGCTAAAGGATTTTGCCTCCTCACCATCTCATCAATGAAGAGCTACATGCATGGTGCTTGTCCAAGTTAGGTCATTGTCTAAAAGAATCATGCGTGTGCACGAGATATTCTACTTAGACTAATCAAGATGACATGTGAACATAGACTTGCAGACTCAAAGAATTAAGTCACTTGACCTGAGAAATCTTAACTCCAGTTCGTATAAGGTTCCTCTGAAATTAGGTGGATTAAGGTCAAATCAAGTCCATCCTCAATATCTACTCATAACTTGGTTCAGAACCCACTTCTTTTCACCTTGCATATGCAGATGAGATGCAAATGACATGCTACCGAGATGAATGAAATGCAAGATTTTTGTTAAGAAATGCAAGAATGATATGAAAGAGTAAATAAGAAGCCTATACTTTCAACTTTGTCATTTTTTTTCTGTTATACAATAATTTTTACAACATCTTTTAGTTTATACAACTTGTAGATAATATACATAGTATACATGATTTATTTTTTTGGTATACATCCTATTTTACAACAAATCTTACAAGAGTATTATTTACAAGAATTTTACAAATTTTTTAATTTTTTACCCACCCCATAATTATTGCATAATATATACAAAAATACGTGAAAATACGTAAAAGTACAAGCTATGGGTAAAGTATATATGTAATATATACACGCCCCCTATACTTAGCGTGTACTATGTCCTCAGAGCACGAAAAGTGAGGAAGAAGACATAGCTCATGCTAAGCGTAGGCGAGCTAAAATTACAAAAAGTATAGGAGTCGCTCCGCCCCCTATACTTAGGCTCTGGCAACCTAAGTGTAGAAGAAGATAAAAATGGGGCGGATGAGGTCAAGAGGAGAAATGAATGAGTATATACATGGAGGGCATCAGCCCCCCCTATATTTAGGCTCAGGTCAGCCTAAGTATAGGACTGGGGTGAGCATGAGGACCGATGTGATCTAGAGGATGTACAGTGAACAGACGGATGTGATCTGGTCAGTCGGTCAATGTGGCTCTTCGGCCAATCCTCGGGAACCTTCTTGGAGACAAGATAGTTCACAATATTGGCATACCATGGGAGTGAGCCGACAACAAAAATCGACTCATCAGGGAAGGAGTCTCGAATTGGTGAATCCTCGAAAATATTAAGATCTTCGAGACGGGAGAGATGAACAGCTACTACGTTCTTCTTTCTAGGTTTATCACAAATATCCAAATCAAATTCTTGGATAAGCAAGATCCACCTAAGAAGTCGCACCTTCGCATCCTTCTTTCCATTAAGTATCGTAGTGCTGTGTGGTCGGTGAACACAATTACCTTGGATCCGATTAAATGGGACTTGAACTTGTCCAAGGTAAACACTACCGTGAACATCTCCTTTTACGTAACTGTATAGTTACGCTAAGCGGTATCAAGCACTTTGCTTGTGTAGTGGATTGCAAATGGGACACCATCCCTCCTCTATCCTAACACAGCCCCAACAGCAAAATCCGATGCGTCCGTCATGATCTCAAAGGGCAGAGACCAGTCTGGGGCTTGTAGGATCGGGGCGTCCATGATCATTCCTTGTAATAGCTTAAAGGCCTCAAGACATTTGTGATCAACAATAAACTCCATGTCTTTGCCTAAAAGCTCAGTTAGCGGTCGGGCAATCTTATAAAAATCCTTAATAAATCTCCAATAGAATCTAATGTGCCCGAGGAAAGACCACAACTGTTTGACGTTGGTTGGTGGCTGGAGTCGTCAGATCACATCCACCTTGGCAGGGTCATCCTCCATTCCTCTCTTGGAGATGACATGCCCCAACACAATGCCCTCCGTCACCATGAAGTGACTTTTCTCCCAAGACAACACCATATTAACCTCACAACATCTTTTGAGGATTCGGTCTACATTCCTAAGATAGGAATCGAAGGAATCGCCGTGGACCGAGAAGTCATCCATGAAGACTTCCAGGAATTCGCCTACCATTTCAGCGAATACAACAATCATGCACCTTTGAAAAGTACCTGGAGCATTGCATAACCCAAAGGGCACGCGCCTGAAAGCATAGGTACCGAAGGGACATGTAAACATGGTTTTTTCCTGGTCGTATGGAGATATGGTTACTTGATTGTAGCCCGAGAACCCATCCAAGAAGCAGAAAAATTCTTTCCCCGCTAGTCTCTCTAGGATCTGATCAATGAACGATAGAGGGAAATGATCCTTCTTTGTCGTAGCATTCAGGCGTCTGTAATCCACACAGAGACGCGCCACGACGTGGGCACTCGCGTCACGATCTCCTCTCCGTCCTCGTTGGTGGTCATCTGAATTTCCGACTTTTTCGAGACAACATGGATATGGCCGCCCATTTAGAGTCGGAGATGGGATAAATGAAACCCCCGTTGCACCATTTCTCTATCTCCTTCTTCACTACCTCTCGTAAATTTGGATTCAAATGACGTTGGAATTCACGAGAGGATTTAGCTTCATTCTCCAAGTAGATATGGTGCGAACACAGAATGTGATTTATCCCGTGGAGATCGGAAATGCTCCAACCTATCTCCTTGCAGTTTTTCTCTAGGATGTCTAGCAAGCGAGATTCCTGCTCCTCGGTCAATCGCGAACTGATGATGATCGGATATTTCTTCTCCTGACCTGCAAGGAAAGCATATTTTAGTGTTGTGGGTAAAGACTTGAGCTCAGGTAATGTGTGGTCGTCTAAGAAGTCTGGCTCAATCGAATCTGTTTCAGTGTTGAAAGTGCTGGATCTGTCTTTGAAATTACTGCCACCAAGTCATTTGGCTCTAGAGTCGGATCGTCAAAGGTTTCCATGCAATCGGCAAAAGCCACGTCCGACTTGTCATCCTCATCGTCTGATTGTCCTAAAGAGGTAAGGACTGACAGGACCAACTGGGCCTCTATGTCATCGAAGATGTAGGGGGATGCAGACTCTGAGCTGAACTCGTTTCTAAGGATCTCGCAAACTGACTCATGCACTGGATCTTCTCCGGAGGGGAGGGACTCATTGATGCTGGCTGGGCTCTGTCTCCATGGTCCAACTGTGTCTACATAGTCGCAGTCTGCTTTGGATGAAGAGTACTCGGTACTGGATTCGGAATCCGGTCTCTGCCATCTGGTTTGCTTCATCTCAAGTTCCTCATATCCGCCTGGAGTTTGGAACTGGATCTTCCCGATCTTGTAATCAAACAAGGCCCCCGCTGTTCTGAGGAAGGGCCTACCTAAGATGATCTGGGAATCTCTCCAATTACGAGGGGTTTCCATATCTAGGACAGTAAAGTCCACCATGTATTCTTGACCCTCGACTTTGATGACAACATTATTCAATTCTCCTTGGGACCTCTTGGTTGATTTGTCAGGGAACTGAAGGAAGGCTCTAGATTTCCTAAGAGGTCCGAGATTAAGCTGCTCATAGAGGGTTGTAGGCATTAAGTTGATTGAGGATCCGTTGTCTAGGAGAGTGCGTGCAAACGCAGTGTCATCGGCATGACTCACCACATAATGTGCACCCATGTCCCTTCATTTCCTTGGAAACGAGTTCTTTATTGCACAGGTCGTGGCTACCGACAGAATGTGTTTCTTAACACGGCTTTTGGTCTTCCTGCTAACCCTAGTAGGTGTGCATCTCACCTTAAGGTATTTTTGAAACGCAGGTGTCATTTCCACATACTTGTCAAAGGGGATCGTGACCTTGATATGTTTGTTACAAAACTCTGCCATCTCAGAGTCATCTTTTTGGATTTTTTTAGTTTCCTTCTTTCCACTCTTGAGAGCTCAAGGGAAAGGGATTATTATCTCCAACTCAGATTTTGAAACTGAAATAATTTCACTCAAAGTGGGAACTAAGTTCTGTATAGGACTCGGTCTCTGAAACTAACTCGGACTCTGACTATGATGAAAAGGAAAATGCTGATGTGAAACCGGTGATGCATCCTTCGAGACTGCTGGACTGTCCTCCTCAGATGGAGGTACGGGCTCTTCATCGGTTTCAGTGGACTCCCTGCCGGTGCAGTTCCCTTGCTTCTTTGAGGACTCAGAAGTCCTCTTCTTTTGTCGATGATGGTGGTGGTGGTGGTGCTGCTTTTCAACCTCCAAATTCTCCTCAAGTAGAGACTTGACGGCTTCCTCCTATGGTGCCCATGCCCGATCAGGTATGATTACGTCTATCCACTCCTGATGGACATATGATTTACATTATCATATGAAAGGATCTCATGTTCAGATAAAGAATTATCTGAATAATATACCTGATCTCGTGGTCGGTTCTGGCCTGGGTTTAGGATGTTCGGCTTGGCCTGAACCTGAGCGGGAATTGGTGTCTTTGGCGCCATCTGTTGGTCCTGGTTACGAGAAACACGATTCAGATCGGTTACCATATCCAGATAGTCATTCTGGATCTATTGGACCCTATCAGTCAGGGTCTGGATCGCCAAGGTGAGGGACTCCAATTCAGTGGACTGGGCGGGTTGATACTGTCCTAAAGATGAGGTCCTTTACTGGTCCTGCTGGCCATGCCGATATTGTTGCTACTAATGTGACGGTGATGGGCCCTGCTGGAATGTGCGTTGCGGTTGCTGGTGCTGCTGAGGCTGGTACCCTCGTTCGGGCCTGGACTGAACAAAGCACGGTGCGGGGACGGAGCTGTTTTCCTTGTAAGCTAGGGAAAGTCGGTGTGGCTGACCGTTCCCTATCCCCGACTGTCTGCCGACGAGGTCATGGCTGTACCACAGCCCGTTGATCTCGATCACCTACGGAGGCTCCTCATATCCTGTCTCCACTTGTGGGGGTGCATGTTGGTCCTACTGAGTATAAGTCTGCTCCTCTACCCAGCTACTCTGAAGCCTCAGTGCATGTTCCTATACAAGATGGACTCGGTGTACAGGTACAGGTGGTGCAGAAGGGGGAGGTAGCTTTCTCTTAGCTACCTTCTCAGTAAGTTCCTCCACTTGCTTCGGCAACTTCGAGAGAGACTCAAGGTCAGTGACCCTCCTGTGAATCTGCTCGACCGTGGTTAACCTATCCACGATTATCCCCATGCTAGGGATAAGGTCGTCTGTCAGATTCGTTACAGTCCTCCGGGTTGTCTCGTTGGTGAGACTCGAAGGAGTTAATTGATAGGCCCGGGTGGCCTGAGATCTGCCTGTTTCCGCCATCTACTCTAGGATCTTCCATACATCATTTTCATTCTTGTTCAGATAGCTTCCTCCACAGGCGGCACTCACTAACCTCTGCATTTCTGGGGTCAGACCACAGAACAAGGTCTGGACTAAGATCGCCTTGGAAATGCCATGGCATGGACATTTCTGAATGAGGTCATTAAACCTATCCCAAGCTTCATGGAATGGTTCGCTGGGTTCCTGGGAAAAGCTTGCGATCTTTGTTCTCATTTGATTAGTCCTACTAAGTGGGTAAAACTTTTTCAGGAAAAGGTCCTTGAACTGCATCCAGGTTGTACACATCACCCCTAGAGTTTTCAGCCAGTGTGCTGCGTTATCTCCTAAGGAAAATGGGGTGGTCTTCAGTCGGATGTAATCTTTCCCAACCCTAGGGTGACTAAGGTTGTTGCAAACCGGTTCGAAGTCTCTGAGGAAGGCATAAGGTTCTTCGTTTGTATTTCCATTAAACTTCGGAAACTGACTAAGAAAGTGAGGCTTGAGCTTGAACGCTTCGGGAGGAAATGCTGGTGCCAACCAACTATGCATCTCGTTTTCTGCTGGGTTGTAAGCATCAACCATTGGTCGGTCGATCCCTCCTGTTGTAATGATTTGTCCCATCCTTGCTGTAAGATCAACATTCTGTTGTTCAGTAGTGGCAAGACGGGCAAGGATTTGTTGGAGTTTGTCATCTTGGTGTTCTTCCTCATCTGGGGGTCGCTTAGGTGGCATCTTGTCCTCTAGTCCTGGATAAAGAAGATGGTCTCGATTAAAGGACATATCAAGGAAGGGATTCTTACCGAGGCGATGGTCTTCCTCGGTAAGCTCAGAGGAGATGAAAGGGTTGGTTTGAGAGTAACCACCTTGGGTGTGAGGGATCCAGAACTCAAGAGGGTCATGAGCTCTGGGTGGTCCAAGTTGCGCTTGGGCCAGTGAAGATGAGTTTTGTGGGGGGCTCAAAGAGAGATTGGCGAATAATGTGTCGATATTCCCCCAGTCAGTCATCTTGGATTGACGAGAAGAATTGGGAGTTCTAAGTAAAGATAGGATTTTACTCCTACCTGAAGCAAGCAATTCAATCCAAACCCCTGTATTTTCACACTCAACACGGTGAATGACCCGAAATCGAGTACAATTAATCTGGTTGTTTTTAAGTGTGATTTTCAAGCAAATAGAAAAGGTTACGTGGCCTATAGGGAAGTCAGCTCAAAGCTGGATGCATCTTCCCTGTTTAACCTGTCGCCCAAGATACTTGCGTCCTTCCTTTCTTCGCTCCTATCCCAAGTTGATGGATTCAAAGATCATGCTCCTATCTACCTGCAAGCAGGCAGAGGCTGACAAGGCTGGAACTTCGCCCCGAAGTGTTACTAGCAACTTGTCGCAAAGTACCGCTGGTTCACCCCTGACTACCTGTGAACAGGAGGAGGCTACTTAGTACTAGTCAATGAATCTAAAAATATTCAACTCGTGATATTTTCTAGGATCAGTTGGTACGTGATATGGAAGGCGGGGATTTGGACTCTGCCTTAAGGTGTTCATACACACTCAAGTACCCTCACTCAGCCTGAAAACAATGTCGGGGTTAATCTCCCGCAATCAGAATTTCCAATTTTATTGAATTTTTTGGTCAATATTGTTAGCAGTCTCGATTTTAAATTCAGTTATTACTGGTTTAGTCCAATCCACACAGCACGCCTATCGTCCAGTCCCAATTTTCTTTTACTTAAGTAGGAAAACCAAGAGAGAAATTGAGAAAAGTCGATGCACGAAAAACAATGATGCTTATGCTAAGTGAAGAATACTTACAATGATCCCTTCGCTTTTATGCAGGATGCAAAACAGAATTGAAATCTTTTACTCTATATGCAAATGCAGATGATAAAAATCTGCACCTACACAGGCAGTTCTATTAGCGAATGAAGCACAGATTGATTTGACTAGATCTGCGGTCTAAGTGCGTCTTTTAAGTGATGTGTGGTCCTACAAGATTACGAGCACAAGCAAACCCTAGAGTGGCTCGAGGAGCCGCTAGTGCAAGCCTATTCTAAAAATTAAATCCACAAAGCAGATGGGGACACAGTTCCACTATGTTTACACACGTGAGGGCCCAAACGGAAACCGCTGGAAATAATGCAAAAAATAATGAAGAAGGAAAAATTACAATTCCTCACAAATCCCTCAAAAGTTCAAAGATACAAGTTCCTCGAAGCATCTTCGACTCATCGCGTTCCTCGCATAGAAAACAAATTGAGGTCAGATAGAGGACGACACAAACAATACAAATTACAGGACAGAAAAATATTCACAAGAAAACCGGGGTTCAGACTACCCGGGGATGAAAAATCAAGCACTCAGAAATTAACTACAAATTAACCTAAGCCGTGCCTCCCCGACCACGATGCCATTTTGACGAGCGTCTTACTACCCTTGTTAATTCAATCAAATTAATGGTCAAATTATTGTGTTGTTCGTTGTAGTCGGATAATAAAAGCAGATCAAAAACCACTCTCAATTTAAATCAAATTAATTTCGAGCGACAAATTTATTTTACTTGGGCAAGCCCAAGGTCGAACTCTAGGAGGCATCTGTCTCCTTAGGTAGATTTAAGCAAATTTCCAAAGTCTGATTTTCAGGAGATATTTGTTGGGTCTTTTTCAATATCTTTTATGCATGACACATGCAAAATCGGGCCAATTTACAAGTTAAATCAGATAAGTGATCAAATCAAGTCCAAAAATTATGAAATTTGGCCAGATGGTTAAATGCAATGAAATTAAGCTACTCTAATCTTTTAGAAGTTTCTGACACTAGATGAATTTACTGTGAATTTAAAATGAAGACAAAGTGATTGTGACTAAATTAATTTTAACAAATATCAAATCACACTATTTGCAGATATAAAAATTATCCTAAATAGATCTAAGTGTGAAGAATCCAGAAAAATTAATAAACCTAAATTTCTATGTGAAATGGACCTAATAAAAATTAATTAAGGAAATCACTAAATGATTTATTTAGGCCTCGAGGTGCGTGCAAATGAGATGATTTTTGGACACAATGTAAACTTAATTATCCTATATCTAATGTGAAATTTTTGTGATTTTTGGAGCCACAGAGAGATTACTACAAATTAAAAGGCATAAATGGGAAAATATGACAAAATACCACCAATTAATTAATAATAAAATTCACTGCTATCACAAAAATATGACAACTATCACACATGAAAGAGGACAAATTAAGCTACACAATGCAATTTTTAGAATTTGAAAATGAATCTAAATGAATGCCTAAACAAACATGCAAACACATGGGTATGGATGAAAATACAGAAACAAAATTGATTAATGAAATATGCTGATTGGAACGTGAGTGCTATTACCAGATACTGTAGGGGCAGAAGTGAAAATTCCTGGGAAGACACGTGCGTGTCGAATGACCTCCAGTGGACGGGGGGTGTGGAGATGATTCCTTTGAAGCCAGGGGATAATTGTGCAAATAACTAGATGTAGCTCTTGCACCTCACATGCTATTGGAGGCAGGGACTTCAAAGGATTTTGCTGGAACTTTTGGGGGCTTTCCGTAAATAATCCCAAGCCTCATGTGCCTTGCATGCGAGGTGGGATTATCATGCAGATGCTCCTGTACGTAGGGTACGAAGGCGAAGGTGGCTATCTCCACCTCCGTTGACACACAACGCAAGGTGGAGGGTTGGTGGCAGTCGGGCGGTGAGCAGTGGCCACGTGCCTGTGATCAAGGGGACAACGGAGGCCCAGGGGCGGAGCAACTGGAGCACGGGGCCTGGCGGAGTCTCCGACCAATGGAGGCGTAATAGTTGACAAAGGAGATGCAGCCGAGGGCGCTGCCACCGCTGGACATTGGCGGAGGGGTCGACCCGCAGGGCTGGCCGGCTGAACGAGGGGAGAAGCACGTGGAGGCATGTGCCCGCGGCTTGGGGCATGTTGTAGGAAGTCGTCCTGCAGCTGGAGCTGGCGAAGTTGCACGCGAAGGCGCAGGGCGAAAAGCACGACGGAGGGGCGCCTGACCTACGGCTGGAGTTGTAGCGGGGCTCGGCAGCGGAGACTTCTGGAGGCGGAGGGATCTGCGAGGGGCTGGAGTTGTTGCGGGGCTTGGTAGCAGAGACTTCTGGAGGCGGAGGGATCTGCGAGCGGCTGGAGTTTCTTAGACGGCCGACACACGGCCAAAGGTCGATGGGGCAGACGGCGGCCGGTCGTGGTGACTGGCGGCCTGAATAATCTGGACGCGCCTCTGCTCGGCGGTGCGTAGGAACGATCGAGGGGCGGAGGGCGTCCAGTCGTGGATGTGGCCAAGGGGGTGAGTGTGTGGAATAAGGAGGAGGAGTTGAAACAAGGGAACTTCCCCTGTGAACAGGGGAAGCTTCCCTATTTGTTTAGGGGTAATGAATTTTTGATTAATTGATTTAAAAAAGTTCATCTATAAATCCAATAAAAATCACCATTGTATTCGTAGTGTGTGATTTGTCCGTAGAAGTGCGATTTGTTTGGTGATTCCGTGGACGGAAGTAGATGAATCGAGGAGAGAGAAATTAAGGAGAAGAATGAAGGAGAACGCAGGATTGGTGAAGAACGTGGAATGAAGAAGAAAAGCAAAGGGAGAAGATAGAATAAGTTACCAGATAATGGTGAAGGGTGTCGCCTGGAAAGGGGAACCTCGAGGTTCCCTGGTTTATGCTCGAAGGACGACGAACCTGAGCTCAGGAGAGCTTAGAAGCTTGCAGCAACACGCTGGTGCAGGCTGGATCTCGCTAAGAAGGAGTAGTTATCGCTCAACAGTGATCTCTTGGAGCTGTCACTTGCCGGAAACGAGAGATGGACTTCTTCTCTCAAGAAGAGGATGGGGATGAATGAAGGAGGAGAGGAGAATATAAAGAGGAGGAGGAGGAGAAGAGATAGAGAAGGTGGAGGGGTGGGGTGGTAAGGGGTGCGTAGATGTTAACTTCTCCCTTAAGTCAAGGGAGAGTGGGGGAGGAATGGGTAGAGAAGAGGAGATGGCGACACGTGGCATGCTGGAATGCGGCCATGTGGTGTTTATTTAAATTTTATTTAAATTAATGGTAAAGTAGACAAAAATGGGGTTGACACGTGGTGGCTTCCGGAATCACCACGTGTCGCTCCTAGAAAAATCCAAAGCCAAATGCAAAGAAAAATAAAAAAGAAATAACAAAAGAGGTTAAATCAAAAAGTGGTCAACAATTGCTCATCTCGACGAGATCTAAAACTTTTGTCAAGGGATGAAAATCAAATGAAATCATCTGTACAAAATGTATTTTTAGGTGGTACCTTATGGGTATAAAATACCACATTTTACCTTTTACAATTTTTTTGTCATTTTTTAATAAGAGAAAAATCAAAATAAGAATAGAGAAAATATGAGAAGAATATTTACAACTTAATCTATTTTTTTTGGATTAATAATTAAGAAAATGCAAGGGCATTTTGGTCAATATGTACAATATACAAAAGGGATCCAAAACCCAAGTTTTGCATACGAGCTCCGATTTTAATGAAATTGATATTGTTTTGAAGGTTTCTGAATGTATATTACTTTAAAAGTGAGTAGAACTAATACGGAAGTTGTATGAGAGAGATATGTGTATTTTAAAGCTCCTAGTTTCAAACTTGGATTGGGATTTTATAGGTTAATTTTGCAAGTTAGTATTTTTTATATATTTTTAATTAGTGTTAGTAATATATAACACTATGGAGTTGATTTTATTGGATTCGGAGTTAGTATAAAATATATACAAATAGATGAAATATGGTGAATATACAGGTGAATATTTACAAGTGAATTGGGCTTCTTATTTATGCAATATGAATGCTAAAATGCAGATGTTATCAATGCATGCATGAATAGTAATTATGCAATATAAGAGGAAATATGCATCTAATTACTCGGGAACAAAGCTCTATTTTCAACTTTTAGAGTGATGAATCACATATTCATCAATCCCCTATCCTTAAACCTTGCTCGTCCCCGAGCAACTAAAATGAAATGCAAAAGTGAAATGAGATTGGGTTCCATATCAAGGTAATGACCAAAAGTTGAAAATGGAGCTTAACTCGACCTTTGGATTAATTGTGTGGCGGAACCTTATTGAGATCTGAACTTAAGACCTAACAGACTTCAAGTTCCACAAGTCTTCTCGTTAAGACGTCTCAACAGTCAGGTCAGAACAAATCCTCAAACGCAAATTTCTGATGACTATGATTCTTACTTGTACTGTGTAAGTGAAATATAACTCTCCATATCAGAAATGGCTCAGAAACAGCCTCCTCTAACAAGGTAATTCTAGTTACCCGGTCTAGTAACTCTTTACTCTTTCCTCGAGGAGCAGGGTATTCCCTTTTAAGTTCAAGTGTGACCAGCTCAAGAGGATGGGGTAGAGAAAAAAATGGATGGTAGCCAGTGTAGCTACATATACTGGGATGCATGACCAGCGTAGCCACGTCATCTAGCTGCAGACTTCTTGCTAATATACATACTCCGACAGGTATTTTATTTTATATCTGGATTGCCTACTTTTTTTTCTTTTTCTTCTTTTTTTGGAACTATATACAAGGTGCAACATGTACATCAGGAGTTTTTCCTCTTGAGCTAGTAGACTATCCCTCTTTTGAAGCATTATTGCAACCCACAACGTCCTGTCCTCAGACGTCAACACTACCAGATTAGGTTGAGATGCACTACCCTCCCTAGAGGAGGACGGATATTTCCACCCGTGTGCTACTCCAAGCTAAAGGATTCTGCCTCCTCACCATCTCATCAATGAAGAGCTACATGCATGGTGCTTGTCCAAGTTAGGTCACTATCTAAAGGAATCATGCGTGTGCACGAGATATTCTACTTAGACTAATCAAGATGACATGTGAACATAGACTTGCAGACTCAAAGAATTAAGTCACTTGACCTGAGAAATCTTAACTCCAGTTCCTATAAGGTTCCTCTGAAATTAGGTGGATTAAGGTCAAATCAAGTCCATCCTCAATATCTACTCATAACTTGGTTCAGAACCCACTACTTCTCACCTTGCATATGCAGATGAGATGCAAATGACATGCTACCGAGATGAATGAAATGCAAGATTTTTGTTAAGAAATGCAAGAATGATATGCAAGAGTAAATAAGAAGCCTATACTTTCAACTTTGTCATTTTATTTTCTGTTATACAACAATTTTTACAACAATTTTTAGTTTATACAACTTGTAGATAATATACATAGTATACATGATTTATTTTTTTGGTATACATCCTATTTTACAACAAATCATACAAGAGTATTATTTACAAGAATTTTACAATTTTTTTAATTTTTTACCCACCCCATAATTATTGCATAATATATACAAAAATACGCGAAAATACGTAAAAGTACAAGCTATGGGTAAAGTATATATGTAATATATACACGCCCCCTATACTTAGCGTGTACTATGTCCTCAGAGCACGAAAAGTGAGGAAGAAGACATAGCTCATGCTAAGCGAAGGAGAGCTAAAAATGCAAAAAGTATAGGAGTCGCTCCGCCCCCCTATGCTTAGGCTCTGGCAACCTAAGTGTAGAAGAAGATAAAAATGGGGCGGATGAGGTCAAGAGGAGAAATGAATGAGTATATACATGGAGGGCATCAGCCCCCCCTATATTTAGGCTCAGGTCAGCCTAAGTATAGGACTGGGGTGAGCATGAGGACCGATGTGATCTAGAGGATGTACAGTGAACAGACGGATGTGATCTGGTCAGTCGGTCAATGTGGCTCTTCGGCCAATCCTTGGAACCTTCTTGGAGACAAGATAGTTCACGATATTGGCATACCATGGGAGTGAGTTGACAACAAAAATCGACTCATCAGGGAAGGAGTCTCAAATTGGTGAATCCTCGAAAGTATTATGATCTTCGAGACGGGAGAGATGATCAGCTACTACGTTCTTCTTTCTAGGTTTATCACAAATATCCAAATCAAATTCCTGGATAAGCAAGATCCACCTAAGAAGTCGCACCTTCGCATCCTTCTTTTCCATTAAGTATCGTAGTGCTGTGTGGTCGGTGAACACAATTACCTTGGATCCGATTAAATGGGACTTGAACTAGTCCAAGGTAAACACTACCGTGAGCATCTCCTTTTACGTAACTGTATAGTTACGCTAAGCGGTATCAAGCACTTTGCTTGTGTAGTGGATTGCAAACGGGACACCATCCCTCCTCTATCCTAACACAACCCCAACAACAAAATCCGATGCGTTCGTCATGATCTCAAAGGGCAGAGACCAGTCTGGGGATTGTAGGATCGGGGCGTCCATGATCATTCCTTGTAATAGCTTAAAGGCCTCAAGACATTTGTGATCAACAATAAACTCCATGTCTTTGCCTAAAAGCTCAGTTAGCGGTCGGGCAATCTTATAAAAATCCTTAATAAATCTCCAATAGAATCTAACGTGCCCGAGGAAAGACCACAACTGTTTGACGTTGGTTGGTGGCTGGAGTCATCAGATCACATCCACCTTGGCAGGGTCATCCTCCATTCCTCTCCTAGAGATGACATGCCCCAACACAATGCCCTCCGTCACCATGAAGTGACTTTTCTCCCAAGACAACACCATATTAACCTCACAACATCTTTTGAGGATTCGGTCTAGATTCCTAAGACAGGAATCGAAGGAATCGCCGTGGACCGAGAAGTCATCCATGAAGACTTCCAGGAATTCGCCTACCATTTCAGCGAATACAACAATCATGCACCTTTGAAAAGTACCTGGAGCATTGCATAACCCAAAGGGCATGCGCCTGAAAGCATAGGTACCAAAGGAACATGAAAACATGGTTTTTTTCTGGTCGTATGGAGCTATGGTTACTTTATTGTTGCCCGAGAACCCATCCAAGAAGCAGAAAAATTCTTTCCCCGCTAGTCTCTCTAGGATCTGATCAATGAACGATAGAGGGAAATGATCCTTCTTTGTCGTAGCATTCAGGCGTCTGTAATCCACACAGAGACGCGCCACGATGTGGGCACTCGCGTCACGATCTCCTCTCCGTCCTCGTTGGTGGTCATCTGAATTTCCGACTTTTTCGAGACAACATGGATAGGACTGCCCATTTAGAGTCGGAGATGGGATAAATGAAACCCGCGTTGCACCATTTCTCTATCTCCTTCTTCACTACCTCTCGTAAATTTGGATTCAAATGACGTTGGAATTCACGAGAGGATTTAGCTTCATTCTCCAAGTAGATATGGTGCTAACACAGAATGTGATTTATCCCGTGGAGATCGGAAATGCTCCAACCTATCGCCTTGCAGTTTTTCTCTAGGATGTCTAGCAAGCGAGATTCCTGCTCCTCGGTCAATCGCGAACTGATGATGATCGGATATTTCTTCTCCTGACCTGCAAGGAAAGCATATTTTAGTGTTGTGGGTAAAGACTTGAGCTCAGGTAATGTGTGGTCGTCTAAGAAGTCTGGCTCAATCGAATCTGTTTCAGTGTTGAAAGTGCTGGATCTGTCTTTGAAATTACTGCCACCAAGTCATTCGGCTCTGGAGTCGGATGGTCAAAGGTTTCCATGCAATCGGCAAAAGCCACGTCCGACTTGTCATCCTAATCGTCTGATTGTCCAAAAGAGGTAAGGACTGACAGGCCCAACCGGGCCTCTATGTCATCGAAGATGTAGGGGGATGCAGACTCTGAGCTGAACTCGTTTCTAAGGATCTCGCAAACTGACTCATGCACTGGATCTTCTTCGGAGGGGAGGAACTCATTGATGCTGGCTGGGCTCTGTCTCCATGGCCCAACTGTGTCTACATAGTCGCAGTCTGCTTTGGATGAAGAGTACTCGGTACTGGATTCGGAATCCGATCTCTGCCATCTGGTTTGCTTCATCTCAAGTTCCTCATATCCGCCTGGAGTTTGGAACTGGATCTTCCCGATCTTGTAATCAAACAAGGCCCCCGCTGTTCTGAGGAAGGGCCTGCCTAAGATGATCTGGGAATCTCTCCAATTACGAGGGGTTTCCATATCTAGGACAGTAAAGTCCACCATGTATTCTTGACCCTCGACTTTGATGACAACATTATTCAATTCTCCTTGGGACCTCTTGGTTGATTTGTCAGGGAACTGAAGGAGGGCTCTAGATTTCCTAAGAGGTCCGAGATTAAACTGCTCATAGAGGGCTGTAGGCATTAAGTTGATTGAGGATTCATTGTCTAGGAGAGTGCGTGCAAACGCAGTGTCATCGACATGACTCACCACATAATGTGCACCCATGTCCCTTCGTTTCCTTGGAAACGAGTTCTTTATTGCATAGGTCGTGGCTACCGACAGAATGTGTTTCTCAACACGTCTTTTGGTCTTCCTGCTAACCCTAGTAGGTGTGCATCTCACCTTATGGTATTTTTGAAATGCAGGTGTCATTTCCACATACTTGTCAAAAGGGGATCGTGACCTTGATATGTTTGTTACAAAACACTACCATCTCAGAGTCATCTTTTTGGATTTTTTTAGTTTCCTTCTTTCCACCCTTGAGAGCTCAAGGGAAAGGGATTATTATCTCCAACTCAGATTTTGAAACTGAAATATTTCCATTCAAAGTGGGAACTGAGTTCTGTATAGGACTCGATCTCTGAAACTAACTCGGACTCTGACTATGACGAAAAGGAAAATGCTGATGTGAAACCAGTGATGCATCCTCCGAGACTGCTGGACTGTCCTCCTCAGATGGAGGTACGGGCTCTTCATCGGTTTCAGTGGACTCCCTGCCGGTGCAGTTCCCTTGCTTCTTTGAGGACTCAGAAGCCCTCTTCTTTTGTCGATGATGGTGGTGGTGCTGCTTTTCAGCCTCCAAGTTCTCCTCAAGTAGAGACTTGACGGCTTCCTCCTCTGGTTCCCATGCCCGATCAGGTACGATTACGGTCCTTCCACTCCTGATGGACATATGATTTACATTATCATATGAAAGGATCTCATGTTCAGATAAAGAATTATCTGAATAATATACCTGATCTCGTGGTCAGTTCTGGCCTGGGTTTAGGATGTTCAGGTTGGCCTGAACCTGAGCGGGAATTGGTGTCTTTGGCGCCATCTGTTGGTCCTGGTTACGAGAAACACGATTCAGATCGGTTACCATATCCAGATAGTCATTCTGGATCTGTTGGACCCTATCAGTCAGGGTCTGGATCGCCAAGGTGAGGGACTCCAATTCAGTGGACTGGGCAGGTTGATACTGTCCTAAAGATGAGGTCCTTTACTGGTCCTGCTGGCCATGCCGATATTGTTGCTACTAATGTGACGGTGATGGGCCCTGCTGGGATGTGCGTTGCGGTTGCTGGTGCTGCTGAGGATGGTACCCTCGTTCGGGCCAGGACTGAACAAAGCACGGTGCGGGGACGGAGCTGTTTTCCTTGTAAGCTAGGGAAGGTCGGTGTGGCTGACCGTTCCCTATCCCCGATTGTCTACCGACGGGGTCATGGCTGTACCACAGCCCGTTGATCTCGAGCACCTACGGAGGCTCCTCGTATCCTGTCTCCACTTGTGGGGGTGCATGTTGGTCCTACTGAGTATAAGTCTGCTCCTCTACCCAGCTACTCTGAAGCCTCAGTTCCTGTTCCTGTACAAGATGGACTCGGTGTACAGGTACAGGTGGTGCAGAAGGGGGAGGTAGCTTTCTCTTAGCTACCTTCTCAGTAAGTTCCTCCACTTGCTTCGGCAACTTTGAGAGAGACTCAAGGTCAGTGACCCTCCTGTGAATCTGCTCGACCATGGTTGACCTATCCACGATTATCCCCATGCTAGGGATAAGGTCATCTATCAGAATCGTTACAGTCCTCCGGGTTATCTCGTTGGTGAAACTCGAAGGAGTTAATTGATAGGCCCGGGTGGCCTGAGATCTGCCTGTTTCCGCCATCTACTCTAGGATCTTCCATACATCATTTTCATTCTTATTCAGATAGCTTCCTCCACAGGCGGCACTCACTAACCTCTGCATTTCTGGGGTCAGACCACAGAACAAGGTATGGACTAAGATCGCCTTGGAAATGCCATGGCATGGACATTTCTGAATGAGGTCATTAAACCTATCCCAAGCTTCATGGAATGATTCGCTGGGTTCCTGGGAAAAGCTTGCGATCTTTGTTCTCATTTGATTAGTCCTACTAAGTGGGTAAAAATTTTTCAGGAAAAGGTCCTTGAACTGCATCCAGGTTGTACACATCACCCCTAGAGTTTTCATCCAATGTGCTGCGTTATCTCCTAAGGAAAATGGGGTGGTCTTCAGCCGGATGTAATCTTGCCCAACCCTAGGGTGACTAAGGTTGTTGCAAACCGGTTCGAAGTCTCTGAGGAAGGCATAAGGTTCTTCATTTGCATTTCCATTAAACTTCGGAAACTGACTAAGAAAGTGAGGCTTGAGCTTGAACGCTTCGGGAGGAACCACTGGTGCCAACCAACTGTGCATCTCATTTTCTGCTGGGTTGTAAGCATCAACCATTGGTCGGTCGATCCCTCCTGTTGTAATGATTTGTCCCATCCTTGCTGTAAGATCAGCATTCTGTTGTTCGATAGTGGCAAGACGGGCAAGGATTTGTTGGAGTTTGTCATCTTGGTGTTCTTCCTCATCTGGGGGTCGCTTAGGTGGCATCTTGTCCTCTAGTCCTGGATAAAGAAGATGGTCTTGATTAGAGGACATATCAAGGAAGGGATTCTCACCGAGGCGATGGTCTTCCTCGGTAAGCTCAGAGGAGATGAAAGGGTTGGTTTGAGAGTAACCACCTTGGGTGTGAGGGATCCAGAACTCAAGAGGGTCATGAGCTCTGGGTGGTCCAAGTTGCGCTTGGGCCAGTGAAGATGAGTTTTGTGGGGGGCTCAAAGAGAGATTGGCGAATAATGTGTCGATATTCCCCCAGTCAGTCATCTTGGATTGACGAGAAGAATTGGGAGTTCTAAGTAAAGATAGGATTTTACTCCTACCTGAAGCTTGCAATTCAATCCAAACCCTGTATTTTCACACTCAACACGGTGAATGACCCGAAATCGAGTACAATTAATCTGGTTGTTTTTAAGTGTGATTTTCAAGCAAATAGCAAAGGTTACGTGGCCTATAGGGAAGTCAGCTCAAAGCTGGATGCATCTTCCCTGTTTAACCTGTCGCCCAAGATACTTGCGTCCTTCCTTTCTTCGCTCCTATCCCAAGTTGATGGATTCAAAGATCATGCTCCTATCTACCTGCAAGCAGGCGGAGGCTGACAAGGCTGGAACTTCACCCCGAAGTGTTACTAGCAACTTGTCGCAAAGTACCGCTGGTTCACCCATGACTACCTGTGAACAGGCGGAGGCTACTTAGTACTAGTCAATGAATCTAAAAATATTCAACTTGTGATATTTTCTAGGGATCAGTTGGTACGTGATATGGAAGGCGGGGATTTGGACTCTGCCTTAAGGTGTTCATACACACTCAAGTACCCTCACTCATCCTGAAAACAAGGTCGGGGTTAATCTCCCGCAATCAGTATTTCCAATTTTATTGAATTTTTTGGTCAATATTGTTAGCAGTCTCGGTTTTAAATTAAGTTATCACTAGTTTAGTCCAATCCACATAGCACACCTATCGTCCAGTCCCAATTTTCTTTTACGTAAGTTGGAAAACCAAGAGAGAAATTGAGAAAAGTCGATGCACGAAAAACAATGATGCTTATGCTAAGTGAAGAATACTTACAATTATTCCTTCGCTTTTATGCAGGATGCAAAACAGAATTGAAATCTTTTACTCTATATGCAAATGCAGATGACAAAAATCTGCTCCTACACAGGCAGTTCTATTAGCGAATGAAGCACAGATTGATTTGACTAGATCTACAGTCTAAGTGCATCTTTTAAGTGATGTGTGGTCCTAAAAGATTACGAGCACAAGCAAACCCTAGAGTGGCTCGAGGAGGCGCTAGTGCAAGCCTATTCTAAAAATTCAATCCATAAAGCAGACGGGGACACAGTTTCACTATGTTTACACATGCGAGGGCCCAAACGGGAACCGCTGGAAATAATGCAAAAAATAATGAAGAAGGAAAAATTACAATTCCTCACAAATCCCTCAAAAGTTCAAAGATACAAGTTCCTCGAAGCATCTTCGACTCCTCGCGTTCCTCGCACAGAAAACAAATTGAGGTCAGATAGAGGACGACACAAAAAATACAAATTACAGGACAGAAAAATATTCACAAGAAAATCGGGGTTCAGACTACCCGGGGATGAAAAATCAAGCACTCAGAAATTAACTACAAATTAACCTAAGCCGTGCCTCCCCGACCACGATGCCATTTTGACGAGCGTCTTACTACCCTTGTTAATTCAATCAAATTAATGGTCAAATTATTGTGTTGTTCGTTGTAGTCGGATAATAAAAGCAGATCAAAAACCACTCTCAATTTAAATCAAATTAATTTCGAGCGACAAATTTATTTTACTTGGGCAAGCCCAAGGTCGAACTCTGGGAGGCATTTGTCTCCTTAGGTAGATTTAAGCAAATTTCCAAAGTCTGATTTTCAGGAGATATTTTTTTGGTCTTTTTCAATATCTTTTATGCAAGACACATGCAAAATCGGGCCAATTTACAAGTTAAATCAGATAAGTGATCAAATCAAGTCCAAAAATTATGAAATTTGGCCAGATGGTTAAATGCAGTGAAATTAAGCTACTCTAATTTTTTAGAAGTTTCTGACACTAGATGAATTTACTGTGAATTTAAAATGAAGACAAAGTGATTGTGACTAAATTAATTTTAACAAATATCAAATCACACTATTTGCAGATATAAAAATTATTCTAAATAGATCTAAGTGTGAAGAATCCAGAAAAATTAATAAACCTAAATTTCTATGTGAAATGGACCTATTAAAAATTAATTAAGGAAATCACTAAATGATTTATTTAGTCCTCGAGGTGCGTGCAAATGAGATGATTTTTGGATACAATGTAAACTTAATTATCCTAAGTATAATGTGAAATTTTTGTGATTTTTGGAGCCACAGAGAGATTACTACAAATTAAAAGGCATAAATGGGAAAATATGACAAAATACCACCAATTAATTAATAATAAAATTCACTGCTATCACAAAAATATGACAAGTGTCACACATGAAAGAGGACAAATTAAGCTACACAATGCATTTTTTGGAATTTGAAAATGAATCTAAATGAATGCCTAAACAAACATGCAAACACAAGGGTATGGACGAAAATACAGAATACAGAAACAAAATTGATTAATGAAATATGCTGACTGAAACGTGAGTGCTATTACCTGATACTACAGGGGCAGAAGTGCCAAATTGTCAAGAAGACACGTGCGTGGAGAATGACCTCCAGTGGACGGGGGGGGGGGGGGGGGGTGGAGATGATTCCTTAGAGGCCAGGGGATAATTGTGCAAATAACTAGATGTAGCTCTTGCACCTCATGTGCTATTGGAGGCAGGGACTTGAAAGGATTTTGCTGGAACTTGTGGGGGCTTTCAGTAAATAATGCCAAGCCTCACGTGCCTTGCAGGTGAGGTGGGATTATCATGCAGATGCTCCTGTACGTAGGGTGCAAAGGCGAAGGTGGCGATCTCCATCTACGTTGACACACAACGCAAGGTGGAGGGTTAGTGGCAGTCGGGCGGTGAGCAGCGGCCACGCGCCTGCGGTCAAGGGGACACCGGAGGCCCATGGGTGGAGCGACTGGAGCACGGGGCCTGGCGAAGTCTCCGACCAGTGGAGGTGTAATAGTTGACAAAGGAGATGCAGCCGAGGGCGCTGCCACCGCTGGATAGTGGCGGAGGGGTCGACCCGCGGGGCTGGCCGGCTGAACGAGGGGAGAAGAACGTGGAGGCACGTGCCCACGGCTTGGGGCATGTTGTAGGAAGTCGTCCTGCGGGTGGAGCTGGCGAAGCTGCACGCGAAGGCGTAGGGCGAGAAGCACGATGGAGGGGCGCCTGACCTGCGGCTGGAGTTGTAGCAGGGCTCGACAGCAGAGACTTCTGGAGGCGGAGGGATCTACGAGCGGCTGGAGTTGTAGTGGGGCTCGACAGCGGAGACTTCTGGAGGTGGAGGGATCTACGAGCGGCTGGAGTTGCTCAAACGACCGACACACGACCAAAGGTCGACGGGGCAGACGTCGGCCGGTCGTGGTGACTGGTGGCCTGAATAATCTGGACGCGCCTATGCTCGGCGACGCGTAGGAATGGTCGAGGGGTGGAGGGCGGCCAGTCATGGATGTGGCCAAGGGTGTGTGTGTGGAATAAGGAGGAGGTGAAACAAGGGAACTTCCCCTATGAACAGGGGAAGCTTCCATATTTGTTTAGGGGTAATGAACTTTGGATTAATTGATTTAAAAACGTTCGTCTATAAATCCAATAAAAATCACCATTGTATTCGCAGTGTGTGATTTGTCCATAGAAGTGCGATTTGTTTGGTGATTCCGTGGATGGAGGGAGATGAATCGAGGAGAGAGAAATTAAGGAGAAGAATGAAGGAGAACGGAGGATTGGTGAAGAACGTGGAATGAAGAAGAAAAGCAAAGGGAGAAGATAGAATAAGTTACCTGATAATGGTGGAGGGTGTCACCTGGGAAGGGGAACCTCGAGGTTCCCTGGTCGTTGCGCTAAGGACGGTGAACCTGAGCTCAGGCGAGCTTAGAAGCTCGCAGCAGCACACTGGTGCGGGCTGGATCTCGCCAAGAAGGAGTGGTTATCGCTCGAAAGTGATCTCCTGGAGTTGTCACCTACAAGAAACTTAGAGCTGGGCTTCTTCTCTCAAGTGGCGGATGGGGATGAATGAAGGAGGAGAGGAGAATATAAATAGGAGGAGGAGGAGGTTGGAGAAGAGATGGAGAAGGTGGAGGGGGTGCGGTGGTAAGGTGTGCGTAGATGTTAACTTCTCCCTTAAGTCAAGGGAGAGTGGGGGAGGAATGGGTAGAGAAGAGGAGATGGCGACACGTGGCACACTGGAATGCAGCCATGTGGTGTTTATTTAAATTTTATTTAAATTAATGGTAAATTAGAAAAAAATGGGGTTGACACGTGGTGGCTTCCGAAATCGCCACGTGTCGCTCCCAAAAAAATCCAAAGCCAAATGCAAAGAAAAATCGAAAAGAAAGAACAAAAGAGGTTAAATCAAAAAGTGGTCAACACAAAAGTTGCCCGTCTTGACAAGATCTACAACTTTTGTGAAGTACAAAAATCAAATGAAATCATCTGTAAAAAATATTTTTTTGGGTGGTACCTTATAGGTATAAAATACCACATTTTACCTTTTACAATTTTTTTGTCATTTTTCAATAAGAGAAAAATCAAAATAAGAATAGAGAAAATATGAGAAGAATATTTACAACTTAATCTAATTTTTTTGGATTAATAATTAAGAAAATGCAAGGGCGTTTTGATCAATATGTACAATATACAAAAGGGGCCCAAAATCCAAGTTTTGCATACGAGCTCTGATTTTAATGAAATTAGTCTTGTTTTGAAGGTTCCTGAATGTATATTACTTTAAAAGTGAGTATACCTAATTCGGAGATTGTATGAGAGAGATATGTGCATTTTAGAGCTCCTAATTTCAAACTTGGATTGGGGTTTTATTGGTCAATTTTGCAAGTTAGTATTTTTTATATTTTTCTTTAATTATTGTTAGTAATATATACACTATGGAGTTGATTTTATTGGATTCAGAGTTAGTATAAAATATATACAAATAGATGAAATGTGGTGAATATACAGACGAATATTTACAAGTGAATTGGGCTTCTTATTTATGCAATATGAATGCTAAAATGCAGATGTTATCATTGCATGCATGAATGGTAATTATGCAATATAAGTGGAAATATGCATCTAATTACTCGGGAACAAAGCTCTATTTTCAACTTTTAGAGTGATGAATCGCAGATTCATTATACTGCCGGCTGGATCAACGTCCTTGGTGGCAACATCACCACCGTCATAATCATCATCACGAGCAGCATCAACACTTCTCTCCTCCTCATCTGGCGCTCCTGAAGCTGTGAGTGGTCGTCGCTCAGATGAGGTGCCGTCGGCTGGCATCCTACCGCTCCTAAGTGTAACAAAGTCAGCATCAAAATGATATGTAGAAACATCACCAAGTGAATCACTAGGAGTGGTAACCTCTGTAAACTCTACCTGCTCAAACTTCCTCTTCAAGTTGTTCGGGTTTGGCTCTATCTATGCAGGAATGGTGGCCTTCATTCTCACAATCTCTCTCATCTTTTGCCTAAACTCGTCCATCTCCCTTATGAAGGTGGCCTGCTGCTCGGACATGAGGCAGGTTAAATCATCCAAATCGGGGTTCTCATAGGTGGGCCCATGAGAACCTGACGAGTGGCCTCTCTGAAACTAAGACTGTTGCTGATGAGAGTGAGAGGGGTACTGGGAATGATACTGCTGAGGCTGCTGCTGCTGCCTCCAAGACTGTCCCTGCTGATAGGGACGAGGACCAAGCTGCTGGTACTGCTGCTGTGGATGTGGTTGCTGCTGCTGTGGGAACTGGGGTTGCTCTCGCGGCTGGCCGTACGGGCCAACCTTAACTGGAGGCTGCTGCTGCGAGCCGGTACCTCCGGTCGACCAATGGAATCTGGGATGGTCTCGTTAGATCCCAGACAGAGGTCGGTCATACCATATCCCGTTGACATCCATCAACAACTCCTGCTCGTAAGTGGGTGGGGGGAGAACTGCCATGGGCTGATCCGGGTGGTAGACCACCATCTGAGTCTCCTGAGATGGTGGTGGCTGGTAGTACTTCTGCGGCTGCTGGTACGACTCTGCCTGAACATGGTGAACCTGTCTGGCCTGGCTGGAGTGCTGGGACGAACTGCCACTGCTGCTCAGATCTGCCCGTGACCTGAGATGGGGCTGAGAAGTCGTATGTGCCTCCTGAAGACACATGATATGGGTCTTCAGGTTACTCAGTGTCTGTACCATCTGATCAATCTGTGACATGCCCTAGCACTGCTTCTTCTCTATGAGATCTATCCGGTCCAACTTCTCGTTGATAATCCCCATATCAGCGGCTGTCGACTCTGCCTGTGCTGTTGCTGTTGCAGATGTAGAAGGACTGGCCTCAACTCATGCTATCCTCTGATAGGACACGACTGGTGGGTGGGGCTTCCCCTGAGTGTACAATCTGGTATGGGACATCACTGTATAGTTCTCAGCCATCTCCTCGTAGATGGTCCAGACCTGATCCTCATCCTTGGCGAAGTAGGAACCCCTACCAGAAGCATTGACTAGCCCCTGCAACTTCGGTGTAAGCCCGCAGAAGAAACTCTGGATGAGATTGGGCTTGGATATATCATGGTGTGGACACCGGTCTGTGAGCTCCCTGAACCGATCCCATGCCTCGTGAAACTGCTTGTTAGAGAGCATGGAAAAGTTGCTGATCAGGACCCTGGCTGCATTGGTCCGACCGAGTGGATAGTACTTGTTCAAGTACTAGATTCGGAGCTGTTCCCATATAGTAACAAATCTCCCTAGGTGATTCAGCCAGTTGGCTACTCTGTCTACGAGGGAGAAAGGAAAGGCCATCATCCAAATAGTGTCCTCGTCCACATGGCGATCGTGGACAATACTGCAGATCATCTCGAACTCCTGGAGATGGAGGTGTGGCTCCTCAGTGGCGACCCATGGAAGCGGGGAAAAGCTGAATCGTTTGAGGTGGGAACTTGAAGTCCCCCACAATAGCTGACAACACTATCCATCTATGGGTGAGAGTTGAACCGGGGTTGTGCAACTCCCTCATCGGTCATGCTGGTGGTGCTGGTTGTACTGGCACCTCAGGCTCTCTGTCATCCGGAATATCTCCTCCTCCTCCTCCCGTGGCTCTGTGCTGATCTCTGTCGGCTCTCAACTGCTCCATCTCACAACACATATCCACCATGAAAGCCCCCTGGTCTCTGATCTGACGCTACATGGTCTCCAGAGAGGCTAATAGGGTGTTGTTGATGACACCCTGATCTAATATGTATGTCTCTATCTCACGAGGTCCATCAATGCATTCCTCGCTGCTGACCATGGTCTCTACAAAGGAAAAAGACCCAAACTCAGGTGCCGATAAATCATCTGATGTCTGCTGCGGTCTCTACTCGGGCACCTCAGGACTAGAAGAATGGTGGTCGAGGGGGAACAGGGCGGAATCAAACTCAGGTTTGGAGAGTAATGAATACCCTTTCATCACTCTTTATTCTTTTATTTTAGCTACAAAACCTTTGCCAAACACATGTATATTCATGTAAATACAAATAATTATCAAAAAGCATGCATTATGTAAAAATAAATAATAAGCATGTTTTTGTGCATAAATAAAAGAATAAAGAGATAAAAGAAAAAGAGGGAGATATTTAGAATAAATATTGATCGACCTAATCCCAAGGGAGGGCTCACTATGGCCTGACCGCATAAAAACCAAAGTAGAGAGAGATAAGGAAGCTCACACTTGTGTAAATATACCTGTGTATAAATAAATAAAATATTTTCCTCTAAATAAAAATGGGTTTCTATGTGTATATTTGTAAGTACAAAATTAAATTAAAAATAAGAAAAATTAAAAAGAAAATAAAAATAACCTTCCTTGTGTATATTCACCATGTACATGGAATCATGTATCTATTTATTTATCCCTATAAATAAATTAATTAAAATCCCATAAAAATTGTACATATTCTATACTTCACAGTGTAAATAAATAAAATAAAAACCATAAAAGCAAAAATAAAATAAAAAGAATAAAAATAAAAATAAACATTGTGTATATACCATGTACATACTTGTATATATCTATTTATTTACCCTTGTAAATAAATAATAAAAATAAAATAAAAATACCAAAATATTCCAAATTTTATTCTATAAATAAATAAAATATAAAATTGGAATAAAAATGTACATAAATAAATAAAAATCAAAAATAAAAAATTCAATATTGTATATATACCTATATATAATACTATATTGTAAATACCTAATTTTTATTTCAAAAAAATAAATAAAAATCACAAAAAATAGTTTATAAAAAAATAAATATTTTTCATGTTTTGAGTTTTTCGTAATTTGGCCATTTGCTATTTTAATTTGAATTTCCAAATCTTTATGACGTGGCCGTCTCTCACTGGTCCACGGGGGATGTTGACCCCCCGGTCAACTCCCCCCCGGACCACAGAGTACCAGATCCGAGTTTTCGACCCGACTTCTCGACATTTTCGCCACTCGATCCGACACCTAAAACCCCAAACCCCGGGTCCTATCTCGTCCTTGCAGATCCGACACCTTCGCCCGGGGTGGGTATGAGGGGTCCGAGCTCCGATTTCCTCGCCCGACCATCACTTAGCCGGACCCCTAGTCGTATAAATCATCTGCTCCACCGCACATTTGACGCATCCTTGGATCCCCATTTCTCCACCCCAGGACCTCCATTTCTCTCGCCTGAGTGACAGCTCGGGATTGTCTGTGTTGCAGCGAGGAGGGAGGATCGGACCATCGATCCGGCGACCTAGCGCCGCCGTGCGCCGCCCAGACGTGGTGCTCAAGCCTTGGGCATCGACGACCCTTAAGGCTAGGGCCCAGAGCTCCGTCAGCTCGTCCCCAGTCGAATCCACACGCCCGGTAAGCTTGATTCCTTCTATATTTCTTGAATTTCCGTTTTCGCCCAATTTCATCTTTCGCCGTTCCCAATCGATTCCGACCACCTCAGTCATCCCTTCGATCATCGGACTCGACCTTCATCATCACGAGACCTCTCCGCACCTTCTGCATCCACTCACACCCCCTGTCTCGCCTCGGACCAGGAACACCGACCTCCCTCGTCGTCGCTTCGCCGGAGGTCATCCGCCCCGACGCATCAGCCACCCATTTCACCCCTCACAGGGTCGAGGAAGTTTGCCCTCGACCCAGGAGTCTTTCTGTGTTGCTTTCCAGGTCAGAAGAGGTCCATCTGAGGACGTCGACATCCAGGCACAGGAGCCCAGCTCTGCCGTCGTCGCCCGGGCTCCTTGGAGCTCCTTGACGTAATCGGAGGAGCCCACCAGCTGTAGAGTTTTGAGGCGCACCTATTCCACATCTCAGCAGCAACAACGGAGGTCCAGCGCGTCCGTGGCGCTTCGGCGAAGTTCACCGGAGCTGTGTTCTTCCAAGACCTCCAGTAGACGTCCGATCTTCCTCGTCGCTCCAGATTAGATCAGATCCATCCACTTGAGGAGCAGCCATCACCGTCAGATCTTTGGAGGTTTGATCGTGACCGTCGATTCAGCGAGGCTGAGCCAGAACACACAGTAGCCGTCTGATCCTCCACGTGGTGAGCCCTCCACCGTCCGATCAGAGCCGAGGCCCTTCGTTGAGGCGCCGCTACCCACAGCCGTTGGATACTCCACGTGGCGCGCCTCCAGCCCTCGGATCATAATAAAGGCTAAATATCACTTAGGCCCCCTCCTGTTTTGTCTTTATTGTTGAGTCCTGTAAATATTTTATATAGTTCATTTTATTCTGGAACATTTGCACTTAGGACCTCGTGCTTATTTTATTTGCATTTCTACCCCTGTCTACGTGGAACACGTGCATCGTCACGTGATTTTTGTGGTGTATTTGCAATGTTTGGGCTAAAGTTAAGGTATTATGGAATGAAATTTAGTTTTTAATATTTGCATCCATACCCTGTGCGTGGTTTTATTGGACATGTGCTGAATTGATTGGACATTTTGCAATATCTTCCCTGGATTTTTAGCACTTGTTGCTATTAAGTCCCTGGAAGTATTTTTTTATCGCATATTAGTCCCTCTGTGCCCAGATCATGTGCCCTGTGTGTGAAATCTTGGAATTTTTGCACGAGGACCCCCCAACTTCTCGTATTTGTTACATTTAGCCCTTGGAACTTATTTTTCTTGCATTTAGGTCCCTGTGCACTGTGTCTTATTGTTTGATTTTAATAAAATATCAAATCAAGTCCAAATATCGTGAAAATTGGACATGCGGCTCCTGCCACTGTATAAAATTTTCACTAAAAATTTGGTACATTTTTGAGCATTTTTAATATTTTTAAAAATTCAAAAACAACTAATTTTGTCTCTGTGCAGATTATAAAATCCTTAAAAATATTAAAACTTTGTTAAAAATTCCAGAAAAATCAAGTTTTGTGTGTTTTTGTCCTTGATTTTCTACCCATTTTGGTCATTTTTAGATATATAAAAACCCTAAAAATTGAAAAACACTGAAAATTTTTTAAAAATTCTTATAATTCATAGAAAAACCAAAAATTAGTAATTCTTTTTCCCGATTATTCATTTTTATTATACTTTACAGGAAAATTACCTCCAGACCTTGAAACAACCATTTAGTATTTTTAAATGGTTGTAGAAGCCTGACTGGACAGTTTCTTTGGTTTTCTGTCTCGTTTCATTTTTATAAAATTCCCTAAAAATCAGAAAATTATCAAAAAATCACCAAAAATAGTAAAAAATATATAGAATTAAAAAATATTTTTATTGGAATTTTTGGAGCTTTCTAGAATAGTTAAATAATTTGTTGTTTGTGCTTGTTTATATCGTTGTCTTATTTTCTTTATAATTAAACATTTCAAAAAAAATATAAAAAAATTTAAAATCCACAAAAAATCATTTTTTTTATATTTTTATCCCTTTTTAGACTACTTCGTAGGCCGCAAGGCCGATCCGTGCTCCTTGAGTTCGACCCTGGGCGCTATACCAGGTTAATATCATAGCAAGACCGCTTCGTGATTTTTATCGTGTTTTGATCTTTGTTTGGTGGTTTGATCTTTTTCTTGTTGAGCTCTGAGTCCCGAGTGATTGAGGTCACAACGACCGCAGATATACCTGATTTACCTGAGTTGTTCGGGCGGCTCATGAGAATGGCGCGGGTCTCGGCTCTCCCGAACCATCCTAGATGAGCGGGTTGGAGTGCTATAAAGCGGTGCAACCAAGGGCTGCCTAAGAGACCTCCTTTCCATCATCTTGATGTGGCGAGTGAATGCGGATGAGATATGGAAAACACATAAGATGAGAAAGCAAACCCTTGATTCACCTACTCGACGCGGAGCTAAAGACCGTAAATGCTCGGTCGGTTATCTTGTCAATTTTATTAGGTGATCAGATAATTTTTCAGAGCAATTAAGAGAGCTGATAGGAATCCAATACTCCCAACAGACTATCCCGTATAAAAGGCCGGTAGTATGTCAAGAAATCGAATATGGCTCTAGCCTAGTGTGCGGGTCACTCTCTCGTTCATCCAAACCAGATAATGATGGGATTACTCTCCCAAGACAAATTTTTCGGTGAAGTATCTTTTAGGGTCAAGTGTGTTTAGCAGTCCCAATTCTATAGTTTTTGTTTTTTAGGTATTTTTCAAGCAAACAACGCCTAACGAATTTTTCGATTCTTTTGGTTATTTTAAGTCCAAAAACTGGGGGAGAAGACGAAAAGGCTAATGCACGATCAAATACGATGATGCATGCAGAGTAAGAAATGCATACCTAACTCCAGCTCTCTACATGCAGTGTGATCCGCACATAAAATAAAGACTGAAAGTAAATTACCGATATGGTGCACAAGTAAAACGACCTTAGACGAAGCAAGTTCTACATGATAAGCACAGTAATCAGATAATCAAACTAAGTCCTGAGTCTGATCTTGGGAACCACTCGGTGTCTGCCACAACGGATCCTGCACGCGCTGTATGTGGTTCCTCACGACACGTGGACTCGAGCCTAATTAATCTGACTTCTTCTTTGTGAATTAATTAATTAAGTCCAATTATCGATCGATAGGAGCATGCCGATAATTAGGATTTAGCCTTAATTAATTTTGTCACAATCATAGAAAATCCTAAGTCTAAAGGCTAAATCCTCGAAAATCAGATAAGCAGTAAATAAAGCGATCAAAACCAAAACCGGCAAGAAATCTGCGGTGAGGTCCCCTGAGCACACCGGTGCTTGGCGAAACAGATCCCGAGATAACTACCAAGTCTAAGAGTCTGTCCTGTATTATTACAACAATAATGTGCAGAAAATAAAAATAAGCTACAGCTCCCCACACTTCTGCTTCGTCTCTCCTACGTCCTCCTACAGCTCGATGAAGAAATAAGCCGCCTCCGACTCCTGCGGGTGCCTTGGCTCTTCGAAGAAAGCCACCCTCAATCGTCGGGCCCTCGCAACAAAGTCAGAAATAGAAATGTGTTAATCCATAGTTATTAGAAAATAGAACGAAATGGAATGGAAATAAATGCTGATGAATAATACAAGCAAAAATAAAAAGCCAAAAAAGAAGGGAAAAACCGACTAGTAAGTCGTGCTCCCCGGCAACGACGCCATTCTGATCACCCGAAAACCCAAGTGACTATGGGTAAAATATATCACTGGTCATTGCGATCTCAACCACTCGGATCAGAATCGATTAAGAAAATCAAGAAGACCACCAATATAAAAATCTAGCAAGCAAGCACAAAATAGCGGTCTAGCTATTTATTTTACCTGGTATAGTTAACAGGGTCGAACTCAAGGAGCACGGTATGGTAAACCTACGAAGTAGTCAGAAATCTAAAAACAAATATTTTTGGTGGATTTTATGTTTTTTAAATTTTCTTGGTATTTTTAATATTAGGGAAAATGATAAAAATGCTCATAAAACTTCAATCAAACAATTATTTAGCACATCAAAATATCAAAAAATTCAAATAAAAATATTTTTGGGTTTTAAAAATATTCAGATGTTTCTGATATTTTTCTTGGATTTTTTTGATTTTTTAGTTAATTTTATAAAAATGAAACAAGGCCGATAATACAAAACAATGTGCAATCAGAATCTAAAGGTACTTTAAAAATACCTAAAATGTCTATAAAATTCGAGCAACATTTTTTTATAAACTAAAAATAAAACTCTAACTACAAAAACTGGAAATGCATTTTTTAAATTTTTAGGAATTTTTAATGATTTTTCTAATTTTTTTCAATGTTTTTCAATTTGTATGGTTTTTATAAATCTAAATGCAATCAAAATTGCAATGAAGTGAAATCACAACAAAACAAACAATCATTAATTTTTTTTTGGATTTTTTAGAGGATTTTTATACTTGGACAGAAGTAATTTTTAAGGTTTTTGAATTTCTAAAATTATCAAATGGACACAAAATGAACCCAAAAATTCCTAAAAATTCCTACACAATGGCAAGAGCCATGTTTCAAAATTTTACGAATTTTGAGTGAAGTTTGCTATTTATTCCAATCAATCAAAGAAGCACAACACATATAGACCTAGATGCAAAGAAAATAACTTCCAAGGACTAAATAATAACACGCATTCAAAAACCCTGGGGGACCTACTGCAATTTTCACATAATATTCATCACATGTCAAATCTCAGCACGCACATGGGCATAAGTGCAAATATTGAAACTAAAATATCAAAGCATACCACCCACTAAATCCATGGCTATACATGCAAATATCCCAGAAAGACATGTGATGATGCACGTGCAACCACAAAGGAAGGACTAAACTATAAATACGAAAAACTATAGGGGCACAAATATAAATAGCCCACAATGCAACTTTTATTTTACAGACAAAACTATAAAAAGAAATAACGCATGGGAAATGGACCAAATTACCCAGGCGGGGCGTGCGACTCACGTGGTGTGATAGGTGGCGTACTCTGAATGCTGGCGATGTGCGGCTCTGGCGCTGAAGCGGATCCAACGACTGTCTAAATGACATGAACGTGGGGCATACGGGGCCGTTAGATGTCAGATCTAACGGCCTGACAGGTGTAGGCGATGGACGTCTCTGATGTGAAGGGGTGACTGGCGATGATCCGACGGTGGAGAAGGATGCTGGAAGAACTCCGTCTGGGAGAAGTTTAATGGATAACCGACGGTAATCCAGGCGTCCGATGAACGATCATGCAGCTGGGCTTGACTCGCAAGATCCCTCCGTGTCGGGTGGCGGGGTCGGATGGAGTATCCCCCGGTCGGATCTCAGGGAAGGTGGCTGTGACCTGGGATAGCTCCAACGTAGCAAGACGGAGGTGATCTGGGGTATCTCCACGTGCGACTCGACTTGCAGGGTTAAGCTCCTGCTCGGAGGCGTGCTCCGACTGAAGGATATTGAGAATCCTTAAGCGCATCACGGAAACGTGTCGATCGCATCGTATGCAATCGGAGCAACTAGTCGTACTAGATGCTAGATGCAGCGGAAATTAAAATTTTTTAAATTCAAAACTAAAGATGAAACCACATGATCACGAGAACACTTCTCGGATCGTTTCATCTAACCACAAGTATAAGGAATACCTCTTGAAGCGTGGTTGTGATCGCGAGATCCCAAAGTAGAGATCCTCCTATCTTAAGTCCGATCCACGAAGAACGCACTTGCGGGCGTGATGATGAGTCACGTTCCTTCCCGCAATCCTCGATGAAGATCCAAGCGATGGCTCCCCCGATTTCGTCAAACGAAATCCGTCGTCATCCTTTAGAGTAAGCACTCCAAAGAAGATGGAGATCCATGAGTCGTCGAAGGCGAAAGCCGAGAGTCTCTCCTTTCTCAACATAAAGTGGACGGCCACTTGATGGAGAAGAGAAAGAGAGAGGGCGAGAATGAGAAAGAGAGAGAGAGAGAGTTGTAACCTTGCACAACTCTTAATGATGTACTTTGGAAGGCTACCCTAGCCCTCTATTTATATTAGTTTAGGATCCAATGGATCTCAATCCATGGGACACATGGATCCAAGGGCTATGCTTGGTTCATGCTAAATCAATGGCTATGATTGGTGTTGGTTAAAACCAACAACATTAATTTAAATTAAAAAATGTTGCAACATTATCAACATAATTTAATTTAACATTAACTAATTAAGAGATAATGTGATTAAATAAAATTGGAGTCAACCAATCACCCTCAAAAATAGGGGGCGTCACCCATGAACAATTCATGGGTGACGCCACCTATGCATGGTGGTTATTTGGCTCCCTTTTATTTATCTTATTATTTCTTAATTAATCACAAAAAAAATATTCACCAAATTAATTCCAAATTAATTTGTGAATATTTCAATCATGCCATTGAATATTATGTGAATCATATTCACAACCCAAACTAATTAGTAAATTGCATTTCCAATTAATTAATAAATGTGAATCCAATCCACATTATTAATTAACAAATGCTATTTACATAAATTCTCTCTCTTATATATGTATATTATAAATCACATTTATAACACACATATATCATGGATAGTGTTATCCACATTCTCTTAATCCTTGATAATTAAATCCCATTTAATTATCTTAGATAATCATTTTCACAATATGAATCATATTCATATTTAAGCTTGATAATTAAATCTCATTTAATCATCAAGTCCTTGCTTGGATATTTCATCAAAAGAATTATTCTTGAACCCTTTCAAGAATAATGTGCTTTCTCCGCAGATACTTGGAGATAAGGACAGGGCGATTGTATTATTCCACGTATAGTGACTTGGATGTTGAGATCTTATCTCAAATCCAGATCTTACGAACCTCCCATAGATGCTTGATTAAATCAAGACCGCAAATCCAATCTTCTCATTGAATCTGAATCTCATTCAAACCAATGTCCAACACTTGGACTAAGATCGGATCGCTTCTCTACTGAAAGGAGTCACTAAAATCCAGACCTGTTTCATCACTCCCTCGGAATGGAAGCGTCATGGATATACAATCGTTTATGATCACATCACCCTTCAGGTATTCCCAATACCTGTACATCCTGCATACTGGAAGACCCATGGTCAACCAGAAGATCAAGATCTATTTTACACTGTCTTCTTCAGGGTTTGATCACCAAGTTTCTCATTTGATCATTGGGATTTGGTATCGATCATATACTTTCCAAAAGCATATATCATACCTAGGTCTTGATCATATACTTTCCAAAAGTATATATCAAACCTACAAATTCAGTCAAGCTTCCAAAGCAAGACGACCGTGCACAGAATTTGATTCTTCCCAATATCTCATGAGTGAGCTCATGTCTTCCGGTTCAGTAGTGAACCTGTATGATCCCTTTGAGAGATCGTATTACTCATATGCCCTTACATGCACACCAGCGCGCCGGTGTATAGACCTTTTTTAGGTCATCAACCTATTGGTCTGCCAAATGTACATACTCAGACATATAGCAATACATCTGTCTCCGGTCAGAGGATGCGTGCCTATGCTGTGACAGCATTCAACAAAGGACTTAGGTTATCTCGATCTCGTTAAGTCAACTCTTTGACCTAACTAATCTGACACCTCCGAATCTCTATTCCTATGCAGAGGACCTGCATCAAGAGGTCGGTCAGATATCAGCCTATGTGAGAAAGGATTGCCATCTCCTACTCAGGCTGGAGATCACATCTTAATAATCATTTGACGGTGCTTGATGAGTCCTCAATCTAACCCTTTAGATATTCATCCAAGCACCAGCCTCTATGATTCATATATTGAATCAACAGCTGTATGATCATTAAGATAGCCATGGTACATAACCCTAATTGTACAGAGGGACCTATTATGCAAATTATTTATTCTTCATTTCAGATCAGGGAATGATATTAGCAATAATATTTATTGCATAATGGCTCGCCGTGGGCTCACATGTCCAACAATCTCCCACTAGCCCAAAGAGCCATTAATGGGCTAATCATATAAACCCACACTCATGTGACAATCATAGGCTATTTTGAAATAGCTAGGTAAGCTGATCAGTCACTCTGTTCCCAAAAGACTATGCCAAGTCCTTTTACGGCACTTGCATATCCCTAGGTAACAGTGCTCGCATCCAATGCGAATGTTGCATCTAATGCAACCAATACTCAATTTAGTCAAAGCAGTTATAGTGTCTTTGACACTATTGCTTAATAACTATTATAACCAGTATTTCCATAATCCTTATCAGAATACCCTTATTCCAGGAGATCACTATCTCTTAAGGTATCCACAGTTAAGATCTTTTAGATCTCTATCTATAAAGTCTTAAGCTCTTGTAGATAAGACTTTGAGATCACTATCTCAAAAATCTTGTCATCTATGAAGATTTTGTTATTACTGCAATCAAGTGTTCTTTCTCCATAGTAGGATTAGTAATAGTTTACTACTCCCACTGCATGGCAGAAGTCTGGCTTTTGTACACATCTAGCATACCTTAGCTTCTCGTAACTGATGCACAAGTGCAAGCACCTCTAGCATTCACTACCTCAACTCTTTGAGGTGCCATCCCTTTAGATAGGTCACTACCAAATCTCAAGGGAAGGAAGCCTTTCTTGGAATTTCCAAAAATGGAACATATCCAAGGTGTACTACTAATGTGACAATCCCAATACCCTCTTCTCTTTGCTTCTGAACAACTTCAGAACTAAGATCTAAGAGGTATTCTTGAGATCATATCTCAAGGTATGGAATAGCCAGTCTATAAAACACTTATTATCATCCTTATATCATTTCAAATGATTAGGAAATTATCTACATTTAGCACGATGAACACAATGGCACTCCCACTAAGCTTCACATGGTACATCAATATTCTATCTGAAATCATAACACATGATTTCATCAAATCTTATGTTCCAACAACAAGAAGCTTATTTGAGTCCACAGATGGATTTCTTTAGCTTTCACACCTTACTTTCCCTGATCATGAAGCCCTGGGGTTACTTCATGTGAATATCCCCAGAGAGGTATTCTTAGAGGAATGCAATCTTGAATTACATCCCGAAGATGCAATAGTCAAGTTGTGTAGCTAATTTTAGCAATATTCTGATGAGTTCAAGCATGGTTTCCGAAGAGCAAGTCTCATTGCAAGCAATATCTTCTCTTATGGTGTGTAGCTCATGGCTACGGACCGAGCTTTGAAGGTCTCTACCTTCTCATCAGGTTCCCTTTCCCTTGAAGATCCATTTATACCTTAATGGGTCTAACCCTTATAGGTGGATCCTCGAGGGTCCATATACAACACTTGTATATGAGGTCTACTTTAGACTTTATTGCTAATATCCATCATTCCATGTCATGATCCCCAGGAGCTTCATCACATGAAGTCCGATCATTGTCAGACTTGGCTGACACATGGAATACATCCTCAAACTCATTTGAAGAGGTATTAATGTTTCATCTTTAATTGTCCTTTTAGTTTCCGATTTCAGGAGCCTCATTATCTGCTCAAGATTAAGTGAGTTCCTACACTTCATTTTAATCTTGATTCTCAAGAGAGTCATCCTCTAAGAATCAAATTCTCAGAGATGAGATCTTTTAAGAATCTCAAGGTCATAAAGTAGGTATCCAATACCATACTTTATTTTCCTAATGAAGTAGTACTCTCAAGTGCTAGATTCCAGCTTAGATCCATGGAACCTTATTAAGGATATATATTGTAGTCTCTACTACACATATATACCAGGAAACTAAGAGGATAATTATGCTAAAATTCATCATTGATCAAATCATGTCACACATGATCCAATTGTATCTCCCTACAACTCTATTGAGTTCAGGTTTATCAGGAGGAGTGAGATAGAAATGATATTCATATCTCCATAAGGTATTCTTTGAATTCATCTAATAGGTTCTTGCTACCTTGGTTAGATTAAATTCATTTAATCTTCCTTCAAACTTTGGTTCTAAACCAAAATTGTGAAATCTTTGAACATTTCAAAGGTTTCTCAGGTGAAGAGAAGAAATCTCATATCATACATACTCATCAATAGATATCACATATCCATAATGTTTACTATGATATAGGTGATCTACATACATCAATATGTATGAGATTTTGAATACCTCGACATCTAACACCATTCCAGAGAAGGGTGTATTGGACATTTTACTTTGAATACAATATTCACAAGTATGTAAGATTTGAAATTTTAGACATTCTAAAGTTTCATATCTTACTAGTCTATTGATCAAATCAATAGACAAATGTCCAAGGCTTGATGCCAGATCATTGTCAAATGATCTTCATCCTCCTATTGATCTTATAAGGTTTGATTTTCAGTGTTAGAAATCTTAATGAACCATTCATTAATATTCTAATTTTGTGGAGTCCACTAGATGTTAGATTACTATCTGAAATATTTCCATCATAACTCTTTATGATAGTTCTATCTCAGAATTCATGTTTATTTCCAACATTTAGAAACAAACAATGGGGTATTCTAATATCTAGGTCATAGAGACATTCTCTAAGACAAAGGGCTCTCCCACTGAAAATATGAAGTCTATCTATCCAACAGAGATTGCTGCAACAATTACATCAATATCCATGTAGATGAATACTAAACCTTAAGATCAAATTTCTAATCTTCTAATATATATGCAACCAATTGTAAATGTCATTAGAAGATTGGGATACAATTGTCAGACTTTATCTTATGAAATAAGAAAGTCAGAGTCAATTATTATATGTAGATTATTCTGATGCTCTATTTGAATCCTTCACTAAGGATTTTAGACAGATTAGATAGTCATACTATCAACACATCAACTTATTGCAGTATTGGCATTCATCTAACTCTTTAGATGTCATATGGAAGTCACATAAGTAGGTCAACTCTTTGACTTTCCTTCTTACTTGGGTCCGACCCATGCTTCCACTGCGCTCTCTTCATCTATAAACAACCCTTGTTCAAGACAAAGAATCTCATATGTTAAATTCAAAAGAATTTTAATATAAGAGCATTTTAACATTTATACATGCTTCATTAAATTCATGCAATATGAATATCATAAAGCTTCATGAATGACTTGAGTATAGATAGTAGAATGATGACACTCATCATATCTACATTCATCTTAACTCTTGGAGACTTAGGTTCATGTAGGTATTCAAACATTTTGAATACATCATCTCTTTCGAGCCACCATTCTGCATAATGCAGAGAACCATGTCATTCATGATTAAATGTCTAGAGCACATTTGTATGCCAAAATATCTTCTTTTATTTTATAAGGATTATTCGACAATTACGATCACCATCGACATGTCACTTCCAAAGTACACTCGATGAAAGATCAAGACTATAGAGACATACAAACCCTAAAGTGATGTCTTATTGTCTTATTTAATTGTCCTTCCTCATTATGTTGAGGGAACTTGCACACTGCAATCACATACAATATGTGTCCAATTGCAAGTACAATATCTGGATCATGAGTCCAATCCAAGATATTTTTTTACTGGTTATCATTGAGTATAACATTGAGTGGGTTTAATGAAGGATTATCTGAAATAAGAAATTTGCATAAGGGTATATATATTATATACATATTTTACTTTGATTTAGGAATTTTTATATCAAAGTTGTCTTGCCTTGTCAACACTGAAAGTTCATTCCCTTAATCACTTTCAATGTAAGAGATATTCTTACCATTATATCTCTAGCAAGATCTGGGATCTCCTTTCCTATCTTTGTTGCATCCCAATAATATGAGAACCTACAACTCGGATAAAAAGAAGCGGGAACACATTCCGCCTTGCAAGTCCAACTTGCATTTCCCAATTCGGTCTTTAACACCCGGGCCCACCACCCCTAAGGCAATGTTGACCCGTCATTAATTGAACCAACCGTCAACAGGCTTAATACTCGCTATACGTAATCCAATATCGCCCCAATAATATGAGGACCCGATATTGGGGTCACTACGTATACGGCCTTACTCTTTCGAGAAGCAAAGAACCCGATCCAATTAAATCATGTACATGATCTGTCACTTCGGACAGGCGTCTCCTATACACAACAACTGGCGACGAAATCCTTTGCCTTGATGGGAGACCATGGATGTCACTTATGTGATCCTCCACCTCATATTCAAATTGTAATTAATTACTGTGAATCATATTCACATAATTAATTCTTCCAAGGGAAATACACATCTATTCAAAATAGAGTGTTTATTGGATATAATTAATTTAATCACATTAAATTAATCATCAATCCAATCATCAATCAACAAACATGTCTTTTACTTGAATAGTAGGTATATACTCAAAGTACGTATTATTCGAATTTTAATAATTAGAAAAATACACATTGTCTGTCTCCAGTATTATATAGTCCCTACCCGCTGTCATGGCCAGTACCGACGAGAGTGGGACGGACCGCATACGTTGCAACCCGCTACCCCAATGCTCTCCGACTAGGCACCACATCCGCCTCGGGAAAGGATAATACCAGATAGACCATCATGTACTTTGAGATGCTCATCGATTTTTCAACCGAAATTATACCATATAATATAAATCAAAACATTTTTGATTATAAGGAGATTTGCTAGACAAATCCCCAATCCTATTCAAGCAAAAACGGTTTTTCATGTAAAAGTTGTCCTACAACAATTGTAGGATAAACTATAGTTTTCATGAAGGCAATGTTTGTTGATGAACCAATGATCAAGATCTAATATCTCATCATTGTGGTTTAGGCAAGTGTCATTCAATGAAATAATTATTTATTTAAATATTTCACAAATATTTATCACTAATTATTCCAGAAAATTAACAATTAATTTTCATCATGATAATTGAATGACATATCACAAGGTTCAAGATCAAAGAATGTTAATTTCCAGCAGTGACCCCCAATCACTAAAATTAACTTATCTTGATCAATTTAAATCCAAAAAATGCAAACTCAGTTTCCAAAGATTGCCTATTTGATTTATTAAAGAACCCAAGTGATAATTCACGCATTTCAAGGCAGATTAAAACCGTAATTATCTCATTAATCACGTTCAAATCCGCAGTTCCCGCAACAGTGAATATAGTCATATTCAAAAAGCCATATCTTGAGCAAATGAAGTCCAAATTTAGTAAACTCAAGTCCTATGGTTTCCTTGTTTAATGGGGAACAAAAACCAATTGAAAATTTCGTGTTTAAATATTTTAAACAGAGCCGAAAAATTCAATTTTACAGAGGTGCGAAAAATTGAAATGCAGTAAAAATTTCGCAACCCTTTCAAGAACCAAATCGTCTAAGGTCTATGGATCATATCCAAAACCTTATTCAACCTGGCTCTGATATCACTTGAAGGATATTGAGAATCCTTAAGCGCATCACGGAAGCGTGTCGATCGCATCGTATGCAATCGGAGCAACTAGTCGTACTAGATGCTAGATGCAGCGGAAATTAAAATTTTTTAAATTCAAAACTAAAGATGAAACCACATGATCACGAGAACACTTCTCGGATCGTTTCATCTAACCACAAGTATAAGGAATACCTCTTGAAGCGTGGTTGTGATCGCGAGATCCCAAAGTAGAGATCCTCCTATCTTAAGTCCGATCCACGAAGAACGCACTTGCGGGCGTGATGATGAGTCACGTTCCTTCCCGCAATCCTCGATGAAGATCCAAGCGATGGCTCCCCCGATTTCGTCAAACGAAATCCGTCGTCATCCTTTAGAGTAAGCAACTCCAAAGAAGATGGAGATCCATGAGTCGTCGAAGGCGAAAGCCGAGAGTCTCTCCTTTCTCAACATAAAGTGGACGGCCACTTGATGGAGAAGAGAAAGAGAGAGGGCGAGAATGAGAAAGAGAGAGAGAGAGAGTTGTAACCTTGCACAACTCTTAATGATGTACTTTGTAAGGCTACCCTAGCCCTCTATTTATATTAGTTTAGGATCCAATGGATCTCATTCCATGGGACACATAGATCCAAGGGCTATGCTTGGTTCATGCTAAATCAATGGTTATGATTGTTGTTGGTTAAAACCAACAACATTAATTTAAATTAAAAAATGTTGCAACATTATCAACATAATTTAATTTAACATTAACTAATTAAGAGATAATGTGATTAAATAAAATTGGAGTCAACCAATCACCCTCAAAAATAGGGGGCGTCACCCATGAACAATTCATGGGTGACGCCACCTATGCATGGTGGTTATTTGGCTCCCTTTTATTTATCTTATTATTTCTTAATTAATCACAAAAAAATATTCACCAAATTAATTCCAAATTAATTTGTGAATATTTCAATCATGCCATTGAATATTATGTGAATCATATTCACAACCCAAACTAATTAGTAAATTGCATTTCCAATTAATTAATAAATGTGAATCCAATCCACATTATTAATTAACAAATGCTATTTACATAAATTCTCTCTCTTATATATGTATATTATAAATCACATTTATAACACACATATATCATGGATAGTGTTATCCACATTCTCTTAATCCTTGATAATTAAATCCCATTTAATTATCTTAGATAATCATTTTCACAATATGAATCATATTCATATTTAAGCTTGATAATTAAATCTCATTTAATCATCAAGTCCTTGCTTGGATATTTCATCAAAAGAATTATTCTTGAACCCTTTCAAGAATAATGTGCTTTCTCCGCAGATACTTGGAGATAAGGACAGGGCGATTGTATTATTCCACGTATAGTGACTTGGATGTTGAGATCTTATCTCAAATCCAGATCTTACGAACCTCCCATAGATGCTTGATTAAATCAAGACCGCAAATCCAATCTTCTCATTGAATCTGAATCTCATTCAAACCAATGTCCAACACTTGGACTAAGATCGGATCGCTTCTCTACTGAAAGGAGTCACTAAAATCCGGACCTGTTTCATCACTCCCTCGGAATGGAAGCGTCATGGATATACAATCGTTTATGATCACATCACCCTTCAGGTATTCCCAATACCTGTACATCCTGCATACTGGAAGACCCATGGTCAACCCGAAGATCAAGATCTATTTTACACTGTCTTCTTCAGGGTTTGATCACCAAGTTTCTCATTTGATCATTGGGATTTGGTATCGATCATATACTTTCCAAAAGCATATATCATACCTAGGTCTTGATCATATACTTTCCAAAAGTATATATCAAACCTACAAATTCAGTCAAGCTTCCAAAGCAAGACGACCGTGCACGGAATTTGATTCTTCCCAATATCTCATGAGTGAGCTCATGTCTTCCGGTTCAGTAGTGAACCTGTATGATCCCTTTGAGAGATCGTATTACTCATATGCCCTTACATGCACACCAGCGCGCCGGTGTATAGACCTTTTTTAGGTCATCAACCTATTGGTCTACCAAATGTACATACTCAGACATATAGCAATACATCTGTCTCCGGTCAGAGGATGCGTGCCTATGCTGTGACAGCATTCAACAAAGGACTTAGGTTATCTCGATCTCGTTAAGTCAACTCTTTGACCTAACTAATCTGACACCTCCGAATCTCTATTCCTATGCAGAGGACCTGCATCAAGAGGTCGGTCAGATATCAGCCTATGTGAGAAAGGATTGCCATCTCCTACTCAGGCTGGAGATCACATCTTAATAATCATTTGACGGTGCTTGATGAGTCCTCAATCTAACCCTTTAGATATTCATCCAAGCACCAGCCTCTATGATTCATATATTGAATCAACAGCTGTATGATCATTAAGATAGCCATGGTACATAACCCTAATTGTACAGAGGGACCTATTATGCAAATTATTTATTCTTCATTTCAGATCAGGGAATGATATTTGCAATAATATTTATTGCATAATGGCTCGCCGTGGGCTCACATGTCCAACACCGACCAAGGTTATTTCACCTAAATCAACAGAAGGCGACGACGAATGGAGGTTGAAGTTCCGACGGTGCGACAGAGGAACTTCGATCCTAATCTTGGCTGTCTAAGCCAAGTCTAGGGTGATCAGGCTACGGGGGAAGGATGACAATGAATGGGGGAGTCGATCTAAATGGGTGGATGTGACTAATGGAGCTCCGACCATCGGGTCGGAGACGGCGGAGTGCAGATGAAAGATTCAAGATAGAAGGGAACTAGGATCGAAACGAGGTATACTTGATGGTCCTAACAAGATCCTGAGCTCCAGGGGGTGAAGTCGAGGTGGGCCGTCGCCTCTACCACGCTGCAGAAGGCGGGGAGACTCAAACGTGGTGGATCTCTGGCCACGTGAAGCAAACGTCAGCTGCAGCAGCTCTTTCCAATTACCAAAGGGCTCCTCCGATTGCTGTCACCAAGGGGAAGGTTTCTAGGATAGAAGGAAGGTGTGTGGCACGAGTTGAGGGACTGGGGAGTCGAATGGAGTTTTTATAGCAAGTCCCAGGTGGCGAAGAAGATCGGGTGAGGGCGCGCGAACCGAGGTCCATTCGCCACTACATAGGGATCCACGAGGGTAACAGATCCACCAGGAAGAAGCAGGCGGTGGAATCGAGGTATGAGCGAGTCAGCTCCGCTCTAAAAAATTGCAGAAATCGGGCGCGTGAAACATATCCACGAAGAGGGGGTCTGGGAGGGGGAGTTGACCGGGGTCAACATCCCTCCTGGACCAATCAGAAAATTCGATGGTCAAAATTATTTGTAAAATGAATAAAAAATAGAAAACGATTTTATTTTAATAATATGTTTAACATGAAAAATGTTTATTATTTTTCAAACTATTTTTAGTGTTTTTTTATTTATTTTTATGAAAAATAAATTAAGGTATACACATTATATTACATTATGTACATGTATAAAATATTTATTTATTTTAATTTTTATTTTGTTTATTTTTGTATAAATACCCCAATTTTATATTTTATTTATTTATAACATAAAATATGGAGTATAAAGTAGTTTTTATTTTAATTTTATGAGTTGTTTACAAATGTTACTTAAATATGGATATGATACATATATACATGTATTATGTACAAGATTGTAGATTAACTTATTTTATTCTATTTTTATTTTTCTAATTTTATTTTATTTTTAGGAATATATACAAGGTAATATAAACACATTTTTATTTTGATATATATATATATAGAGAGAGAGAGAGAAGGGGAGGTGTACAAGGTTGAGTGACCCTATCTCTCTCTACTTATTTTATTTGGCGATCAGGCCCATGTTGGGCCCTCTCTTGGGATTAGGTCACTCAGTATTTATCTAAATATTTCCCTCTTTTTCTTTTATTCTTTATTCTTTTATTTATACATAAATACATGCTAATTATTGATATTTACAAATGCATGCTTGTTGGTAACATATATTTACAACTATGTACATGGTGTTTTGACAAAATATCTAGCTAAAATAAAAGAATAAAGAGTGATGAATGGGAATTCATCAATAAGCACCAGTTGCAACTCCACGCAGGATCTGAAGAAGGGGGGGGGGCGTCACTCAGCCGGGGGTTGCGTTGGGGGAGAAGGATCGTCTGCTGTAGTAAGGGCTACAACACACTTTGATGCACACCCGGGAGCTGCTCGATCTTTGATCTAGCGGTTCCCGTGAATTCTCACTTTTTGTGGGATCGGATCATACGAATTCGTGGCGACCGCTCGATCAAGATCGACCGGTTCCTAGGCATGCAACAAAGTCTGCTGCATCCCATGCTACATCAGACGATCGTTCTCTTGCGCTGGGTGTCTGGAAGTAGTGCCCTTGAAAAAGCAACAACAACATGAAAAGAGAGCTGGAGAGGGAAGGAGGAACGAGAATGGTATGCGATTATATCTAATAAATAAGAAGGGTATATTTTAATATATGTTAATTGGAATCTATGTTCTTTAATGGTCAGTGATTCTGGGATAATTACGAAGAACACATGTGAGAGCGGGTAATTAGCAAAATTGATTGTGTTTGTGGTGTAAAAATCCCAAATCAAAATAAAAAGAATTAAAATCAATTTATATCAAGCTAGTTTCCACATGTAAATAAACATTTTAACAATTTTATCTTTTCTGTGATGACTTCGATTGACTTAATTCTTTTCTGACGTTCTTGAATAAATGTGAATTATCGAAGAAATTCCCACAAATAGTTGACTGTTGAACTCAAGTCATAGTAACTTTTGATTGATTTTATGAGCTTGTATACTAGTTCCTTTTTGACTGAGATAAGTTTTAAATTCTCATAAACACATCATCTTTATCATTAAAATATAAAAAATAGCTTAGTAGTGGTAAAACATACTGAAAAAAACTCTGCCCCTCACCGAAAAAGTAAAAAATCATATCTAATAAATAAAGACGAACTAGGAGAAATTACATAAATATCTTTTGATTGTCTAGACAAGACGAACAACTTTTTTTTGTTATTCATTTCGACATCATCTTCTCCCCATGTTGCGTACATGAGTTATTCTTCTTAAGGTGCCCAAATTTGGCTAGTTAAACTCATTCCCCTTCTTCTCTCAACCTCATCGGGTATTCTTTGCCATTCGAATTTGACTACTCACGATATCTTTCCAAACCAACTCGATTTCTTTCTTCCTCTAACATAAAAAGCGACAACTCTCCGTGTGTTTCCTATCTTTTGCTTCATTACTACGGCAACTTCTTCATTTCTCTCTGAAGAGTGAGGCTCGTGAGTGGTGACTGGAGTTCCCTATTACATCTGATATGTGAGGAGGAAGTTTAAAAGGAGCTTGCGCAGTCTGTTAGAGGATGATATCACTCTGTCTTAGCCAAACATCACCATGTTTGTTAGTTTCCAACTTACAGTCATTTAGGCCATCACCTTGAAATCATAGGAGCTTCGGTCGGATGGACGGAGCCAGGAATTTTGGGCAAGGGATGTATTATAGAAAGATAATTTCTTAAGGTCAACTTCAGGCCATTCTTCAGGACCTCGAATGGGCTGGACTTTGGGTCGGATCAGGTTAGGCTGAGTTAAACTTGAGCCTGGTTCAAAGTATTTTTGGACCAACATTTTAGACCCATGCTTGGCCCAATGCTCTATTGGACTTGGGTTGGACAGAGTTTTTTGAGCTGGGCTTCGGGTTCGACCGGCCTGACCCAATCCAATACCCATCCCTACTCATAATTATTCAAATGAAACCGTGAGTTTGTTCTCTCGGGAATAAAAAGAAATGAAAGTAAACTGTATAAAGTTATTTCCTTAATATATATGAGGTAAAATGGAGTTGCCCTCAAGGGGAGCTAATTTGACTCCCTCCGTTCTATTTTTTAATTTTTTTTTGAAAAAACATCCGTAGATTTTTATCACTATATCACTATATTATGTCAATCAAGTTTCGTACGAAAAAGAGAGTCCTATGGCTTCCGTCTAGACGGGGTCAATTTCAACAATTCCACAACCATTAAAAAAATGACTATCTAGATGAGGTCATAAGAGTCTCTATTTCGCACGAAACTTGAACGACATATTATAAGGATATAGTGATGATTTTTCATTCTGAACTCTCTCAACTAGAATGAGAGAGGTCCGCCTTAAGAACTAGCTGATTCATTTTCAAAAAAAAAAAAATAAAAAAAGAAGAAAATAAGGCTTTAAAAGCCAAGTTAGCTCCCCTCCGAGGAGCAACCCCATTTTACTCACATACATACATAATGAGATTTTTACTTAAAAAATTAAATTATCCTTACTATTGTTTTCATTCCTTGTCTTTATAAAATACGACGTGATTGACAATTTCATATTTTTGAAATAAAAGTACTAAATTAGTGTTATATTTTCCACTGATTATTCTTTTCGATAGAACCGCCATCTTATGATTATATTTTACTAATTTTTAGAGTATATCCTAATATTCGATTACTTGGACTTGTCCGTGTATATTTTAATAACTTTGATTTTTGTTGCTTAACAAATTCTTATTGTTTTAAGCTTATATTTTTAGAACTTTGTCTCAATTAACTAGATGCTGATTATGTGACATGATGCGATTCCCACCAAGGGCGGAACCAGGAATTTTATGAAGGGGGGCCAACTATACAAAATAAAAGATAGAGAAAGATAAAGTGAGTAAAGCTAATTTTTTTAACAAAATATGCAAGCATGGGATTCGAACCCTAGTTTGTTAGTTGGAGAAAATAACTCTTTGCCAGTGAGACATTCAACATCTAGTAAAACTACTCGACATTATTTGTTATATATTTAACATTTAAACAAGAGTCATATCAAAATTTAATAACATTATATAAGAGAAATATAACAATTAAGGAGGGGCCATGGCCCCCTATGCTATATGCTAGTTCCGCCCCTGACTACGTATTCCTAGTAAATTCCTATGGTTATAAGCTTATATTTTAAGTAACTTTTATCATTATTAGTTTTCTCATTTTACACTTTTTAACATGCGTGATTGTTTCATTTATTTATTTTTCATTTGTATAATAATCAAATCCTAGTGACAATCTTAATTTTTATAAAGAAACATATCTAAATTACCATTCAAGATTGTTCTAAAGTTTGTAACCGTTCAAATCAAACAGTAAATTTGTTCTCTCGGGAATCAAGAAGAAATGAAAGTAATTGTAGAAAGATATTTTCTTTACACACACATACACATAGGAGAAACTTCAAATGAAGTGAGGTGTCACCACTTTTATGATAAGTCGTCTATCTCATCCTTCTATTTTCAATCGCACTACTTGAATTAATGATGTATTAATTATAATACTTAAGTAATTGAATACCTATTTTTGTCATTTTGTCCTATTCTAAATATAGAACGTGACACATATTAGAGATAATCTCTCTCTAGATTAATCAACGACGGCATCCTCTCTCTCTCTCTCGTGATTGTCCAACGGCAGTGCTCTCTCTCTCTCTCTCTCGGGATTGACCGTCATGGGTGCTAACATCATCCTCCACATAAAGCTTCTCGACGATGGAGGAAGTGTCCTAGAGGAGCAAGATTTAGAGGAAGGAGACACGATGCATCTTACGCGTGGCTGCATTACCAATGATGGTAGATCCCCCTCTCTATCAACAACGGCACACGATGTGACAATGCTGTAGGCAATGACGATCCAAGGTCCATCCATCGATGTCTTTTATGAGGACGACAAGGTCGAAGACGATGAGGGAGGAGAGATGGAAGGGGAGCAGATTTGCATTGTGGTATACATTTTTTACATCATTGACATTCTGTTTTACATATTGGTTCACTTATTTTGCAGAGTTTCACGTGAAATCTACAAAATGAGCATGAGTTTTTACAGATATAATAAGAATCTTACAAATCTCAAGGGCATGCGGGAGCAATATGAAAATTTTACAAAAATCCATGCAATTTTGCAAAGGGAACATCATTTACAAAAAAATGTGGTTGATGGATTTACAAGCAAATACTTACAAAAAGAGCTTGAACTTTAAAAGAACAAAAAAATTACAAAACGATATACACATCGATTACTGAAAACATTGAATGATAATGTAAAAAATTATTAACGAAATTACAAAGAGAAAATATATTTTCACAAAAAACTTGCGGAAATTTTCAAAGATATGGTTGAACCCAAATCGTTCTTAGTAAAATTGGAAATATATTAATAATGGTATTGATGAAAAATACCAAATCCAGACTAATTAAAAATGACAATTTAAAGTATTAAATGCAGTTCAAATTTACAAAAAAATAAGTTGACAAAAATACCCTTTTGATAAGCTTTTTGATGCAACCATCAGATTGAGATATGACGAATCTGATTTTGGCTCACCACAATATGGTGAACCTCCACCTCATTTGAAATGATCCATATATATAAATATATTTTTTTACTTATGAAAGAAGTAAATTGTCCTTACTACTGTTTTTATTCATCATCTTTGTAAACTAAGAGTAGATTGACCTCTTTAACATTTTTATATAAAAGCACTAAATAAATGTCAAATTTTCTACTGGTTATTCATTGCGATAGGGACCATCATCTTATGGTTGTATTTTACTAACTGTTAGAGTATAATTCTAACATTCATCGACTTGGACTTGTAACTTTACTTTTAAGGTATATTTTACTAACTTTTAATTTTTGTTGATTTTAAAGAAAATTCCTATGGTTATAAGCTTATATTTTTGGAGCTTTGTTTAATTAGTTAGGTACTCATAATGTTATATGATGTGATTGTCAAAGACTACATTTTTCAATAAATTCATATGATTATAAGCACATATTTTTACTGGTTTTTATTATTATGTTGTTTAGTTTTTTTTATATTTTATACTTTTTAATATGCTCGAGTGTTTCATTTATTTATCTTACATATGTAAAGTAGTCACATCTTTTTGGTGATATTTATTTTTTAAGAACCTACTCCAAATTACTATTCAAGCAACATAGGATCTTCTTGAATGTTCTAAAGTTCATAACCATTCACATCAAACCGTGAATTTGCGCTCTTAGAAATCAAGAATAAATAGAAAAATAAATTGTAAAAATATATTTTTTAATATATATATTTATATTTTAGTTAAGAGGAATATAAAATGTCCTTACTACTATTTCGTTCGTCGTCTTTCTAAAATAAAAGGTGATTGACCTCTTTAATAATTTTGATATAAAATTATTAAATTATTGTCAAATTTCCTAATATTATTCATTGCGACAGAAACCACAGTCTTATGGTTATTTTACTAACTTTATAATATAATTCTAATTTTCAACGACTTGGACTTGTACCATTAACTTTTCAGGTATATTTTACCAAATTTTAATTTTTGTTGCTTTAAAAAAACTCCTATTGTTATAAGTTTATATTTTTGGAACTTTATCTCAATTAATTAGGTGCTCATAATGTGATATGATTCTCAAGGATGACGTTTTTAAGTAAATTATTATGGTTATAAGCCTATATTTTTACTAACTTTTATCGTTATGTTGTTTTGTTTCCTCATACTTTACACTTTCTAATATGCGCGATTGTTTTATTTATTTATATTCCATTTGTACATTAGTCAAATATTTTTGATAATCTTTATTTTTTTAGATAAAACATAAAACATTTCCAAATTACCATTCAAGCAACATAGTATCTTCTTGATTATTCTAAAGATCATAACCGTTCAAATCAAATCATGAATTTGCGCTCTATGTAGAACGACATTTTCTAATATATATTACTTAAGAAGAAAGTAAATTGTCCTTAGTGTTGTTTTCATTCACCGTCTTTGTAAAATAAGAGGTGATTGACCTCTTTCATATTTTCGATATAAAAACATTAAATTAATGTCACATTCACTATTGGTTATTCTTTGTGATAGGAACCATCATCATATGTTTTTATTTTACTAGCTTTTAGAGCATAATCTATTATTCATCGATTTGGTCCTGTCCAACTAATTTTTTTGAGTACATTTTACTAACTTTGATTTTTTAGCTTAAAAGAATGCCAACAGTTATAATCTTATATTTTTGAAACTTTGTTTCAAATAATTAGGTTCCCATAATGTGATGCGATGTGATTCCCAAAGACTAGGTTTTCCTAGGAAATTCGTATGGTTATAAGAGTATATTTTTACTAACTTTTCATATTATTTTGTTTAGCTTTCTCATTATTTATACTTTTTAACATGCCAAATTATTTTATTTAATTATCTTCTATTTTTATAATAGTCAAATACTTTTGACAATCTTTATTTTTTTAAAGAAACTTCTCCAATATACCATTCAAACCGCAAAGTATCTTTTCGATTGTTTTAAAGTTCCTACCTGCTCAAACAAGGAATTTGTGCCCTTGAGAATCAAGAAGAAATGAGAGTAAAATCTAGAAAGATATTTTCTTAATTATATATATAGATAGATAGATAGATAGAGAGAGAGAGATAAAGATTTTTTACTTAAGAAGGAAGTAAATTGTGATTATACAGTTTTCATTCGCCATCTTTGTAAAATAAGAGTTGATTGACCTCTTTAATGTTTTTGACATAAAAGCACTAAATAAATGTCAAATTTCCTACCGGTTACGAAGGATATGGAATTATCCTCAAGCGCATCACAGAAGCGTGATCGTCGTATCGGATACGACGAAGAACGACTAGTCGTACTAGTTGTTCGGTGCGGCGGAATTTAAAAATTTTTATTCGATGAAACCACATGATCCGAGAACCATTCTCAGATCGTTTCATCTATAACCACAACAAGTATAATGCAATACCTCTTGAAGCGTGGTTGATCGAGTCTCTAAGAGAAGAGACCTCCTGTCTGAAGTCCGATCATCGGCGAGACTGCTTGCGAGTGCGGGGATAAACCGCGTTGTCCTCGTAATCCAAAAAGTTGATCCAAGCGCGGTTGCTCCTGATCTCGTCGCACGAGATCGAACGTCTCCTTCGTGGGCGTGGCACACCAAGAAGACGGAGAACCGAAGAACGTTGAAGCGGCGGCGCGGTGGCGATGGCGTCGACGATTCCCTCCTCTAGGGTATGGTGGACGGCCACCAATATTAGAGGGAGAGAGGGCTGTTCTGTATGAAGAAAGAAGAAGAGAGAGAGAGCTCCAATAATGCATGTAAAGAGAGAGCATGGTATGCCTCTCTATTTATAGGGTTTTGGGATCCATGGATCTCAATCCATGTGACATGTAAAATCAATGGATGAGATTGATTTATGTCAATCCAATGATCAAGATTGTTGTTGGTAAAACCAACAAATTTGGATTAAAATATATTTGACAAAATGAAATATAAATTAGTCATAAATCAAACCCAATAAATAAGGAGAGATTGTGCATGGAGATTTCATCTCCATGCACCTTCCATGTGGACGACCACACATTCCTATGTATGCCGCCCACTTATTTCCATGGGGAGGGCAATCTCGTGATGAATCATGAGATTGCATATCTCCATGAAATCTCTCTTTATTTATTTACAACAAATTTGTTGGGTTTTATTCTTCAAAAATAATTCACAATTATATTTGAGAATATTGCAATCTTGCCATGGAAAAAATTGTGAATCACATTCACAACCCAAAACAACTTATAATTTACATTGTCAATCAATTAAACAATGTGTATCAGATACACATAATAATTAATCAACACATATAAATTATAATTAGCTCTCTTTAATACATTATAAATCACATTTATAATATATTATGAATAATTGGATATATCTATCCACATTATTCTTATCCACATTAACTAAATCATATTTAATTATATTGGATAGTCTCTTCATACATCAAGATGATTAAATCACATTTAATCATGATTTCTTCATTGTTTAGATCTTATGGAATTATTCCTGAACCCTTCAAGAATAATGCAATCTTTCCGCAGATACTTGGAGATAAGGACATGGCGATTGTATTGTTCCACGTATAGTGACTAGGATGTTGAGAGATCATATCTTAAATCCAGATCCCATGGACCTCCCACTGATGCTTGATCAAATCAAGACCGTAAACCTAATCTTCTCATTGCATCTGAATCTCATTCAGATCAATGTCCAGTTCATGGACTAAGATTAGGTCACTTCTCTAATGAGAGGAGTCACTAAAATCCAAATCTGTTTCATCACTCCCTCGGAGTGGAAGCGTCATGGTTATACAATTGTATATGATCAAATCACCCTCAGGTATTCCCAATACCTGTACATCCTGCATACTGGAAGACATGATCATTCTGAACATAAAGATCACTTTTGCACTATCATCTTCAGGGTTAGATCATTTAAGTTTCTCAATCTTGGTCATTGGGATTTGGTATAGATCATATGCTTTCACAAAGCATGTATCTTACCTTCAAATTCATGTCATGCTTCCAAAACACGACGACCATGCATGGAATTTGTTCAGTCCCAATACCTCATGAGTGAGCTCATGTCTCCCGGTTCACAAGTGAACCTGTATGATCCCTTTGAGAGATCGTATTACTCATATGTCCTTACATGCACACTAGCTCGCCGGTATATAGACCTTGGTTAGGTCATCAACCTATTGGTCTGCCAAATGTACATACTCGGACATATAGCAATACATCTGTCTCCGGTCAGAGGATGCATGCCTATGTTGTGACAATATTCAACGTAGGTCTTTGGTTATCTCGATCTCGTTAAGTCAACTCATTGACTCAACTAATCTGATACCTCTGAATCAATATTCCCATGTAGAGGACCTGCATCAAGAGGTCGATCAGATATCAGTCTAATGAGATAGGATTGCCATCTCCCACTCAGACTGGAGATCACTACTTGTCAATCATTGATGATGCTTGATGAGTCCTCTATCTAACTCCTTAGATATTCATCCAAGCATCAACCTTTATGATTCAATTAATGAATCAACAGCTGTATGATTATCAAGTTGGCCATGGTACATAACCCTAATTGTACAGAGGGACCCTATAGTGCATTCATTCATTAATCTCAGAAAGGGAGTGAAAAATAATAAATAACTTTCATTGATAATTTATTCATTACAATAACATTTATTGTAGAAATGGTTCGCTCGGGGCTCACATTGCTAACAATCTCCCACTAGCCCTCAGAACCATTCATGTACAATCTTTAAACCCATACTCATTACATGCTGGTCATAAACCTTCTGTGTCAGAGGTTTGGTTAGAGGATCAGCAACGTTGTCGGCAGAGGCCACCTTGGTGATCTTGATGTCACCACACTTTTGTATCTCCCGAATGATGTGGTATTTCCTTTCCACGTGCTTGCCCTTTTGATGTCATCTGGGTTCCTTTTCCTGGGCAATGGCTCCCGTGTTATCGCAGAGTAACGGGATGGGAGTATCAGAGGAAACTACGCCAAGCTCCAGGACGAACTTGCGCAACCACACTGCCTCCTTTGCAGCATCTGATGCGGCAATGTATTCGGCTTATTTTGTTGAATCTGCAGTAGTGTCCTGTTCTTGCTTCTCCAGCTCACAACACCACCATTCAATAAGAACACGAACCCTGATGTCGACTTTCGATCATCAACAACCGATTGGAAGTTAGAATCTGTATATCACAAGACTTGGAGATCACCATCTCCACAGACCAAGATGTAATCTTGCGCCCGTCTTAGATATTTGAATATGTTCTTTACTTCATTCCAGTGTTGCTCTCCATAGCAGGATTGGTAACGACTTACCACTCCCACTGCATGGTAGATATCTAGCCTAGTACACATCATGGCATACATTAAGCTTCCTACTGTTGATGCATAAGGACATCCAGCCATGGCTTTCTTTTCCTCAACAGTTTGAGGAGCCATTCCTTTAGACAGGTGGATACCATGTCTTAAGGGTATGAATCCTTTCTTAGAACTATCCATACGGAATCGTTCAAGAATCTTCTTAATGTATCCATGTTGTGAAAATCCCAAAATCCTCTTTTCTCGGTTTCTGAACAACTTCAGACCTAAGATGTAAGAGGCTTCTCCATGATCTTTCATCTCAAAGGTATGGGATAGCCAAATCTTCACACTGGTCATCATCCCTGTATCATTCCCAATGATAAGGATGTCATCTACGTAAAGCACGATGAACACAATGGCACTCCCACTAGTCTTCTTGTATACACAAGGTTCATCAGGATTCTGCACAAAATCATAACTCTTTATGGTTTCGTCAAATCTGATGTTCCAGCTACGAGAAGCTTGCTTGAGCCCATAGATGGATTTCTTCAGCTTGCATACTTTACCATCCTCTATCATGAAGCCCTGTGGCTACTCCATGTAGATATCCTCCTCGAGGTATCCATTGAGGAAAGCCGTCTTGACGTCCATCTGCCAGATGTCGTAGTCAAGATATGCAGCTATAGCTAGCAATGTCCTGATGGATTTAAGCATAGCCACAGGAGAGAATGTCTCATCGTAATCGATGCCTTCTCTCTGTGTGTAGCCCTTGGCTACGAGGCGTGCCTTGAAAGTCTCTACTTTCCCATTAGGTCCCCTCTTTATCTTGAAGATCCATTTACACCCAATGGGTTTTACACCTTTAGGTGGATCCTCTAGGGTCCATACACCATTCTTATGCATGGAGTCAATTTCTGACTTCATTGCTAGCATCCATCTATCCATGTCTTGATCTGCGAGTGCTTCATCAAATGAAGTAGGATCAATGTCAGTTTCACCTGACACATGGAATCCATACCTTTCAGGTGGTGCAACCACCCTCGAACTCCTTCGAAGAGGTATGGGTGTTTCATCTTTATTTATCTCCTCAGTTTTTGGTCTAGGAAGCTCAGAATCCTCAGGGGATTCAATGAGTTCCTCTACTTCATTATTGTCTTGACCTTTAAGGAAATCATTCTCCAGAAACTTCACATCTCTAGAAACAAAAACCTTTTGGGACTCAAGGTCATAAAGCTGGTATCCAATACCATCTTTAACATACCCAATGAAGTAACACTCACGAGAGCGAGATTCTAGCTTACTTGCGTCCATGTTCTTCGCATGGACCAAGCAACCCCAAATCCTCAAGTGAATAACACTAGGTTTGGTTCCATACAATAGCTCATGAGGAATCTTAGGCACAGATTTGCTAGGAATCTTATTCAGGATATATATTGCAGTCTCTATTGCATATCTCCAGAAACTAAGAGGTAAATGTACTTTACTCATCATTGAACGGACCATGTCCATGATGGTCCTTTGCGTCTTTCAGCAACACCATTAAGTTGGGGAGTTCCAGGAGGAGTGAGATTGGAAACAATTCCATTCTCCTTAAGGTATTCCTTGAATTCATCTGATAGGTACTCGCCACCTCGATCAGATCGAATCTGTTTAATCTTCCTATCAGTTTGGTTCTCAACCAAAGCCTTGAATTCTTTGAACTTTTCAAAGGTTTCAGACTTATGACGTAGTAGGAAGATAAACCCGTAATGCGAATGGTCATCAATAAATGTCAAATAATATCGATATCCATTTCGAGTTGCGGTACTGAAGGGACCACATACATCGGTATGTATTAGGTCATTAATACCTTCGCATCTTGTAACCTTGTTACGGAAAGGCGTCCTAGTCATTTTACATTGAATGCAATGTTTGCAAGTGGGCAAAGGTTGAACCTGTAGAAAATCTAGAGGTCCATCTTTTATCAATCTATTGATCCTATCAACAGATAAATGACCAAGCCTTTGATGCCAAATCTCATTTGAGATGTTTTTATCCTCTCTGGATCTTTTAGGGTTTTTATTAGTGGTTGTCACATTCATGATACATTTATCAATGCACAACTCATAGAGTCCACCAGAAGTCAAAACACCATCTGCAATATATTTATCATAACGATTTATGACTAATTTATTACAGAAAAGGAAAGAATATCTGCTTCTAACAAGCTTAGATACAGATATCAAGTTCCTTCTGACTTCGGGTACATAAAGACATTCTTTAAGTATAAGGACTCTACCACTAGATAATGATTGATGACCGAAAAATGATCAAGACTCAGGTAAAGGAAATAGAGCTAGGGTCGTTGCGACCCGAGTCTCGGAAATCAATCAGTCAACAAGAAAAATATAAGAGCAGACCACCAAAATACAAGTAAAATCAGAGAAAAGAACTAGTGGCCCTGGCTATTGGATTAGCCTGGTATATCGACCAGGGTCGGACTCAGGGAGCACGTAATGGCCTTGCGGCCTATGAAGTAGTCTAAAATAAAGAAAAATATAAATAAATGATTTTTGGTGGATTTTTAATATTTTTAGATTTTTTTTGGATTTTTAAATGATAAAGAAAATAAGAAAACAATGAAACGAGCAACTTTCAACAATTATTTACTTACTCAAAAAGGGTTCAAAAAATCAAACAAAAATATTTTTAGAATTTTTATATTTTTTACTATTTTTAGTGAATTTTTGATAATTTTATGATTTTTATAGAATTTTATAAAAATGAAACAAGACAAAAACAGAAGAACAGTGTCCAGTCAGGTTTCAAGGGCCAAAATAAAATGTAAAATGGCCCTAACAAACCCAGAAGTATTTTTCCTGTAAAGTATGAATAACAAGGAATATCCAAGAAAAAGAGTTATTAATTTTGTATTTTTCTATGATTTGTTAGAATTTTTATGATATTTTCAAGGTTTTCAATTTTTTATAATTTTTATAAATCCAAAAATGACCAAAACTGGTCATAAAATCAAACACACCAAAACAAACAATATCTGAATTTTTTTAGAATTTTTGAGAAGGTTTTAATATTTTTTGTGATTTAGAGAGAAAAAGAGAGGTTTTTGAATTTTTAAAAATAATAAAAGGGCTCCAAAATTTTCCCAAAATTTAATGAAAATTCTACACAGTGGCTGGAGCCACGTATCAAATTTTCACCTAAATTGGATATAATTTGATATTTTATTTAAAGCAAACAAGAGCCCACAGTCACAGGGACCTGATTGTAATAAAAATATCTTTCAGGGGCCTAAAAATAACAAAAACAAAACCGCAAGAGGTCCTGGTGCAAAAACACCACGAATGCACGCACGAGGCACGCAAACTGGGCACTCAGGGACCTATATGTAAATAAAATAGTTCCGAGGGCTTTTTAGCAACAGGTGCTAAAAGCCCAGGGAACTATTTGCAATTAACTCAGGAAATTCGGCACATGTGGAAATAAAATACTCACAGGGGTATATGTGCAAATAACTAAAAAGATATTTCATTCATGAACACACATAACCTATAGGCCCATACCTGCAAATTTTCCCAAAATGCACGTGACGAAGCACGTGTCCCACAACGTACAGGGGTAGAAATGCAATTCAAATAAACTACCAGGTCCACTATGCAAATGTACCAAAATAAAATGAACGCTATAAAATATTTACAGGACTAAATGCTAAAAACGAAAATACAGAGGGCCTAAGGGTAAATTACCCTTTATTAATCGAGGGGCTGGATGCGCGCCACGTGGATGACCGTGCGGCTGAGGCGCGCTGCAGCTGAACAAAGGGGCCCTCGGCTCTGATCGGAGGGCGAAGGGCTCGCCACGTGGAAGATCGACGGTCGAGAGGCGCTGGCTGCCCTTCGCTGGATGGAGGGCGGAGAAGAGGCCACGTGTCGGATCGACGGTGGCTGCTGGGCCTCTTCTTCGCCTAGATCGAACGGTCCTCCACAGATCTGGCACGGCAAGGACGGATGGACTGCTCTGGAGGGTCCAGGAAGAACAGGTGGCCGACGAACTTCGCCGGCCAAGAACGCGCGCGGTGGTCCTCCTCTGCTGCTCCTGGAATGCGGAATGGATCCGCCAAGGTGTCCCGCAACTGCTGCTGATCTCCGATGAAGCCGGCGAACTCCGAGGAGCTCTGGCGGCGGCGATGGCCTGGAGCTACTGCTTCTGGATGGTTAGGCCCTCCGATGGGCCTGTCGAGACCTGCAAGGTATTGCAACACGCTCCTGGGTCAAGGGCAAAGTGCCTCGACCCGGTTAGAGGCGAGGTGGGTGGTCAGTGCGTCGGAATGAATGAGCTCCGGCGATGCGACGACGAAGGAGCTCGAAGACCCTGCTCCGAGGCGAGTCAGGGGGTGCGAGTGGGTGAAGAACGTGCGAAGAAGTGAGGCGGAGGTGATGGTTGGATCGATCGACAAAATAGGTGGATGGTGTGGCCGGAATCGATGGTCGGAGGCGAATGGGCGATTTGGGCGTAAATGGAAATTGGAGAAAGATAGGGGAAACTAGGCTTACCAGATGGTCGGAGTCGACTGTGGGTGAGCTGCTGAAGCTCTGGGTCCTTGCCTCGAGGGCCGTCGATGCCCGAGGCTCGAGCACCACGCAAGGGGCGGCGCACAGCGGTGCTAGGTCGCCGGATCGATGGTCGGGTCACTCTCTCCTCGCTGCGACACCACCGGCCGACTGCTATCACTCAGGCAAAGGTGGTGGAGGTCCTGGGAAGGAGAATGCAGAGCCAAAGATGAGTGAAATCGTGCGGCAGAGTTAGGCTATATACAAGTGGAGGTCCGAGAAGAGAAGGTCGGGCAGGGTTCCGCGAAGCACGGATCCCAACGCGGATATAACGGCGTGGATCTCGAATGCAGGAGGAATGATCGGAGCTCAGGGTTTAGTGATTTGGCGATCGGGTCGAGCGGGAAGAATTTTGAGAAAATGGGTCGGGCGCAACGAACCCGGCTCTGTTGGACCTGGGGGGGGGGGGGGAAGTTGACCGGGGGTCAACATCCCCTGTGGACCAATTAGAGCCCGCCAAATACCTATTATTTAATTATTTATTTAAAAATAGTAAATGGCTGAATTTTGCAAAACTCAAAACATGAAAAATGTTTCTTTTTTTTAAACTATTTTTTATGATTTTTATTTATTTTTTTGAAATATAATTTAGGTATTTACAAAATAGTATAATATACATAGGTATATACAATATTGTATTTTTTATTTTGATTTTTAATTATTTATTTTTATACATTTTTATTCCAATTTTATATTTTATTTATTTATAGCATAAAATTTCGAACAAAAAGGTATTTTTATTTTATTTTTCTTATTTATTTACAAGGGTAAAATAAATACTTTATATACACATATATATGGTCTATATACAATGTTTATTTGGATTTTTATTTTTGTTCTTTTTATTTTATTTTTGTTTTTATGGTTTTTATTTTATTTATTTACACTATGAAGTATAGAATATGTACAATTCTTATGAGATTTTTATTTATTTATTTATAGGGATAAATAAATATATAAGTGAGTTTATGTACATGGTGGATATACAAGGGTGAAGGTATTTTTATTTTCTTTTTAGTTTTCTTATTTTTATTTTAATTTTATATTTACAAAGATTTACAAATAAATAGAAACCTACTTTTATTTTTATTTAGAGGAAAATATTTTTATTTTATTTACAGGTATATATACACAATGTGAGCTTCCTTATCTCTCTCTACTTTGGCTTTTATGCGGTCTGGCCCATGCTGAGCCCTCCCTTGGGATTAGGTTGCTCAATATTTATTCTAAATATCTCCCTCTTTTTCTTTTGTTTCTTTATTCTTTTATTTATGCACAAAAACATACTAATTATGCATATTTACAAAATGCATGCTGAATGCTAATTATTATTATTTACATATATCTACATATGTTTGGCAAAGGTTTGTAGCTAAAATAAAAGAATAAAGAGTGATGAATGGGTATTCATCACCCCCCTATACTTTAACTTTGCTAGCCCCTTAGCAAACACTTTTTTGAAAAAGAAGTGAAAAATAAAAAGAAAAAGAAAATAAAAAGAGGAGAATATGCATGGATCAATGTTGATTATTAAACTTGCCTTTATTAAATTGAAATATGGAGCTCGATCAGAATCTCTTGATTATTAATGTGTCGGAACCTTATTTGGACCTAAGCTTAAAACTTAACAGCCTCTAAGTTCCACCAATCTATGGGCAAGACTCCTCAATAAACCGGATCAGAACAAGTCTACATACACAAACTCTAATGACCATGAATCTTTCCTTGCGGTGTAAGTGATATGTAGCTCCCCACCTCAGAAGTAACAAAGAAACAACCTCCCCCGACCTGGTAACTCTAATGCCTCGGTCTAGCAACTCTTTCCTCGAGAAGCGGGGTATTCCCTTCTAAGTTCAAGTGCAATCGGCTCAAGAAGAGGGGGAAGAAGAGAATGGACCATGACCAGTGTAGCCATGTATCCTTGGGAGCTCTAACCAGTGTAGATGAGTCTCCCGCTGCAAGCTTCATGAGATGTAACATGTATACCATAAGCTTTTACTTTATTTGACTATATACACTCCGGTGGGATTATTAAATTTTCAATCCGACCAACCACTTTTTTGGGAGTTCTTTTATTTGCACTTTTTTTTTCATGTGCAACTGTACACCATATCTACATGGTGCAGCATATATACAAGGAGTTTTTTCTCTTGAGCCAGTAGACTATCCCTCTTTTGAAGCTTTATTGCAACCCACGGCTTCTGTCTTTAGACTTCATCACCACCAGACCAAGTTGAGACGCACTTCCTTCACTAGAAGAAGAAGAGAGGTTCCGCCTAGAAGTACTACCCTCATATGCTACCCCAAGCCAAAGGAATCTGCCTCCTCACCACCTCATCCGTGGAAAGCTATGTGTAAAGTGCTGGTGCAAGTAAAGCCATTGTCTCTGAGAGTCATGCGTGTGTTGTTAAGTGCTCTACTTAGGCTCATCAAGATGACATATGCTCATAGCCTAGTGGACTCAAAGAATTAAGTCACCATGGACCTGAAAAAGCCTTAACCCTAAGCCCTATAAGGTTACTCTCATAATTAGGTGGATTAAGATCTTAATCAAGCTCCATTGTCCAATTTAATTCCAGGCTAGTTTAATGTCAACTATAATCCAGGAAAAACTGTACAAATATTTCCAAAGATGCTATTTACAAATGTGCACTTTACAAATATTTACAATCATGCAAAGTTTCTGAAAAATGTTTGAAAACATGGATGTGTGCATGACTGCGAAGTTTTGCAAAATATTTACAAACATTTACACAAGGTTTTTGCAAACTTTTTGTTTTCAAAATATTTTACAAAAAATTTGTACTATATTCATAGATTTTGTTATGAAACTATTTACATGAATTTTACACAAAAAATTTTTGAAAACATTTTTACAAAAATAATTTGTACACTAGCTATGTAGGTGCAATAAAAGAATGTTTATTTATAGGAAAAAAATTTTAAATTTTTATGGATTTTTGGATTTTTAGCCATTTTTATTTATTTACACACTCACACAAAGTACGAGTTATGGCTAGAGTATATATGAAATATATACACACACTCCTATACTTAGCTCGAACGATGTCCTCAGAGTGATCAAGAGCGATGAAGAAGACATAACTCATGCTTAGTATAGGAAAGTGAAAAGGAATGGCTATATACAGTGATGAATCAAAGACTAGAATGAGGAGAACTCGGTGTTTTCCCCCCATACTTAGGATCAAGTAATCCTAAGTGTAGCAAGCTGTACCTGAAGGGAAATCCGAGTGAAAGATGTACAGAGTCTACCCCCCCAATACTTAGGGTGAAATATCCCCAAGTATAGGCAGCAAAACAAGGGTAGAAAGAATCAAAAGAGTACCCGAAGGTCCTACATCCACCCTATACTTAGGGTAAAGTACACCCTAAGTATAGCATAATCATAAGATGAGAAAAGGGATGTGGGACTAAAGAATAGAGTGATATGGACAACTGGATCTATACAGGTCGGAAGAACAGTGATAATCAGGCGTGAGATGCAATAGATGTGAGTCAAGAGACCACATCTCACGCAAAGTGAATAGGGGCAACATCAACGACCCGCGGCTCGTGATCTAGATATGGCTTGAGCCGCTGGCCGTTCACTTGAAAGGTACTCTCAGAAGACAACTCAGATATGTCAATACTCCCATTGTCGTGTACCTTTCTCACCAAATATGGTCCCTTCCATTTGCTCTGTAGCTTCCTTGGGAATAATCTAAGCCTAACATCAAACAATCATACTCTCTGTCCAGGCTCAAAATGCTTGTGGCTGATATGAGAATCATGCCACTCCTTCACTCTCTCCTTATAATGTAGGCTGTTTGAAAAGGCGGTATCACGAAGCTCCTCCAGGGCTGCTAACTCTGCCCTCCTCTGGTCTCCTACACTATCTGGATCCAAAAGTATATCAGTGACTGCCCAAAGTGACCTATGTCTCAGCTCAACAGGTAAATGGCACGGCTTGCCATAAACGAGGCGAAAGGGAGATGTACCCAAAGGAGTTTTGAAAGACGTCCGATATGCCCACAAGACCGAGTCCAAAAGATGTGACCAATCCTTTCTGTCAGGGCGGATGACTTTGTGCAATATAGTCTTGATCTCCCTGTTCGACACTTCGGCTAGACCGTTCGTCTGTGGATGGTATGGAGTGGCAACTCGATGGTCTATGCCGAACTCGCTAGCAAGGGCCTTCACCTTGTCGTTGATGAAATGAGACCCCCCGTCAGATATCAACACTCTAGGCACCCGGAATCGTGAAATGATATTCCTCCTCAAAATCTGCAAACAGTCCTAGCATCTGCGGTTCGGGCAGGGATGGCCTTAACCCAACGACTCACATAATCAACGGCTAACAGAATGTACTCAAATCCCTGACTCTTAGGGAATGGACCCATGAAATCAATGCCCCATGCGTCAAAAACCTCACAGAAATGAATGGGATGCATCGACATCATATCACGCTGTCCACAAGTGCCCATCCTCTGATAGTCAATACACTCTTCACAAACTCATCAGAGTCCTTGAAGAGAGTAGGCCACCATAGGCCGGATTGGAGCACTTTCTGTGCCGTTCTCCTCCCTGAGTGATGTCCTCCTGCCTCCAGCTTGTGGTAGTAAGTAAGGACGCTGTGGTGCTCCTCCTGAGGAATGCACCTACGCCAGATACTATCCCCTCCTCATGGTAAAGGATGGGGTCCTTCCCAATGGTAAAACTTGGCCTTCGCGAGGAAGGCCTCAAGTTTCTTCCTGGGCCAATCTTGTGGAACTTTCTTGGCGACAAGATAGTTCACAATATCGGCATACCATGGGAGCGAGGCGATAGCAAGGATCGCCTCATCTGGGAAGGTCTCACAAATGGGGTCAATCTGCTCAGAATCCTCAAGATACTTCAATCGGGAGAGATGATCCGCCACCACATTCTTGACTCCAGGCTTATCCTTAATCTCTATATAAAACTCCTGGAGTAGAAGGATCCATCTGGTCAATCTAGCTTTGGCATCCTTCTTTGCCATGAGTTACCTGATGGCGGTATGATCAGTAAAGATCGTCACTTTAGATCCGATAATATACGATCTGAACTTATCCAAGGCAAAAACTACGGCTAGTATCTCTTCCTCTGTGAACGTATAGTTCCACTGCGCGGCATCCAATGTACGACTAGCGTAGTGAATAGCAAATGTGACTCCATCCCTCCTCTGTCCTAGCACGGCCCCACAGTAAAATCGGAGGCATCCGTCATGATCTCGAATGGGAGAGACCAATCAGGTGGCTGAAGGACAGGAGCCTCTATCACACATCTCTTGAGAGTCTCAAATGACGAAAGGCACTTGTCATCGACAAGGAACTCGGTGTCTTTCATCAACAGATCAGTCAACGATCGGGCAACCCTACTGAAATCACGAATGAATCGCCGGTAGAAACCAATGTGCCCCAGAAAAGACCATAGCTGCCGCAAGTTGGACGGTGGATTGAGTTTGCTAATGACATCCACCTTGGCCGGATCAACCTCCATGCCCCTGTTGGAGATGATGTGGCCAAGCACCGTCCCTTGATTCACCATGAAGTGACTCTTCTCCCAAGATAATACCAGGCGAACCTCAATGCCTCGCTGAAGGACTCGGTCTAGGCAGTCAAGACAAGAATCGAATCCGTCGCCGTAGACTGAGAAATCATCCATGAAGACCTCCAAGCACTCCCCCACCATGTCCGAAAAGATAGACAACATGCATCTCTGAAAGGTCGCAGGGGTGTTTCATAGCCCAAATGGCATGCGTCTGAAGGCATATGTGCCGAAGGGACAGGTGAAGGTGGTCTTGTCTTGGTTCTCTGGCGCAATGGCCACCTGATTATATCCGGAGTACCCATCCTAGAAGCAGTAATGGCTCTTCCCTGCCAGTCTCTCAATGATCTGATCTATAAAGGGCAGGGGGAAATGATCCTTCTTGGTGGCCTGGTTGAGTCGTCTGTAATCAATGCAGACCCGCCAAGAAGTGGGTACTCGGGTAGCAATCTCCTCTCTAGACTCCGTAACCACTGTAGTGATGTCCGTCTTCTTGGGCACCACATGTAACAGACTGACCCACTTGGAGTCGGAGATGGGGTAGATAAAATCGGCGCTCCACCACTTCGAGATTTCCTTCATGACAACCTCTCTCAGATTTGGGTTCAGCCGCCACTGGAACTCACGCGACAGCTTTGCCTCATCCTCGAGATAGATGTGGTGAGAGCACAGAGCCGGACTGATCCCCTGGAGATCTTCTACACTCCATGCTATCGCCTTGCGGTTCTTTTCAAGAACCCCCATCAGACGGGATTCTTGCTCTCCAGTCAAATCAGCGGAGATACTCATGCTCACCCGTAAGGAACCTATACTTCAACGACGCAGGTAATGGCTTCAGCTCTAGACAAACTGGTGCTGGCAAATCTGGCTTCTGAAGAATCCGAGTGTATGCTGCCAAATCTGCTCGGGAAAATGAGAGCTCTCTCTCGCAAACTGGATCGGGGGAAGGCTGCTCAACTGGACTGTCTCTGCTCTGCATGGCATCTACCTCCTCCCTGACTGTAGGCTCAGTGGAAGTCAGATCTGGTATGAAATCCTCAAACTCTGCCCAATCAAAATCTGACTCCGAGAGATCTGTATCATCCATGGTGGTCTCAGTACCACCGTCATCACAAAACAAATCTGTCTCGCGGTCTCGAACTGGCTCTGCTGCCTCAAAAGTATCTTAGACCAGGAATGCGCTCTCCGAGATCTCCTCTGCTGGCGTCTCTGCATCAGCGGTATCTGAAGGTGAGAGGATGGCCTGTGCGTCTGGATCTGCCCATACTGCCTCATCATCTGTAATCACAAAGTCGCAGTCTTGGTGGATGTCTAGCCCTGCATCTGTCATCGGCTCTGTATCGGAAGTAGTCTCTGAGCATGCTGAATCTCTGAATCTGATGTCCTCGACCGTCTCTATTTGTACTCTCTCTCCCTTGACGCGAAAGTATACCTTCCCACTATCATGGTTGGTCATTTCCTTGGCTGTGGCCAAGAACGGGCGACCTAGAATGATAAGGGTATCGGTTACAGACTCAGGGATCTCCATGTCCAACACAACGAAGTCCATGGAGAATTGCAGGCCCTGAATCGTGACGACAATGTCCTTCAGCAACCCCTTCGGCCTCTTGACAGATCTATCAGCAAACTGAAGGATTGTCTTGCTCTGTAGTAGAGTGCCCAACTCGAAGCGGTCGAGAAAGGCTGCCGGATGTAGGTTGATCGATGAACCGCTGTCTAATAGAGTGCGGTCAAACCTCTGCTCTCTAATGTGGCATCTGACATAAGGGGCTCCGGAATCTGGCCTCTTGGCCAGCATACGGTTCTGGATCGCGAAACAAGTGGCTCTGGTCAACACATGGATCTCTGAATGGTGATTCCTCCTCTTCCTCCTAACTGTTGTCCTATCTCTAAGTGAACGCTGGAGTAGGGGGATGTGCTGCAAAGCCTCCTGAAGAGTCAGCTGAATGTGGAAATAGTCTATCATCTGCTGGCTGAACTCTTCCTGCTGCCTCTTTTTGAGATTTTCAATTTTCTTCCCCTTCCCTATCTGAAGGGCTCTAGGGAAAGGGATCACAGGGTCCTTCTCAGATGAAGGACTAGGAACGGGTCTGAGCTACTCAACAGCAGGATCCACACATACATCAAGCACCACAGTGGGACCCGAAGAGAACAAACCCTTTCCTTTATTGCAAGAAATGTTCTGAGATACATGTGCAGAAGGAAAAACTACAGGAATCTCAAAAGAAACGGTGGCATCAGCATCACCCTCGGCTGGAAGACTCGCGACCTCAGTACCGCGCTCTGGCTCGGCAACGTAGGTGGCCTCAGTACCACCTCCTCCAACTGGTGAAACGACGGCATCAGCACCGCCGGTGGGATCAGCATCCGTGGTGGCATCAGTACCACCGTCATCATCTCTAGCGGCATCAGTACCGCTCTCCTCCTCGTCGGGCGCTCTGGAGGTATCCTCGTGGTGTAGCTCAGACGAGGCGCCGCCTGCTGGCATCCTACCGCTCCTAAGTATGACAAAATTAGTATCAAACAAATATGCAGACATATCTCCAAATGTATCACTAGGAGTGGCATACTCAGTACAAACTACCTGCTCAGACTTCCTCTTGAGGTTGTTGGGGTTCGGCTCTATCTGGGCAGGGATGGCGGCCTTCCCTCTCACTATGTCCCGCATCTCCTGGCGGAACTCATCCATCTCCCATCGGAAGGTAGCCTGCTGATCTGTAAGGAGGCGGGCTATGTCATCCAAGGCGGGGTTCTCATAGGATGGCCCATGAGAACCTGACGGGTAGCCTCTCTGGTAGTGAGGCTGCTGCTGCTGGTGGTGGTGAGAGGGGTACGACTATGGATGATGCTGCGGCTGATGAGGCTGATCACGCCTCCAAGACTATCCCTACTGATAGGGACGAGGACCATACGACTGTGACTGCTGCCGCTGATCCCTCTGATGGCTGTATTGGCCACCCTGTCCTGACGGTTGCTGCTGGGGCTGGGTACCTCCGGCCGTCCAACGGAATCCGGGATGGTCTCATCGGATAGTGGGCTGGGGGCGGTCGTACCAAATCCCGTTGACATCCATCAACGGCTCTGAATCGTATTGGGGTGGCGGAAGTACTGCTAGAGGCTGATCCGGCAGGTATACCACCATCTGCGTGTCCGTAGATGGTGGTGACTGGTAAGTGGGCTGCGGCTGCTGGTACGACTCCACATGTACAAGATGGACCTGTCTAGGCTGCTGGTGAGAGCTGGAGCGCTGGGACGAGCTGTTGCTGCTGCTATTATTGCCTCATGTCTGAAGACGGGGCTGGGAAGCCGTCTGTGCCTCCTGGAGACACATGAGCTGTGTCTTCAGGTCACTCAGAGTCTATGCCATCTGCTCCATCTGCGTGATGCCCTGACACTGCTTCTTCTCAATAATCTCCATCCGGTCCAGCTTCTCGCTGATGATCCCCATGTCTGCGGCTGAACTCTCTGCCTGTGCTGCTGCCGCTGACGAACTGGATGGACCGGCGTCAACCCGTGCTATCCTCTGGTACTGCACGGTCTGTGGCTGGGCTCGTCTCTGAGTGTACTATCGGGTCTGGGACATCACCATGTAGTTCTCTGCCATCTCCTCGTAGATGGCCCAGACCTGATCGTGGTCCTTGGAGAAATAGGACCCGCCACAAGAAGCATTCACCAAGCCCTGAAGCTCTGGTGTCAGCCCGCTGAAGAAGCTCTAAACTAGGTTCGGCTTCGAGATGTCATGGTGCGGGCATCTACCGGTCAGCTCACGAAACCTCTCCCATGCCTCATGGAACTGCTCGTTGGGGAGCATGGAGAAGTTACTGATCAGGGCTCTAGCTGCATTCGTTCACCGAGAGTGGATAGTACTTGTTCAAGTACTCGGTGCGGAGCTGCTCCCAGGTATATACAAATCTCCCCAAATGCTTCAGCTAGGTGGCTGCTCTGTCTGCTAGTGAGAAGGGGAAGGCAATCATGCGGATGGTATCCTGGTCCACCTGACGGTCGTGGACAGTGCTGCATATCATCTCAAACTCCTGAAGGTGGAGATGGGGCTCCTCAGTAGCCAGCCCATGAAACCGGGGAAGAAGCTACAAGGTGTTCGGGGGGAACTTGAAGTCCCCCATGATCGCTGGAAGTACTAACCAACGGTGCATCAAAGTCGATCCGGGGTTGTGCAACTCCCACATCGGTCTCAGTGGTTGTGCTCCTGCTGCCGCTGCAGCTGCTCCAACGACTGCTGCTGTGGCTGCAGCTGCTGTCGCATCGTCGGGTCCGTCCCCTGGGCCGCGCTGCTCGCGGTCGGCTCTCATCTACTCCATCTTGTGCCTTATCTCAATCATGAAAGCTCTCTGATCCCTCAATTGCTATTGAACTGAGTCAAGGGAGGCAATCAGGGTGGAGTTGATCGCACCCTGGTCCAAAACGAATGTCTGCTCTGGTCGGGGACCTCCGGTACGGTCGTCACTGTTGTCGGCCATGGTCTCTGCAAAGGCAAAAGATCCAAACTCAGGTGCCGATAAATCATCCGACTGTAGTCTCTCATCTGGCACCGGCCTCTCAGAAATGGTAGAAAGGTAGTCGAGGAGGAACATGGCGGAGTCGAACTCGGGTTCGGAGAGCGGATCTAAGCTCTCACGAACCGACCTAGATGAATAGGCTGGAGTGCTGAAAAGCGGTGCAGCCAAAGGTTGCCTAAGAGACCTCCTACCCATCATCGTGATCTGGCGAGTTGGACGGATGAGATCTGGTAACAATAATGATCACAAGCAAACCCCCAATTCACCAACGCAACGCGAGCTGAAGACCGTAAAGGCTCGGTCAATTATCTTGTCAATTTTATTAGGTGATCAGTCAGGATAGAAGAGTGATTTACGTGACCTGTTGGGTAATCTGATATTTTCTCAACCGACTGTCCCGTACAGAAAGAGCCGGTAATCAATCGAAAAAGATATCGGATATGGCTCTACCTAGTGTGCGGGTCACTCTCTCGCGCAAGCAAACCAGACAAGGAGGGGGTTGCTCTCCCTAAGACAAATTTTTCGGTGAGCGTCTTTTAGGATCAATAGAGTTAGCCAGTCCCAATTTTATGATTTCTTTTTTTAGGTATTTTTCAATAATCAAACAAAATCGCCTAACAAATTTTTCGGTTCTCCTCCAAAACAATGGGAGAAGACGAAAAAGACGATGCGTGAAAAATCAATGACGCATGCACGAGATAGAAGGCGTACCTGACTCCAGCAGTCTACATGCAATATGATCCGCGCAGAATTTAAAGACAGAAATAAAACTACCTAAATGATGCAAGCGGAAAACCGAGCCCTAAGCAAGCAGTTCTACTCGAAAGAACGGCTAGTCGACCACCAGCCTCCAATCCAAGAGTCCGGTCTAGACCCACCCCTCCTCTTCTCGACAAATCGAGTTCAGGAGTAGCGCTTGACGGGGTGGGCTCGCGACGCGTAGGCTCGAAGGTAGTGGATCGACTATTTTATTAGTCTTTTTATTGTTGGTCCAATTACTGATCTATAGGTACAGGCATGTTTGTTAGGGTGTTTGGATCCTATTTATTACGTCACAGTCAAGCAAAAATCCTAAGTCTAGGGGATCAAAACCGTGAGAATCAAAAATGCAAGAAATAAACGGTAAAAGCGGTGAGAAAACCGTGAAAAACCGAGGGGTCTCTCGAGCACACCGGTGCTCGGTGAAACAGACCCCGAGAGTCTCAAAAGTTTAAGTCTTGTCCCTGTATTATTACAACAATAATAAATGTACTGAAATAAAAACTAATCTAATCTAATCCACGACTATTCTGCGGCTTCACGCACTCAACTGTCTCCTCGCGCTTTCCTACGGTTCCGTACAGAAGGGAGTCGCCTCCGATCGCCGCGGTTGCGTCGGCTCCTCGAAAGTCGCCGCCTCGGTCCTCGGGCCCTCACAAGAAAACAAGAAGAGTGTGATCAGACCAGATTATTGTAAACAAGTCAGAAAAATATATACGAAAAATCTATACAAAAATCTATACAGAAAGCTACGAAAAAGAAAGTCACGGAAAAATATGACTACTAAGCCGTGCTCCCCGGCAACGACGCCATTTTGATGATCGAAAAATGATCAAGACTCAGGTAAAGGAAATAGAGCTAGGGTCGTTGCGACCTGAGTCTCGGAAATCAATCAGTCAACTAAAAAATATAAGAGCAGACCACCAAAACACAAGTAAAATCAGAGAAAAGAACTAGTGGCCCTGGCTATTGGATTAGCCTGGTATAGCGACCAGGGTCGGACTCAGGGAGCACGTGATGGCCTTGCAGCCTACAAAGTAGTCTAAAATAAAGAAAAATATAAACAAATGATTTTTGGTGGATTTTTAATATTTTTAGATTTTTTGGATTTTTAAATGATAAAGAAAATAAGAAAACAATGAAACAAGCAACTTTTAACAATTATTTACTTGCTCAAAAAGGCTCCAAAAAATCAAAAAAAAATTTAGAGTTTTTATATTTTTTACTATTTTTAGTGAATTTTTGATAATTTTATGATTTTTATAAAATTTTATAAAAATGAAACAAGATAAAAACAGAAGAACAATGTACAGTCAGGTTTCAAGGCCCAAAATAAAATGTAAAATGGCCCTAACAAACCCTGAAGGTATTTTTCCTGTAAAGTATGAATAACAAGGAATAATCAGGAAAAGGAGTTATTAATTTTTTATTTTTCTATGATTTGTTAGAATTTTTATGAGATTTTCAAGGTTTTTCAATTTTTATAATTTTTATAAATCCAAAAATGACCAAAATTGGTCAGAAAATCAAACACACCAAAACAAACGATATCTGATTTTTTTTAGAATTTTTGAGAAGGTTTTATTATTTTTTGTGATTTTTATATCGGGACAAAGAGAAAAAGAGAGGTTTTTGAATTTTTAAAATAATAAAAGGGCTCCAAAATTTCCCAAAATTTAGTGAAAATTCTACACAGTGGCAGGAGCCACGTGTCAAATTTCACCTAAATTGGTATAATTTGATATTTTATTTAAAGTAAACAAGAGCCCACATTCACAAGAACCTGATTGCAATAAAAATATCTTTCAGGGGCCTAAAAATAACAAAAACAAAACCGCAGGAGTTCCTGGTGCAAAAACACCACGAATGCACGCGCGAGGCACGTGAACTGGGCACTCAGGGACCTATATGTAAATAAAATAGTTCCGAGGGCTTTTTAGCAACATGTACTAAAAGCCCGGGGAACTATTTGCAATTAACCCAGGAAATTTGGCACATGTGGAAATAAAACACTCACAGGGGTATATGTGCAAATAACTAAAAAGATATTTCATTCATGAACACACATAACCTATAGGCCCATACATGCAAATTTTCCCAAAATGCACGTGACGAAGCACGTGTCCCACAACGTACAAGGGTAGAAATGCAATTCAAATAAACTACCAGGTCCACTATGCAAATGTACCAAAATAAAATGAACACTATAAAATATTTACAAGACTAAATGCTAAAGACGAAAAGACAGAGGGCCTAAGGGTAAATTACCCTTTATTAATCGAGGGGCTGGATGCGCGCCACATGGATGATCGTGCGGCTGAGGCGCGCTGCAGCTGAACAAAGGGGCCCTCGGCTCTGATCGGACGGCGAAGGTCTCGCCACGTGGAAGATCGACGGTCGAGAGTCGTTGGCTGCCCTTCGCTGGATGGAGGGCGGAGAAGAGGCCACGTGTCGGATCGACGGTGGCTGCTGGGCCTCTTCTTCGCCTAGATCGAACGGTCCTCCACAGATCTGGCACGACAAGGGTGGATGGACGGCTCTGGAGGGTCCAGGAAGAAAAGGTGGCCGGTGAACTTCGTCGGCCCCGAACGCGCGTGGTGACCCTCCTCTGCTGCTCCTGGAATGCAGAATGGATACGCCAAGGTGTCCCACAAATGCTGCTGATCTCCGATGAAGCCGGCAAACTTCGAGGAGCTCTGGCGGTGGCGATGGCCTGGAGCTACCGCTTCTGGATGATTAGGCCCTCAGATGGGCCTGTCGAGACCTGCAAGGTATCGCAACACGCTCCTGGGTCGAGGGCAAAGTGCCTCGACCCGGTTAGAGGCGAGGTGGGTGGTCTGTGCGTCGGAACGAATGAGCTCCGGCGATGCGACGACAAAGGAGCTCGAAGACCCTGCTTCGGGACGAGTCAGGGGGTGCGAGTGGGTGAAGAACGCGCGGAGAAGTGAGGCGGAGGTGATAGTCGGATCGATTGACAAAATAGGTGGATGGTGTGGCCGGAATCGATGGTCGGAGGCGAACGGGCGATTTGGGCGCAAATGGAAATTGGAGAAAGATAGGGGAAACTAGGATTACCAGATGGTCGAAGTCGACTATGGGCAAGCTGCTGAAGCTCTGGGTCCTTGCCTCGAGGGCCGTCGATGCCCGAGGCTCGAGCACCACGCAAGGGGCGGTGCACGACGGTGCTAGGTCGCCGGATCAATGGTCGGGTCACTCTCTCCTCGCTGCGACACCACCGGCCGACTGTTGTCACTCAGGCGAAGGTGGTGGAGTCCTGGGAAGGAGAATGCGGAGCCAAAGATGAGTGAAATTGCGTGGCGGAGCTGGGCTATATACAAGTGCAGGTCCGAGAAGAGAAGGTCGGGCAGGGTTCCGCGAAGCGCGGATCCCAACGCGGATATGACGGTGTGGATCTCGGATGCAGGAGGAATGATCGAAGATCGGGGTTTAGTGATTTGGCGATCGGGTCGAGCAGGAAGAATTTGGAGAAAATGGGTCGGGCACAACGAACCCGGCTCTGGTGGTCCTGGGGGGGGGAAGTTGACCAGGGGTTAACATCCCCCGTGGACCAATTAGAACCCGCCAAATACCTATTATTTGATTATTTATTTAAAAATAGTAAATGGCCGAATTTCGCAAAACTCAAAACATGAAAAATGTTTATTTTATTTTAATCTATTTTTTGTGATTTTTATTTATTTTTCTGAAATATAATTTAGGTATTTACAAATAGTATAATATACATAGGTATATACAATATTGTATTTTTGATTTTGATTTTTAATTATTTATTTTTATATATTTTTATTCCAATTTTATATTTTTATTTATTTATAGCATAAAATTTGGAACAAAAAGGTATTTTTATTTTATTTTCTTATTTATTATATACACATATATGTGGTCTATATACAATGTTTATTTGGATTTTTATTTTTGTTATTTTTATTTTATTTTTGTTTTTATGGTTTTTATTTTATTTATTTACACTATGAAGTATAGAATATGTACAATTTTTATGGGATTTTTATTTATTTATTTATAGGGATAAATAAATATATAAGTGAGTTTATGTACATGGTGGATATACAAGGGTGAAGGTATTTTTATTTTCTTTTTAGTTTTCTCATTTTTATTTTAATTTTATATTTACAAAGATTTACAAATAAATAGAAACCCACTTTTATTTTTATTTAGAGGAAAATATTTTTATTTTATTTACAGGTATATATACACAATGTGAGCTTCCTTATCTCTCTCTACTTTGGCTTTTATGCGGTCAGGCTCATGCTAAGCCCTCCCTTGGGATTAGGTTGCTCAATATTTATTCTAAATATCTTCCTCTTTTTCTTTTGTTTCTTTATTCTTTTATTTATGCACAAAAACATGCTAATTATGCATTTTTACAAAATGCATGCTGAATGCTAATTATTATTTACATATATCTACATGTGTTTGGCAAAGGTTTTGTAGCTAAAATAAAAGAATAAAGAGTGATGAATGGGTATTCATCAATAGTCTACAAGTCCCGACGGCTACTGCTGCAACACTTGCATCGGATCCCACCTGGATGACTATCTCCCCTTCCTTAAGATTCTTAGTTTCCTGAAACAAATGCAACAAATTGCGTACATGAACAGAAGCACCAGAATCTATAACCCAACTTCCTTCTCGTCCGACGAAAAAGCTAGTTTCGATGATGAAAGTAGATTTCATACCTGCTGGGGCTTTACCTTTGTCTGAGGACTTCAGGTATTCTGGGCAGTTACGCCTCCAGTGCCCCGGCTTCTTGCAGTGGTGACAGATGTCGGTTTTCTTCGATGCCATAAGAGTGGATACATTGGAAGAAGAGTCAACACTTTGTCCCTTCTTCTTTCTCTTCTGGGAAGGGCCCTTCCGAGAACCATGCTTCCGACCGCGCTTCCTTCTGACCTGTGCAACCATTGCACTGCCATCGGGACCATCCTTCTTCATTACGTCTTCTGCGGACTTCAATGCAGCAAGGAGAGCAGTACTTGTCAATTCCAGCTTGTTCATGTGGAATGACACTACAAAGTTATTGAAAGAATTGGGCAATGACAGAAGAGTGAAGTCAGCTTGCATGTCTGCATCCATCGTTGGCCCAAGAGTCTCCAGCTCCGACAAGTACCCAAACATTTTGAGTACATGTTCACGGACCGAAGTCCCTTCCTGCATCCTGCAGCGAATGAGGTCTTTCATAACATTGTACCGCTGGGTGCGGTTAATGTCACCAAACATGTCCTTAAGATTCTGTATTATTTCCTGGCAGGTACTCATCTCCACATGTTGCTTCTGCAGAACATTGGAGAGAGAACCTAGGATATAACATCAAGCCAAGACATGATCTTCATCATACTTGTCATTAAATGCTTTTTCTTCCTTGGACTTAGGGTTCTCATGCTTGTCCTCGGAGAGCACATAACTTATGCGCTCAGCAGGGAGAACAAGCTCCAAATTACGGATCCAATCCAAGTAATTTGGGCCGGTCACTTGGTTGACCTCAAGAAGCCTACTAAGTGGGTTCAAAGACTTCATTTTCCGAAATTAAGAATGCACTATATTAGAATATGAAAATATATTCAAATTTATAACATTTGATTAAGGTATTTTAAATCAAATTATTCTTGCATTGTCGACTTTGAAAGTTCATTCCCTTAATCACTTTCAAAGTAAGAGATATACTTACCGCTATATCTCTAGCAAGAATTGGGATCTCCTCTTTATCATTGTCACATCCCAATAATATAAGAATCTGCGACTCCAATAAAGAAAAGATGGAACACATTCCGCTTTGTAAGTCCAACTTTCATTTCCCAATTTGGTCTTTAACACCTGGGCCCACCACCTCTAAGGCGATGTTGACATGTCGTTAATTGAACCAACCGTCAACAGGAATAGTACTCGCTATGCGCAATCCAATATCGCCCCAATAATATGAGGTTCCGATATTGGGGTCACTACGCATACGGACTTACTCTTTCAAGAAGAAAAGAGCCCGATCCAGATGCGCTTGCATACAGGAGCTGTCACTCCGGACAGGCGTCTCCCACATGCAATCCCTAGCGACGGAACTGTTCACCATGACGGGAGACCATGGATGTCATTTATGTGATCCTCCATCTCATATTCAAATTTTAATTAATTATCATGAATCACATTCATATAATTAAATCTTCCAAGGGAAATAAATCTATTCATAATAGAGTGTCTCAATTGGACATAATCAATTTAATCATATTAAATTAATTATCAATCCAATTCAATCAATCAAACTTGATTATTTTACTTGAATATATATGGTAATATCTCAAAAATACGTGCTAATTCGAATTTTAATAATTAGAAAATACATCTTGATTTTTCTCCGGCATTATACAGTCCCCCGCTGTCATGGCCAGTACCGACGAGAGTGGGATGGACCACATACGTTGCAACCCGCAACCCCAATGCTCTCCGACTAGACACCATATCCACCTCAGGAAAACATAATGCCAGATATATCAATTTGTATTTGAAATGATCATCGGTTTTTCAACCGAAATTGTACCATATAATAATAATCAAAATATTTTTGATTATAAGGAAATTTGCTACACAAATTCCCAATCCTATTCAAGCATCAAGTTTGAAGATTGTGTTTCCAATTATGATTTGGATCACATCCAATCAATTTATTGGTTGAGGCCAAGTCAATTAGGCAAATAATCATGTTCCAATATTTCACAAATATTTTTCAAGATTATTTCACGAAATTAACAATTAATTTCACTAATTGACAATCACTTGGTTCTAGATTAGGACTGTAATTTCAGTAGTGACCCCCTACTCACTAAAATTATCATATCTCAATCAATTTAAATCCAAATTAGACAAACTCAATTTTCAAAGATTTCTAACTTGATTTAGGACAGAAGCCAATAATGTTTCACGTATTTCAAGGCAGATGATAACAGTAATTAACTCTTTAATCATGTTAAAATGTACTGTTCCCGCAACAGTGCATGCATGTTCATTAAAACATCCATATCTTGAGCATACAAAATTCGATTTATGCAAACTCAGATCCTATGGTTTCCTTATTTAATGGGAAAAAAATTCAAGCAAATAATTCGTGCTTAAACAATTTAAACATGGCCGAAATTATTTACTAAACAGATCTGCGAAATCAAATGCGATAAAAACTTTCGCGATCTAAACAAATCCAAGTCGTCCTCGGTTTTCGAATCATATTTGAAACCATCGACCTAAGGCTCTAATACCACTTGAAGGATATGGAATTATCCTCAAGTGCATCACGGAAGCGTGATCGTCGTATCGGATATGATGAAGAACGACTAGTCGTACTAGTTGTTCGGTGCAACAGAATTTAAAAAATTTTATTCGATGAAACCACATGATCCGAGAATCATTCTCAGATCGTTTCATCTATAACCAAAACAAGTATAATGCAATACCTCTTGAAGCGTGGTTGATCGAGTCTCTAAGAGAAGAGACCTCCTGTCTCAAGTTCGATCGTCGGCGAGACTGCTTGCGAGCGCGGGGATGAACCGCGTTGTCCTCGCAATCCAAGAAGTTGATCCAAGCGCGGTTGCTCCTGATTTCGTCACACGAGATCGAACGTCTCCTTCGTGGGCATGGCACACCAAGAAGATGGAGAATCGAAGAACGTCGAAGCGGCGGTGCGGTGGCGATGGCGTCGACGATTCCCTCCTCTAGGGTATGGTGGACGGCCACCAATATTAGAGGGAGAGAGGGCTGTTGTGTATGAAGAAAGAGGAAGAGAGAGCTCCAATAATGCATTTAAAGAGAGAGCATGGTATGCCTCTCTATTTATAGGATTTTGGGATCCATGGATCTCAATCCATGTGACATGTAAAATCAATGGATGAGATTGATTTATGTCAATCCAATGGTCAAGATTGTTGTTGGTAAAACCAACAAATTTGGATTAAAATATATTTGAAAAAATCAAATATAAATTAGTCATAAATCAAACCCAATAAATAAGGAGAGATTGTGCATGGAGATTTCATCTCCATGCACCTTCCATGTGGACGGCCACACATTCCTATTTGGAATGGTGTGCCGTCCACTTATTTCCATGGGGAGGGCAATCTCACGATGAATCATGAGATTGCATATCTCCATGAAATCTCTCTTTATTTATTTACAACAAATTTGTTGGGTTTTATTCTTCAAAAATAATTCACATTATATTTGAGAATATTGCAATCTTGCCATGGAAAAAATTGTGAATCACATTCACAACCCAAAACAACTTATAATTTACATTGTCAATTAATTAAACAATGTGTATCCAATAAACATAATAATTAATCAACACATATAAATTATTATCAGCTCTCTCTAATACATTATAAATCACATTTATAATATATTATGAATAATTGGATATTTCTATCCACATTAATTAAATCATATTTAATTATATTGGATAATCTCTTCATACATCAAGATGATTAAATCACATTTAATCATGATTTCTTCATTGCTTAGATCTTATGGAATTATTCTTGAACCCTTCAAGAATAATGCAATCCTTCTGCAGATACTTGGAGATAAGGACAGGGCGATTGTATTGTTCCACGTATAGTGACTTGGATGTTGAGATCATATCTCAAATCCAGATCCCATGGACCTCCCACTAATGCTTGATCAAATCAAGACCGTAAACCTAATCTTCTCATTACATCTGAATCTCATTCAGATCCATGTCCAGTTCATGGACTAAGATTAGGTCACTTCTCTAATGAGAGGAGTCACTAAAATCCAAACCTGTTTCATCACTCCCTCGGAATAGAAGCGTCATGGTTATATAATCGTATATGATCAAATCACCCTCAGGTATTCCCAATACCTGTACATCCTGCATACTGGAAGACTTATGATCATTCTGAAGATAAAGATCACTTTTGCACTGTCATCTTCAGGGTTAGATCATTTAAGTTTCTCAATCTTGATCATTGGGATTTGGTATAGATCATATGCTTTCACAAAGCATGTATCTTACCTTCAAATTCATGTCATGCTTCCAAAGCACGACGACCATGCATGGAATTTGTTCAGTCCCAATACCTCATGAGTGAGCTCATGTCTCCCGGTTCACAAGTAAACCTGTATGATCCCTTTGAGAGATCGTATTACTCATATGTCCTTACATGTACACCAGCTCACCGGTATATAGACCTTGGTTAGGTCATCAACCTATTGATCTGCCAAATGTACATACTCAGACATATAATAATGCATCTGTCTCCGGTCAGAGGATGCATGCCTATGTTGTGACAGTATTCAACGTAGGTCTTTGTTTATCTCGATTTCGTTAAGTCAACACATTGACTCAACTACTCTGATACCTCCGAATCAATATTCCCATGCAGAGGACCTGCATCAAGAGGTCGATCAGATATCAGTCTAATGAAATAGGATTGCCATCTCCCACTCAGACTGGAGATCACTACTTGTCAATCATTGATGATGCTTGATGAGTCCTCTATCTAACTCCTTAGATATTCATACAAGCATCAACCTCTATGATTCAATTAATGAATCAACAGCTGTATGATTATCAAGTTGGCCATGGTACATAACCCTAATTGTACAGAGGGACCCTATAGTGCATTCATTCATTAATCTCAGAAAGGGAGTGAAAAATAATCATTAACTTTCATTGATAATTTATTCATTACAATAACATTTATTGTAGAAATGGTTCGCTCGGGGCTCACATTGCTAATAGGTTATTCATTGCGATAGGAACCACCTCTTATTGTTATAGCTTACTAACTTTTAGAGTATAATCTATTTGTCCATTTGGACTTGCACCATTATCTTTTTGGTTATATTTTTCTAACTTTTGATTTTTGTTGCTTTAAAAGAATTCCTTTCGTTATAAGCGTATATTTCAGAGCTTTGTCTCAATTAATTAGGTGCTCATAATGTTATATTGTGTGAGTCTCAAGGACAACATTTTTTAGTAAACTCCTATGGTTATAATAATACAATCTTACTAATTTTTATTATTATGTTGTATAAATTTTTTATATTTTACACTTTTTAACATGCCTGATTGTTTCATTTATTTATCTTCCATTTGATAATTTTTATTTTTTAAAGATACTCCGAATTACTATTCAAGTAACATAGTATCTTCTTGATTGTTCTAAAATTCATAACTGTTCAAATCAAACTGTGAATTTGTGTTGTTGGGAATCAAGAAGAAATGAAAGTAAATTGTTGAAAGATATTTTCTCAACATATATAAATATTTTTTACTTAAGAAGAAAGTAAATTGTCCTTACTACTATTTTCATTCACCATCTTTGAAAAATAAGAGATGATTGACCTCTTTAATATATTTTATATAAAAGCTCTAACTAATGTCGTATTTCCTACTGCTTAGTCATTGTGATAGGAATCATCGTTATATGGATATATTTTACTAACTTTTAGAGTATAATATAATATTCATCGAGTTGTATTTGTACCATTACATTTTGGGTATATTTTACTAACTCTTAATTTTTGTTGCTTTAAAAATTCCTATAGAATGAGCTTACATTTTTGGAACTTTGTATCATTTAATTATGTGTTCATAATGTGATATTATGTGATTCCCAAGGATGACGTTTTCCCAGAAAATTCCTATGATTATAAGGTATATTTTTACTAACTTTCATTATTATGTTGTTTAGTTTTCTTATATTTTGCCCCTTTTAACATGCCTGATATTTCATTTATTTATCTTCCTTTTGTACAATAGTCATCCTTTTGACAATCTTTATTTTTTAAAGAAACTTCTCCAAACTACCATTCAAGGTAACTTAGTATCTTCTTGATTGTTCTAAAGTTAATAGCCATTCAAATCAAACCGTGTATTTGTGCTATTGAAAATCAAGGAAAAATGAAAGTAAAATATAGAAAAAAATACTTTCTTAGTATATATATTACTTAAGAAGGAAGTAAATTGTCCATACTACTGTTATCATTCATCGTCTTTTTAAAATAAGAGGTGATTGACCTCTTTAATATTTTTGAAATTAAAACACTAAATTAATGTCAAATTTCCCAGTGGTTATTCACTGCAACAGGAACCACAGTATATTCATCGACTTGACGTGTATCGTTGTCTTTTCGGGTATATTTTACTAACCTTTATTTTTGTTGCTTTAAAAAATTTCTATGGTTATAAGCTTATATTTTCAAAATTTTGTCTTAATTAATTCGATGATCATAATGTGATACGATGTGATCCAAGGACTATGTTTTTCTAGTAAATTCCTATAGTTATAAGCATATATTTTTACTAACTTTTATTATTATGTTGTTTAATTTTCTCATATTTTACACTTTTTAAAATGCCCGATTATTTCATTTATGGGATATATGAATCCATAACACTGAGTAATTTCGTAATTATGTACATAACCGTGCGTAATCTCGAATTACTTTAGGAACCTCAAATAGTCACTTCGTCTCACACTCATAAACCTCCATTAGTTTGATTGGTAATCCAACTAGACCATGGGAATCTAACCCATGGTATATCTAATGGTTATTAAATTTTTCAAAAAAAGACTGAGCCCCTCCTCCTTCCTCCTCCAATGACCCACCCCTCCCTCCAGCCCCTCTGCCTCCTCTCTAGTCTCCTCCTGCTCCTCCAGCTCTGACCACATCAGGTGGTGCCACCACTTACTCAACACGTTCACATTTCGAGGACGACAAAGGGGCAGTGCAACCAATGCTTCCATGACTAAGCCCCGTCAACCTTCACCTTCATCCTAGAGGTGTATCCCCTGACATCCACGGCAACGTCATGAGTGATTCCCACATCACAAAATCTGGCCTTAGTGGCGAATTGATGCTTCCGGAAGGCATGGTCCTCTCTCGAGTGGAGCAAAGGGGATGGTAAAGGAGGAGAAGGAGGGGTAGGAGTAGCTGTTCCTACGGAGGGCATCATCGCGAAGGTCACTGAGGAGGAGGACTGGGAAACGGTCGAGGGAAAGGTAGAAGTGGGAGAGGGGGTCAGGGTTATGGGTGGAGAAGCTAGCAGAGCGGAGATCCTAGTGGAGGGGGAAGGCGGGAGGGGGGCACCTGATTCTGCGGAGCTCACCAAGGAGGAGGATGGGGTGACGGTCGAGGGAGAGGACGTGGGAGATGGTTCGAGGTTGTAGGAGGAGAAGCGGACAGAGCGAAGATCCTAGTGGAGGAGGAAGGTGCGGGGAGCATTTGATCCTATAGAGGTCACCAAGGAGGAGAACGGGGTGGTGGTCGAGGGAGAGGACGAAGTAGATGTGGGAGAGGGGGTTGGGGTGGTGGGAGGAGAAGCAGGTGGAGACGAGTCCCTGTGGAGGAGGAAGGAGGGCAGGGGAGTGGAGCCGCAATGATGACGTCAGAAGGGGAAGAGGCAGAGGTGGAGGGTGAAGGAGGAGGGGTGGATGTCATTAAGGAGAGAGAGAGGGAGGGGATGCGGGAGAGCGGTGAGCATGACCATGTGATGGAGATGGGATGCTGGTGGACGATGTAGGTGTGGTGACGAACAATTGGTGGGGGGAAGAAGAAGGAAAGGAGGAGGAGAAACACAAGGGGACCATGATGAGGTCATAGGAGGAGCTTGCGAGGGGAGTGGGGGCGGAGGAGCACAGATCGGAGGAGGATGAGAGGAAGGGGTGGAGGAGGAGGAGGAGGGGAAGGGAGGGGGTTTTATGGAAGAGAAGCAAGGGGAGTGACATCATTTGTAATTGCTCTAAGTGAAAATGCTCCACATTTGACGGATTTCATCAATTTTAATGAAAAAACAGATGGGTGCTAACAGATGGTCATGTCATGTAAGAGTTAAGCATTATTCGGGGTACCTAGTGTAATTCAAGATTATGTAGGATTATGTACATAATTACGAAATTACTTAGGATTATGGATGTAAATATCCCTTCATTTATTTACCTTCCATTTGTACCATTATCAAATCCTTTTGACAATCCTTATTTTTTTTATAAAGACTTCTCCAAACTGCCATTCAAGCAATATAGTATCTTCGTTCAAATCAAACCGTGAATTTGTGCTCTCGGGAATCAAGAAAAAATGAAAGTAAATAGTAAAAAAGATGTTTTCTTAGCATATATATTGTCCTTACTACTATTTCCATTCTCCATCTTCATAAAATAAGTGGTGATTGACCTCTTGAATTTTTTATATAAAAGCACTAAATTAATATCAAATTTCCTACTGCTTATTCATTTTGATAAGAACCCCCATCTAATGGTTATATTTTACTAACTTTGAGAGTATAATTCTATTTGTCAACTTGGAATTGCATCTTTAACTTTTATGGTATATTTTATTAACTTTTGATTTTTGTTGCTTTAAACAAAATCCTATGGTTATAAGCTTATGTTTTTGGATTATTGTCTCAATTAATTAGATGCTAATAATGTGACATGATGTGATCCTAAGGACTACGTTTTTCCACTAAACTCCTTCGGTTATAAACGTATATGTTAACCAACTTTTATTATCATGTGGTTTAATTTTCTCATATTTTACATGTAAAGCCTTGAACTTGGTCGTCTCTCGGATCCTATATCATAAGATTCGGCTCATCATGAAGAAATCAATAGAACTTATTTCGTGTGAATCAAACTTCGTTTTGATTTGTTATGATTTTGGAAGAAAGAAAAGTAAGGAGGTTTAAGATATCATTAATGACCGTCATTAAGATTGATTAAGGAAACTAATGATGGATTAAGGTCTACCAATTACTATTAGCGAATACTAATAAGAGGACAACAAAAATTAATCATGAGTCGTGATAGTTGAATTGTGATTAGTGAAAGTTAATCATGGTTAACACTAATTAAGTGAATCTAGAAGCTTCTGGATAGTTCTAACTTAAGCCTTACATTTTGGATAAGCTTTGACCAAAACGGTAGGCCAAAGCCATGGGCCGCTAACAAGATTTAGGAGCGAAGCACCGTTGGGAGGATGAGGTAAGGAAGACAGTGTGATCCTCTCATGGTTGGTTTTGTAAGTAGGCTCTAACTTAAGCTAAGATTTTTATTCATCTTCTTTTTCAAGCTAGATTTTCGATTCACCTTCCATTCCAATTCATTTTGTGTTATGGCTCGAGAAAGAATCTGAGAATAACCTTGCTCCGATGTGAGTGGTGACGAGCCCGCAAAAGCCGTGATAAGAAAGTGTTTTTAATCTTCGTGAGTGAAATTAATGAATGTCGTTCGTTGTAGGCGGCTTTCGGAAACAGTCAAGAAATAACCACAATTTTATTTAATTTCAATCAAGTGGTTTTTATGTTTATTTTACTTGGGCAAGTCCCAAGGTCGATCACAAGGAGGCAAAGGAACAACTTAGATTAATGTCTATCCAATTTTTAGTTCGGTTTTCAAGGCGATTTTTTTTTGGAATTTTTCAATGCAATATGGGATTTTTTATGATATTTTCAATGCAGACAGAATGATTTTCAATATTTAATTATAATAAATATTAAACCTACTTATTTTCGAGGAACAAAATTATCTAAGATCTATCACTAGGTGATGGATCCTAGAAAAATCCTAAACCTTGAAAATGTGGGGTTGAATATTTATTAAAAATCAAGTACTGAAATGTGCTAAATGATTTTTACATAGCTAAATATGCATGCAAATGCAATGATTTTTGGGCACAATGTTAATCAAATTAATCTCTATAATATGTGATTTTTGGAGAATTTTTAGAGCCACGGTTAATTAAATATGAATTTCAGAACACAGATTGGGCAAAATGTTTCAATTTCCACAAAACAATTATTTATTAATCAACCGTAAATCACAAAAATGTCCACAGCATGTCAAAATGTAGAGGATTAAAAGATGAACATCATGCAATTTTTTAATAAATAAAATGTTGTCCAGAAGAGGTCTATAATGGATGGCGAACACAGGGGTACAAATGCAATGAATATAAATAAAATAAAAAAAAACAATGCAGGGGGACCTACTGTTAATTACCAATAGAATGAGGGGCGAATATGCAATTTTCCCAGCGGGGGTTTAAGCGCAAATCCGCGGAGCTCCGGGGGCGTGGATGTAAATTACCCAAGGTCACGTGCAAAGCACGTGACCTGGGCTGACGTCAGCCTGACGTCCCTCCCCGGGACGCACGTGCCTCGCACGTGCGTGGGGAGGTCTCGGGCGTCACGCCCGGTGGCTTCAGCGGCGGAGGGGAGCGAGGCAAGGCCGGCAGGGTGGCGGTGCAGCTGGAGAAGACTAAGGCGGCGGAGACTCTGGAGGGAGCTGCTGTTGGAGTCATCGTTGGTGGCGTCGATGGCAGAGGAGCTCCCAGCGGAGGCGTAAGCGTTGTCGTGGACGAAGGCGGAGATGGAGTCGGAGAAGAAGGTCTTGGGCTCGACGGCGTGAAGCCGGAGCTAGGGCAGACTCGCCGCGAAGGCGTTGCAGTCGAGGGCCGTGGAGGTCCTCGGATCTCTCAAGATTAAAGAGGAAGAGGGTCGGGCTGTCACCACCGGCCTCCTCCTTGGAATTAGTGCAGACGGCGGATCCTCAACTGGGGGGGCGACCGAGGTTCTTTTATAGAGAGAGAGGGAGGCGGCGGCCGCAAGAATATTGGGTGGCAGTTGGGCGGTCAACGGGCGATGGCTGCGGCGATATCGGGAGGAGGCCGGTGCGGGGAAGGCGCTGGTGGTTGGAGAGATCTGCGGAGGAGGAGCGGAGGGTGCAAGGTTGAGGGAGATGAGCAGTAACCGTTCGATCAAGCGAGATCGAACAGCCTCGCTCATGCCACGTGGCGAAGAGGAAGGGCGCGCCGCACGTGCAGAGCACGTGCGTCGATTTTTTTTTAATTTTTTTTATTTTTTTTTAATTTTTTAATTATTTTTTATTAATTTTTTTTAATAAAAAACGAGATTTAAAAAGGCGAAAAATAGATGACACGTGGCGGCCTCTGAGGCTGCCACGTGTCAGCTCCAGAAAATCCGAAAATAAAATACTTTGTAAAATAGATAAAAAATAGCAAATGACCTCGGATCAAAAAAGTTTCTTCACGAAAAATGCTCGTCTCGGAGAGATCCACAACTTTCATGAAGACATCAAAGCCAAATTCGGTCAAATGTGAAAAGTGAATTTTTGGGGTATCCTATGTACATAGAATACCTTGATTTTTGGGTTTTCTAATTTTTTTTGTCATTTTTAATCACGATCAAAATCCGGAAAAATATGGAAAACTCAAAGATAAATAAAAGGCACCTAATTCTAATTTTTTTTGGATTTTTGTTAATTAATAAAATATATACATAAAATATAGGTCAGAAAACCGCTAAAATATACAATGTACAAAAGAGGCCCAAAACCCAACTTTCACATACGAGATCCGATTCACTTGAACTTGGTCTTGTTTCGAAGGTAATTGAATGTGCATTAGTTCAAAAGTGAGTAGGATCAAATCGGACACTGGATGGGGAAGATATGTGGCCTTTAGTCCGAAAATCCTGAAACTAGGGTTTGGGTTTTTGGTCCACTTATTTGAGTTAGTGATTTTTTTGTATCTTTCATTTATTCTTGTGAGTGATATGTACACAATGGAAGTGGTTTTGGATTATTCAGAGTTAGCATGAAGGAGTTAAAAATAGGGGAAGTTAGGCTATTTACAGGTCAATTTGGGCTTGGATTTTTGGCTTCTTATTTGATGCAGAATTTAATGCTAAAATGCAATTCTTATGAAATCATGCACAAATGCTAATTATGCAAAATAGATGCAGATATGTTGTTGATTTTTAGGGAATTGAGCTTAATAAATGAGATTTAGAGTGATGAATCCGAGATTCATCATCCTCACTCATTGCCATACTTTGGAGGTCGGAGGGAACAACTCTGAGAAGAGGACCATGTGGAAGGTATTACAATGTCGCTTCTATTGTACCCAGAATGAAGAGACCAGGTTAGACACTAAGAGTCAAACGCTGTACATTGTCATGTGGAACTTAAGGAATTAAGTCAAAAAGTCCTGAAGCTCTTAAAATCCTATGTCTCGATGAAGTTCCTCTGAAAATTAGGTGGATTAAGGGCAAGTTCAGACCACTCTCGGTTTTGGCTCACAACTTGGTTCAGAACCCAATGACTTTTCACAAATGCAAATGCATGTGATGTTGGATGAAGTGCAAGTGTGTGAAATGCAGAATCTTCTTTTTTTTCATTTTTTTTTGCGTGTGTGTGTGCAAAGATGAAATAAAAAGCCATTTTTTTTTCAAAAATTTTGGGTAAGTCAGTGTTAGTAGAAAAACTCTTTTTCGTTTTTTTTTGTTTTTTTTCAAGTTAGTACCCACCCCGTAAATACATATAGACTTACGCGAAAGTACGAGATATGGGTAAAATATATACAAAGTATATATACAGACCCCCCTATACTTAGCGAGTGTTGTGTCCTCAAAGCACAAAAAGCGTAATGAAGACATAGCTCGTGCTAAGCGTAAGAGAGTGGAAAATTTATATACAATGGGTTAGGAAGTAGAGCGGAAAAGAGTGAGTGAGGAGAGTATATACAGGTGGATGTCGGCTCCCCCTATACTTAGGCTCTGGACAACCTAAGTATGGAAGAAGGGTGGAAATGGAGCGGTTGGGAGGATGAGAAGGATGGTATAAACAGATGGCATCGGTCCCCCCCTATACTTAGGCTTTGGCTTAAGTAGAGGAAGAAGTTGTACAAGGAGACCGATGTGGTCGGGAGGGAGGGTGGGTAGCCGAATGATTAAGGCGGTTTTCGGCTGATCTTCTTGTGAGCCTGTGGTGGGAGATCATAATGATGAGGTGAAGATGGAGCATATGATTCCCAACTACAATCAGTGTCATCCTCAGAAAAATCATGATGGATAATAGATGAAGTGTTTGAGTCAGATGAAAGATATCCATCATCAGAGTTATCCTCAGAGGAGTAGTATTTGAAAGTGGACATACTCCAAGTCCGCATATCTCTTTGTTTCTTTAATTGTTTCCTCAGAATTCGTTCCTTCTTGGGGTCAATCAATTTGTCCTCAGATGATAGCTCAGAAGCACCGGTCTCGGTCAGCTCATACGAAAGAATTCCAGTGTACTTGAAGAGGGCAGGAGCATCAGCTTTGGATGAGTAGTAGTTAGGAACGGGAGTTGTCCAATGAGAATTGAATTTTGGATCCTTACGGAGATATGGCTTTAGGGCTGCCGAACAGACTTCACTCATGTAGACTACCTTTTCCGGACCTGATGACGGACCATCAGACGATACCTCTTCCGGAAGGTCAAAGGTGACTCTCTTTTTATTTCGTTGTGAAGGTGTCGGTTCACTTGAGTATCCAGATGAATAGCCATTTGAATTTTCCTTGGTTAGTGCTCGATCTGTGTCCTTGCTTTTAGTCTCCCGTATGTTTGAGCATTCTCGATTAGGGATGATTTGGTCAAGATATTCAGAGAATGTTGCTCCTGGGTGTGACCATGCATATGTCTCAGGGTCGTAGTAGAAAGATTTGTCTATTTTGAGATCCTCGGGGATTTGAATATTGGGGAGAGTCTCTGCATGTTCTTTCTCCATTGATTCGATGTTGGTGCATTCCTGAGTTGAGTTGATGTAATCCATGTAGTCAGAGTAAGTTGACCCAGGGTGTGCCCATGCATAAGTCTCCGGATCATATGATTCATATACATGATTGTCCATGGTGAGAGCGGCTGGGAATGGAGCAGGGGGGAGATTTTCTAAACCAATAGTCTCATCAACAACTGCTATCTCAGGTGTGGCTGCGGGGTAGGGCTCTTCTACCGCTTCATGGTTACGGTTGTCGGGGACTTCGTGGGTTGCCTCAGAAGATCGTGGTTCTTCAAAGACATGGTCAGATCTAAGTGCTTCCAATGCTGTGAAATTGATTTCCCGAGTCTCACAATCGATACTCGCCTTGGCCAATGCCAAGAATGACTTTCTGAGAATGATTGGAGACTGGGTAAATTCTCCTTGATGCTCAATATCAATGATCGTGAATTCTACCTTGAGAGGAGCACCTTGGAATTTCATGATGACAGAAATGGTTCCTCTCGGCCGCTTTATCGATCGGTCCGCTAATTGTACAATTTCTTGTATCTTCCGAATCGGTCCGAGTTTGAGTTCATGGAATACAGAGGTCGGGAGGATATTAATTGGTGAATCGTCATCAATCCTAGTATGGGTGAAAATTATGTCTTTGAGTACACAGTCAAATCGGGGCAACCGCTTCACTATGCGGCTCTTGGTTTTTCTCCTCAACACCAAGGAGGAGGCCATTGACAATATATGTCTCTCGGTTTTTGTTCGAATTCTGCCCGATTTCTTCATCGTTAATTTGTCCAATACAAATCCTTTAAGATCGGGGAAGTGTTCAATGGCCTGTAGAAAGGGAAGTTCAAAAATCAATTTCTTTCCTAATGCTTCCCGTATAGTCGGATCCAAATTTCGCAGATCATCTTCAGTTTCATTTTTTATGAAATTTTCTGAATTTTCAATTTTTTTGTGATTTTCAAATATTTCTATTTTTTTGGTATTTTCTGGGTGGTGTGGGGGTGTGGGGTGTTCTTCAGACGAAGAGGGGCTCTGGTGTTCAGGGTGGTGGTCAGCAGCATAACCATTTTCAGAACTGTTCATAGGTCCCTGAATATCCTCAGAATTTTCAATCTCAGATCCAGTTATTTCCTCATTCATTTTACTGTCCGAGCCACCATAGAATGTGATGAATCGATCGGTAAATTTTTGAAATCTCTCCTCTATTGACTTGAATTTCTTATTTATCCTCGAAATATCCTCCTCAAGATTTGGTTCATGATTAATTATGGGAGCAGTAGGTGTATGTTCGATAATTTCATCTTCCATTTTTCTCTTTGTGCTGAGAGGAGAGCTTCTTGGAATATCCGAAATATGCTCAGTATTTTCTGAAAATTTCTCCTCAAAAATAATGGAAGGAGGCTGCTCATAAGGTTCAGACATGTGTCGCTGATTGGTCAGACCTTGATATTGCGGAGTCAACATACAGGGTTTATGTGTTTCTAAGCGGTCAGTCCAGTCCTTTGTATGAATATCCTGTCTGACGAGGGATCTATCATGGTCAATCCAATGTTGATGATTATTCAGTGCATGTCCATCCATCTGAGTTTGGTTTCTCTGCCAGTCATGAGGTTTGAAGGGATTTTGATCTTGAAAAGTTTCATTGGCGAGAAACTGAGAATAAGATGATTCGGTCCGAGATGGTAGGTGGTCATTTACGGTTGGATTGTTCGAATAGAAATTTAATGAGGAGGCCGAATTTATTTGCGGGTGAAAGCCTCCCGCAAATGTTGGAGGACTATTGAAATAAGGGGATTGAGTTGATTTAGGCCTAATCGAAACAAATTCATTTTCATAGTATAGCTTTGAGAGGAATGGGGAGTCGGATCTGTGAGAGTTTTTGGACAAGAGTTCCATTATGAGGTTTAAATCAAGATAGGAAAGAGATGATTGCACGGGATAGTCAAGAGAAATCAAATGTGCGGCTATTGATCTTGAAATCGGTTCACGCACACCAATGCAAACACAATTCAAACCCTAGGTTCACCAACGCATACAATGAAGCCGTAAGAGTTCGGCTATTATCTTTTCAATTTTAGTTTGTGATAAATCAATCTTGGCGAAAATTTAGTGAGCTGAGATTTCGGATTTGGGCTCTAGCCTTACGTGTCGTCTCTCGCTCACTCAGAAAAATAGAAACATTCAAGGTCGGGGTTGCTCTCCCGCAGAAATTCTTGATTTTATGGATTATTTTGATCGGCTTTATTTAGCAGTCCCAATTTTAATGAGGTGATCACTGAAAATTTAGATGAGCACAAATACACGTCTACCGTCCAGTCCCAATTTCCTTTAGATTTATGTGATAAAACAAGGGGGAGAAAGTCGGGAAAAGCCGATGCACGCGGAAAATTATGATGAATGCTCAGTTAGAAGACTTACAGTGCCTCCTCGCAATCTCCATGTGGGATGCAATACCGATTTTTTTTAAAAATTACACTAAATGCGTGCAAGCCGATAAAAACCGCACCTATGCAGAAAGTTCTATTAGCGGGAAGAATCGAGTTAAATTTTTGGCTAAGTTGAACGATCTAAGGTGCGTCTCAGTTAATGTGCAGTGTGGCTTAAGATCCTACGAGCACAAGCAAAGATAAAAAATGCTCTAAGAGCCGTATGTGCAGGTCTATCCTAATCGCCACTCAAGTCGGGCCCCACCCTCACCGGAGAGTGAAACAGGCCACGACACACCACAGAAAAAGTTCAAGGTCTTTTTTACATGCGCGAGAGTCCGAACGGACACCGCTGTAAATGAGCAGAAATGGAAATTTGCAGAAATTAAAAACCTAGACTCTACTCTCTCTCACGACTCGACTCGATCTTAATTTAATTGTGGTTTCTTCGGGTGTCGGTGAAGATGCGTCGGTTCCCTGAAAAACCGCTCCACGTGCGCCGGGTACCTCGCAAGAAAAATAAGAGAGAGAATGTAAGAGAGTGACTCAGAAAATAATCAAAAATAAAATGAAAGAAATGTTGAAATACAAGAAATAAAATGGGATTTACAATGACAAATTCGGGGGTCAGACTACCCGAATTTGGAAAACCGAACAAAAATTTTCAAAACAAACACTAAGCCGTTTGCCTCCCCGGCAACGGCGCCATCTGACGAGCCCGCAAAAGCCGCGATAAGAAAGTGTTTTTAATCTTCGTGAGTGAAATTAATGAATGTCGTTCGTTGTAGGCGGCTTTCGGAAACAGTCAAGAAATAACCACAATTTTATTTAATTTCAATCAAGTGGTTTTTATGTTTATTTTACTTGGGCAAGTCCCAAGGTCGATCACAAGGAGGCAAAGGAACAACTTAGATTAATGTCTATCGAATTTTTAGTTCGGTTTTCAAGGCGATTTTTTTTTGGAATTTTTCAATGCAATATGGGATTTTTCATGAATTTTTCAATGCAGACAGAATGATTTTCAATATTTAATTATAATAAATATTAAACCTACTTATTTTCGAGGAACAAAATTATCTAAGATCTATCACTAGGTGATGGATCCTAGAAAAATCCTAAACCTTGAAAATGTGGGGTTGAATATTTATTAAAAATCAAGTACTGAAATGTGCTAAATGATTTTTACAGAGCTAAATATGCATGCAAATGCAATGATTTTTGGGCACAATGTTAATCAAATTAATCTCTATAATATGTGATTTTTGGAGAATTTTTAGAGCCACGGTTAATTAAATATGAATTTCAGAACACAGATTGGGCAAAATGTTTCAATTTCCACAAAACAATTATTTATTAATCAACCGTAAATCACAAAAATGTCCACAGCATGTCAAAATGTAGAGGATTAAAAGATGAACATCATGCAATTTTTTAATAAATAAAATGTTGTCCAGAAGAGGTCTATAATAGATGGCGAACACAGGGGTACAAATGCAATGAATATAAATAAAATAAAAAAAACAATGCAGGGGGACCTACTGTTAATTACCAATAGAATGAGGGGCGAATATGCAATTTTCCCAGCGGGGGTTTAAGCGCAAATCCGCGGAGCTCCGGGGGCGTGGATGTAAATTACCCAAGGTTACGTGCAAAGCACGTGACCTGGGCTGACGTCAGCCTGACGTCCCTCCCCGGGACGCACGTGCCTCGCACGTGCGTGGGGAGGTCTCGGGCGTCACGCCCGGTGGCTTCAGCGGCGGAGGGGAGCGAGGCAAGGCCGGCAGGGTGGCGGCGCAGCTGGAGAAGACTAAGGCGGCGGAGACTCTGGAGGGAGCTGCTGTTGGAGTCGTCGTTGGTGGCGTCGATGGCGGAGGAGCTCCCAGCGGAGGCGTAAGCGTTGTCGTGGACGAAGGCGTAGATGGAGTCGGAGAAGAAGGTCTTGGGCTCGACGGCGTGAAGCCGGAGCTAGGGCAGACTCGCCGCGAAGGCGCTGCAGTCGAGGGCCGTGGAGGTCCTCGGATCTCGTCGAGATTAAAGAGGAAGAGGGCCGGGCTGTCACCACCGGCCTCCTCCTTGGACTTAGTGCAGACGGCGGATCCTCAACTGGGGGGGCGGCCGAGGTTCTTTTATAGAGAGAGAGGGAGGCGGCGGCCGCGAGAATATTGGGTGGCAGTTGGGCGGTCAACGGGCGATGGCTGCGGCGATATCAGGAGGAGGCCGGTGCGGGGAAGGCGCTGGTGGTTGGAGAGATCTGCGGAGGAGGAGCGGAGGGTGCAAGGTTGAGGGAGATGAGTAGTAACCGTTCGATCAAGCGAGATCGAACGGCCTCGCTCATGCCACGTGGCGAAGAGGAAGGGCGCGCCGCACGTGCAGAGCACGTGCCTGGGGGCACGTGCGACGCACGTGCGTCGATTTTTTTTAATTTTTTTTAATTTTTTATTATTTTTTATTAATTTTTTTTAATAAAAAATGAGATTTAAAAAGGCGAAAAATAGATGACACGTGGCGGCCTCTGAGGCTGCCACGTGTCAGCTCCAGAAAATCCGAAAATAAAATACTTTGTAAAATAGATAAAAAATAGCAAATGACCTCGGATCAAAAAAGTTTCTTCACGAAAAATGCTCGTCTCGGAGAGATCCACAACTTTCATGAAGACATCAAAGCCAAATTCGGTCAAATGTGAAAAGTGAATTTTTGGGGTATCCTATGTACATAGAATACCTTGATTTTTGGGTTTTCTAATTTTTTTTGTCATTTTTAATCACGATCAAAATCCGGAAAAATATGGAAAACTCAAAGATAAATAAAAGGCACCTAATTCTATTTTTTTTTTGGATTTTTGTTAATTAATAAAATATATACATAAAATAGGTCAGAAAAGCCGCGAAAACATAATGTACAAAAGAGGCCCAAAACCCAACTTTCACATACGAGCTCCGATTCACTTGAACTTGGTCTTGTTTTGAAGGTAATTGAATGTGTATTAGTTCAAAAGTGAGTAGGATCAAATCGGACGCTGGATGGGGAAGGTATGTGGCTTTTAGTCCGAAAATCCTGAAACTAGGGTTTGGGTTTTTGGTCCACTTATTTGAGTTAGTGATTTTTTTGTATTTTTTATTTATTCTTGTGAGTGATATGTACACAATGGAAGTGGTTTTGGGTTATTCGGAGTTAGCATGAAGGAGTTAAAAATAGGGGAAGTTAGGCTATTTACAGGTCAATTTGGGCTTGGATTTTTGGCTTCTTAAAATATGCAGAATTTAACGCTAAAATGTAATTCTTATGAAATCATGCCTGAATGCTAATTATGCGAAATAAATGCAGAAATGCAGTTGATTTTTAGGGACTTAAGCTTAATAAATGAGATTTAGAGTGATGAATCCGAGATTCATCAAGTGGCTAGGCCGTCAGTGAGCGTACATGTTCTTTGTATGAATTACTCACCCTTGACAAGAGACTAGCCGATTCAGCAGTTTTTATTGATTTTATAGTTGTTTTTATGGAGAAATATGTGCAACACTCTACTTAGATATGGATGGCTAGGTACGTCAGTGAACTCTGTGATTATTCACACACTTCACTCACCTAAGATGCATGGTGTCTACCGATTCTCCATCGCTTGCAGTTCTATTATATTCTTTTTGTTTCGTTGATGTTCTCCTCTCGATGATTTTATAAAGCTATCTCTTTCCGATTTTATTTTGAAATATGTCCTCATATAAGGGGAAATTCTGCTGAAATGTTTATAGTAATATATCCCGAAATAAGGAGAAACTCTGCTGAAATTTTCATAGAAATATGACCCGATATAAGGGAAAACTCTGCTAAAATGTTCCTAGAAATATCAATCTGTATAAGAGGATGTTCTGCTGAAATTATGAGAGAAAATGTGTTCTTCATGTTCTTTATTCGTTCTTCATGTTCTTCGTTCGTTCTCCGCATTTTTGGCACGTTCTTAGTGCTCTTGATACGAAAGTTAAATTCTATCATTTCAGGAGCCGTAAATCACCTTTTTTCGAAAATAAATTATGATAAAGCACTGCATACACGGGAGAGAGCTCGATTAGGTAATAAAATCCTACTTCTTGCTGTTGAGTTTTCAAGTTAAACTAGATAAGAATATATGTTTATCATGCTCGTTATTTTGAATAACATTCACATGCTTGTTTCATGATTTACACTTAAAATAATTTATAAAATAGAATTGATGAAATGAATCATCCTTGAAGTTGCTATGATTTACATGCAGTATTACACTGATATTAAATAGAAATGGACATGGAAAAAATGGGATCCAATGTCGATGTATGTTCTATCTTTTAAGATAAGGATGACTTGGAGTAGATACTACAGGTCGGGTATGCAACATATTGATTTGTTAGAAGAACATCCGTATTGGCAGGACATATCTAGATGGTACATGGTGAAGGATATTGAGAATCCTCAAGCGCATCACGGAAGCGTGTCGATCGCATCGTATGCAATCGGAGCAACTAGTCGTACTAGATGCTAGATGCAACGGAAATTAAAATTTTAACTTTAAAGATGAGACCACATGATCACGAGAACACTTCTCGGATCGTTTCATCAAACCACAAAGTACAAGGAATACCTCTTGAAGCGTGGTTGTGATCGCGAGATCCCAAAGTAGAGATCCTCCTATCTTAAGTCCGATCCACGAAGAACGCACTTGCGGGCGCGATGATGAGTCACGTTCCTTCCCGCAATCCTCGATGAAGATCCAAGCGATGGCTCCCCCGATTTCGTCAAACGAAATCCGTCGTCTTGCTTTAGAGTAAGAAACTCCAAAGAAGATGGAGATCCACGAGTCGTCGAAGGCGAAAGCCGAGAGTCTCTCCTTTCTCAACACAAAGTGGACGGCCACTTGATGGAGAAGAGAAAGAGAGAGGGCGAGAATGAGAAAGAGAGAGAGAGAGTTGTAACCTTGCACAACTCTTAATGATGTACCATGGAGAGGCTACCCTAGCCCTCCTTATATACTAGTTTAGGATCCAATGGATCTCAATCCATGGGACACATGGATCCAAGGGATATGCTTGGTCCATGATAAATCAATGGCTAGGATTTGTTGTTCAATAACAACAATTTAAAGTTAATTAATCAAGAGATAATATAACAAATGAAGTGGAGTTAACCAACCCCTAAAAAGGGGGGGCGTCACCCATGAACTCTTCATGGGTGACGCCACCCATGAGGGTGGTTGTTTTCTCCATTTTATTTATTATATTATTCCTCAATTAATTACAATAAATATCCACCAAAATAATTCCAAAATTAATTTGTGAATATTTCAATCTTGCCATTGAAAATTATGTGAATCATATTCACAACCCAAACTAGTTAGTAAATTGCATTTCCAATTAATTAACAAATGTGAATCCAATTCACATTATTAATTAACAAATGCTATTTACATAAATTCTCTCTCTTATATATATGTATATTATAAATCATATTTATAACATACATATATCATGGATAGTGATATCCACATTCTCTTAATCCTTGATAATTAAATCTCATTTAATTATCTTAGATAATCATTTTCACAATATGAATCATATTCATATTAAGCTTGATAATTAAATCTCATTTAATCATCAAGTTCTTCTTGCTTGGATATGGAATTCATCAAATGAATTATTCTTGAACTCCTTCAAGAATAATGTGCTTTCTCCGCAGATACTTGGAGATAAGGACAGGGCGATTGTATTGTTCCACGTATAGTGACTTGGATATTGAGATCTTATCTCAAATCCAGATCTTACGGACCTCCCACAGATGCTTGATTAAATCAAGACCGCAAATCCAATCTTCTCATTGGATCTGAATCTCATTCAGACCAATGTCCAACACTTGGACTAAGATCGGATTTCTTCTCTACTGAAAGGAGTCACTAAAATCCAGACCTGTTTCATCACTCCCTCGGAATGGAAGCGTCATGGATATACAATCGTTTATGATCACATCACCCTCAGGTATTCCCAATACCTGTACATCCTGCATACTGGAAGACCCATGGTCAACCCGAAGATCAAGATCTATTTTACACTGTCTTCTTCAGGGTTTGATCACCAAGTTTCTCATTTGATCATTGGGATTTGGTACCGATCATATACTTTCCAAAAGCATATATCATACCTAGGTCTTGATCATATACTTTCCAAAAGTATATATCAAACCTACAAATTCAGTCAAGCTTCCAAAGCGAGACGACCGTGCATGGAATTTGATTCCTCCCAATATCTCATGAGTGAGCTCATGTCTTCCGGTTCAGTAGTGAACCTGTATGATCCCTTTGAGAGATCGTATTACTCATATGCCCTTACATGCACACCAGCGCGCCGGTGTATAGACCTTGGTTAGGTCATCAACCTATTGGTCTGCCAAATGTACATACTCAGACATATAGCAATACATCTGTCTCCGGTCAGAGGATGCGTGCCTATGCTGTGACAACATTCAACATAGGACTTAGGTTATCTCGATCTCGTTAAGTCAACTCTTTGACCTAACTAATCTGACACCTCCGAATCTCTATTCCTATGCAGAGGACCTGCATCAAGAGGTCGGTCAGATATCAGCCTATGTGAGAAAGGATTGCCATCTCCTACTCAGGCTGGAGATCACATCTTAACAATCATTTGACGGTGCTTGATGAGTCCTCAATCTAACCCTTTAGATATTCATCCAAGCACCAGCCTCTATGATTCAATAATTGAATCAACAGCTGTATGATCATTAAGACAACCATGGTACATAACCCTAATTGTACAGAGGGACCTATTATGCAAATTATTTATTCTTCATTTCAGATCAGGGAATGATATTTGCAATAACATTTATTGCATAATGGCTCGCCGTGGGCTCACATGTCCACCACATGGTTTCCCTGTTATGATAAGTGCTCACAAAATGAATCAATAGTTTGCAACATGTGGTATTCGGTTGTCATTAGGTAGGTTGATTGAGTGAAGATGTGGTCGTTTCATGTGGAGGCACATGTGGTTAGATGCAACTGTATCACGATAATATGTATTTAAAGCCGCTAGTATATGTGATTAAAGGCAAAGGCTAGCTTATGGTTTTAAGGTATCGGGTCCTTGAGGACAATGTGCTTCTTCGTTTGTCAGGATTGAGGTTTGAAATCCTGGATAATAAAAGAAAAGAAAATTGTCAGGGTAGTATTGGAGGATTGTTGAGGCGACATGTGATGGCATAAGCTCTCCAGATCAATGCAATCTCCAATCCTGAAGTGTACACAACTTCATATTCCATAAGTGGTGAGCTAAATTCTTTGGAATAATCCATGATGTGTAATAGAAGGTATAGGAATTAAACTAATGAGAAGAATGAAACTTTCTGGTACAATAAGTTTTTCTATACTACACTACTTGCTTATTTTTTGCTTCTTCGTTACTTAGCACTTACTAATATTTACTCCATCATTTCTGAAAATCTAACATGCATCGAAGAGTCGTCACAGGGACATCAACCATCTAGACAACCACAATAGCATTACTCTATGGTGGTTGGTAATCTTTTTATCCATTTCCTTTCTAGTTGATGTACATGTAAATTGTTATAGTGGGACAATGTATCATGTAAACTGTATTTTATGAATGGAAAAATACTGAAAGCACTTCCTTCTTAATATTTTCATTCTCCATCTTCATAAAATAAGTGGTGATTGACCTCTTGAATTTTTTATATAAAAGCACTAAATTAATATCAAATTTCCTACTGCTTATTCAATTTGATAAGAACCCCCATCTAATGGTTAAATTTTACTAACTTTGAGAGTATAATTCTATTTGTCAACTTGGAATTGAATCTTTAACTTTTATGGTATATTTTATTAACTTTTGATTTTTGTTGCTTTAAACAAAATCCTATGGTTATAAGCTTATGTTTTTGAAACATTGTCTCAATTAATTAGATGCTAATAATGTGATATGATGTGATCCTAAGGACTACGTTTTTCCACTAAACTCCTTCGGTTACAAACGTATATTTTAACCAACTTTTATTATTATGTGGTTTAATTTTCTCATATTTTACATGTCAAGCCTTGAACTTGGTCGTCTCTCGGATCCTATATCATAAGATTCGGCTCATCAAGAAGAAATCAATAGAACTTATTTCGTGTGAATCAAACTTCGTTTTGATTTGTTATGATTTTGGAAGAAAGAAAAGTAAGGAGGTTTGATATCATTAACGACCGTCATTAAGATTGATTAATCATGATTAAGGAAACTAATGATGGATTATGGTCTACCAATTACTATTAGCGAATACTAATAAGAGGACAACAAAAATTAATCACGAGTCGTGATAGTTGAATTGTGATTAGTGAAAGTTAATCATGGTTATCACTAATTAAGTGAATCTAGAAGCTTCTGGATAGTTCTAACTTAAGCCTTACATTTTGGATAAGCTTTGACCAAAACGGTAGGCCAAAGCCATGGGCCGCTAACAAGATTTAGGGTTAAAGCATGATTTACTAACCATTATTAGCAAATTTTTAAAGCCAATAAATAGCCCACGTATGCATTTATTCTCTATTATTTCCAATACCACCACTACCTCGAGGGATAGGGTTGAGCGGTTGGGAGTAGGGGAAGGAGGTGTGGAAGAAGCATCAGCGAAGCACCGTTGGGAGGATGAGGTAAAGGAAGACAATGTGATCCTCTCATGGTTGGTTTTGTAAGTAGGCTCTAACTTAAGCTAGGATTTTTATTCATCTTCTTTTTCAAGCTAGATTTTCGATTCACCTTCCATTCCAATTCATTTTGTGTTATGGCTCGAGAAGGAATCTGAGAATAACCTTGCTCCGATGTGAGTGGCTAGGCCGTCAGTGAGCATACATGTTCTTTGTATGAATTACTCACCCTTGACAAGAGACTAGCTGATTCAGCAGTTTTTATTAATTTTATAGTTGTTTTTATGGAGAAATATGTGCAACACTCTACTTAGATATGGACGGCTAGGTATGCCAGTGAACTCTGTGATTAGTCACACACTTCACTCAACTAACATGCATGGTGTCTACCGATTCTCCATCGCTTGCAGTTCTATTATATTCTTTTTGTTTCATTGATGTTCTCCTCTCGATGATTTTATAAAGCTATCTCTTTCCGATTTTATTTTGAAATATGTCCTCATATAAGGGGAAATTCTGCCGAAATGTTTACAGAAATATATCCCGAAATAAGGAGAAACTCTGCTTAAATTTTCATAGAAATATGACCCGATATAAGGGAAAACTCTGCTAAAATGTTCCTAGAAATATCAATCTGTATAAGAGGATGTTCTGCTGAAATTATGAGAGAAAATGTGTTCTTCATGTTCTTTATTCGTTCTTCATGTTCTTCGTTCGTTCTCCGCATTTTTGGCATGTTCTTAGTGCTCTTGATACGAAAGTTAAATTCTATCAATTCAGGAGCCGTAAATCACCTTTTTCGAAAATAAATCATGATAAAGCACTGCATACACGGGAGAGAGCTCGATTAGGTAATAAAATCCTACTTCTTGCTGTTGAGTTTTCAAGTTAAACTAGATAAGAATATATGTTTATCATGCTCGTTATTTTGAATAACATTCACATGCTTGTTTCATGATTTACACTTAAAATAATTTATAAAATAGAATTGACAAAATGAATCATCCTTGAAGTTGCTATGATTTACATGCAGTATTACACTGATATTAAATAGAAATGGACATGGAAAAAATGGGATCCAATGTCGATGTATGTTCTATCTTTTAAGATAAGGATGACTTGGAGTAGATACTACAGGTCGGGTATGCAACATATAGGTTTGCTAGAAGAACATCCGTATTGGCAGGACATATCTAGATGGTACATGGTTTCCCTGTTATGATAAGTGCTCACAAAATGAATCAATAGTTTGCAACATGTGGTATTCGGTTGTGATTAGGTAGGTTGATTGACTGAAGATGTGGTCATTTCATGTGGAGGCACATGTGGTTAGATGCAACTGTATCACGGTAATATGTATTTAAAGCCGCTAGTATATGTGATTAAAGGCAAAGGCTAGCTTATGGTTTTAAGCTATCGGGTCCTTGAGGACAATGTGCTTCTTCGTTTGTCAGGATTGAGGTTTGAAATCTTGGATAATAATAGAAAAGAAAACTGTCAGGGTAGTATTGGAGGATTGTTGAGGCGACGTGTGATGACATAAGCTCTCCAGATCAATGCAATCTCCAATCCCGAAGTGTACACAACTTCATATTCCATAAGTGGTGAGATAAATTCTTTGGAATAATCCATGATGTGTAATAGAAGGTATATGAATTAAACTAATGAGAAGAATGAAACTTTCTGGTGCAATAAGTTTTTCTATACTACACTACTGGCTTATTTTTCGCTTCTTCGTTACTTAGCACTTACTAATCTTTATTCCATCATTTCTGAAAATCTAACATGCATCGAAGAGTCGTCACAGGGACATCAACCATCTAGACAACCACAATAGCATTACTCTAAGGTGGTTGGTAATCTTTTTATCCATTTCCTTTCTAGTTGATGTACATGTAAATTGTTATAGTGGGACAATGTATCATGTAAACTGTATTTTATGAATGGAAAAATACTGAAAGCACTTCCTTCTTAATATTTTCATTCTCCATCTTCATAAAATAAGTGGTGATTGACCTCTTGAATTTTTTATATAAAAGCACTAAATTAATATCAAATTTCCTACTGCTTATTCATTTTGATAAGAACCCCCATCTAATGTTTATATTTTACTAACTTTGAGAGTATAATTCTATTTGTCAACTTGGAATTGCATCTTTAACTTTTATGGTATAGTTCATTAACTTTTGATTTTTGTTGCTTTAAACAAAATCCTATGGTTATAAGCTTATGTTTTTGGAACATTGTCTCAATTAATTAGATGCTAATAATGTGATACGATGTGATTCTAAGGACTACATTTTTCCACTAAACTCCTTCGGTTATAAACGTATATTTTAACCAACTTTTATTATTATGTGGTTTAATTTTCTCATATTTTACATGTAAAGCCTTGAACTTGGTCGTCTCTCGGATCCTATATCAAAAGATTCAGCTCATCAAGAAGAAATCAATAGAACTTATTTCGTGTGAATCAAACTTCGTTTTGATTTGTTATGATTTTGGAAGAAAGAAAAGTAAGGAGGTTTAAGATATCATTAATGACCGTCATTAAGATTGATTAATCATGATTAAGGAAACTAATGATGGATTAAGGTCTACCAATTACTATTAACGAATACTAATAAGAGGACAACAAAAATTAATCACGAGTCGTGATAGTTGAATTGTGATTAGTGAAAGTTAATCATGGTTAACACTAATTAAGTGAATCTAGAAGCTTCTGGATAGTTCTAACTTAAGCCTTACATTTTGGATAAGCTTTGACCAAAATGGTAGGCCAAAGCCATGGGCCGCTAACAAGATTTAGGGTTAAAGCATGATTTACTAACCACCATTAGCAAATTTTTAAAGCCAATAAATAGCCCATGTATGCATTTATTCTCTATTATTTCCACTACCACCACTACCTCGAGGGATAGGGTTGAGCGGTTGGGAGTAGGAGAAGGAGGTGTGGAAGAAGCATCAGCGAAGCACCGTTGGGAGGATGAGGTAAAGGATGACAATGTGATCCTCTCATGGTTGGTTTTGTAAGTAGGCTCTAACTTAAGCTATGATTTTTATTCATCTTCTTTTTTAAGCTAGATTTTCGATTCACCTTCCATTCCAATTCATTTTGTGTTATGGCTCGAGAAGGAATCTGAGAATAACCTTGCTCCGATGTGAGTGGCTAGGCCGTCAGTGAGCATACATGTTCTTTGTATGAATTACTCACCCTTGACAAGAGACTAGCTGATTCAGCAGTTTTTATTAATTTTATAGTTGTTTTTATGGAGAAATATGTGCAACACTCTACTTAGATATGGATGGCTAGGTACGTCAGTGAACTCTGTGATTAGTCACACACTTCACTCACCTAAGATGCATGGTGTCTACCGATTCTCCATCGCTTGCAGTTCTATTATATTATTTTTGTTTCGTTGATGTTCTCCTCTCGATGATTTTATAAAGCTATCTCTTTCCGATTTTATTTTGAAATATGTCCTCATATAAGGGGAAATTCTATCGAAATGTTTATAGAAATATATCCCGAAATAAGGAGAAACTCTGCTGAAATTTTCATAGAAATATGACCCGATATAAGGGAAAACTCTGCTAAAATGTTCCTAGAAATATCAACCTGTATAAGAGGATGTTCTGCTGAAATTATGAGAGAAAATGTGTTCTTCATGTTCTTTATTCGTTCTTCATGTTCTTCGTTCGTTCTCCACATTTTTGGCATGTTCTTATTGCTCTTGATACGAAAGTTAAATTCTATCATTTCAGGAGCCGTAAATCACCTTTTTCGAAAATAAATTATGATAAAGCATTGCATACACGGGAGAGAGCTCGATTAGGTACTAAAATCCTACTTCTTGATGTTGAGTTTTCAAGTTAAACTAGATAAGAATATATGTTTATCATGCTCGTTATTTTGAATAACATTCACATGCTTGTTTCATGGTTTACACTTAAAATAATTTATAAAATAGAATTGATGAAATGAATCATCCTTGAAGTTGCTATGATTTACATGCAGTATTACACTGATATTAAATAGAAATGGACATGGCAAAAATGGGATCCAATGTCGATGTTTGTTCTATCTTTTAAGATAAGGATGACTTGGAGTAGATACTACAGGTCGGGTATGCAACATATAGGTTTGTTAGAAGAACATCCGTATTGGCAGGACATATCTAGATGGTACATGGTTTCCCTGTTATGATAAGTGCTCACAAAATGAATCAATAGTTTGCAACATGTGGTATTCGGTTGTCATTAGGTAGGTTGATTAACTGAAGATGTGGTCGTTTCATGTGGAGGCACATGTGGTTAGATGCAACTGTATCACGATAATATGTATTTAAAGCCGCTAGTATATGTGATTAAAGGAAAAGGATAGCTTATGGTTTTAAGCTATCGGGTCCTTGAGGTCAATGTGCTTCTTCGTTTGTCAGGATTGAGGTTTGAAATCCTGGATAATAAAAGAAAAGAAAACTGTCAGGATAGTATTGGAGGATTGTTGAGGCGACATGTGATGGCATAAGCTCTCCAGATCAATGCAATCTCCAATCCCGAAGTGTACACAACTTCATATTCCATAAGTGGTGAGCTAAATTCTTTGGAATAATCCATGATGTGTAATAGAAGGTATAGGAATTAAACTAATGAGAAGAATGAAACTTTCTGGTACAATAAGTTTTTCTATACTACACTACTTGCTTATTTTTCGCTTCTTCGTTACTTAGCACTTACTAATCTTTATTCCATCATTTCTGAAAATCTAACATGCATCGGAGAGTCGTCACAGGGACATCAACCATCTAGACAACCACAATAGCATTACTCTAGGGCGGTTGGTAATCTTTTTATCCATTTCCTTTCTAGTTGATGTACATGTAAATTGTTATAGTGGGACAATGTATCATGTAAACTGTATTTTATGAATGGAAAAATACTGAAAGCACTTCCTTCTTAATATTTTCAATTGTAGTCTATTTCTGAATGTTAGTTGTGATTGTTGAATAAATCATTACTGAGTAACCAGATACGGATATGGGAGGACCCGACGACCCAGAATTGGGGTCATGATAGTTTGATATCGGAGCTAGGTTATCACAATAATTTATTCAATAATTGACAACTATGAGCAGTATTTAGAAACCAAGATTGTATTAAGACTCTTTGATCTTGATAATTGATTGCAGTACAATTTACAAGTCATTATCCTTTATGTACATCATGCTAAGACGTATAAGACCTAACCTTTGACCTTTATTCATCTCAGGATCATGGTAGACCAAAATGTTTCTAGAAGGAAAAGTGTTTATAATCTAAGAAATCCTAGATAGTTGTTTGGTATAGATAGTATGACACCAAGTACTTGTTTCCCTAATACTTATTGAAATGGATGACTTTGATCTCGTCTTGGGGATGGACTGGCTAGAAAGGCATCATGCATGCCTTGACTGTTTCCATAAGATAGTGACTTTTCACTCGATAGAGTTCCAGTTTATTATAAAGATATCCAATGATGATGTCCAATACATCTCTACTCTGAAGGAACAACAATTGCTAGAGCAAGGGTAGCAATATTATTTAGCTTATGTATGTATTACATCATGGTCAATAATGATAGAAGATGTACCTATAGTGTGTGAGTTTCCTGATGTATTTCTAGATGAACTACCTGGATTACCACCTGAGTGAGAGATTGAATTTGAAATCTCTCTCACACCTGATACTCAACCTATCTCTATCCCTTCATATAGGATGGCACCAGCTGAGTTACGGGAGTTAAAGGTCCAATTACCAGAACTGTTAGACAATGGCTTCATTCATTCTAGTACTTCACCATGGGGTATGCCTATTTTGTTTGTAAGGAAGAAGGACGGATCAATGTGATCATTGACTACAAACAACTAAATAAGAGGAAAATAAAGAACAAGTATCCTCTGCCAAGAATAGATGATCTCTTTGATCAGTTGCAGAGTTTAACTATGTATTCTAAGATTGAATTAAGATCTAGATACCATCGATTGAAAATTACATCCTTTCGAACTAGATATGGACATTATGAATTTTTAATTATGCCTTTTGGTCTAGCAAATACCCTAGCAACCTTCATGGATCTCATGAATAGATTATTTAGGGAATTCCTAGATCACTTTATAGTAGTCTTCATTAATGATGTGATTATTTACTCCAAAGATAAGTATCACCATGAATACCATCTCCGACAGCACTTGAAACACTAAGAAAGAACAAACTGTATGCCAAAAATAGAAATATGACTTCTGCTAGCTGAAGTATTTTCTTAGGTCATATTATTTCTGGGACAGGCATATCGGTTGATATTGTGAAAGTTAGTGCAGTGATGAGTTGGAACGTCTGAAGATTGCCACATAAATATGATCTTTTCTAGGTCTAGCTGGGTATTATAGAAGATTTGTAAAGGACTTTTCACGAATATCATTACTAGTGACTATGATAACTTAGAAGGAAGTCCATTCATATGGTATGATGTATGCGAAACTAGTTTTCAGACACTGAAAGAATGTGTAACCTCTGCACTTGTCTTTACTCTACCCTCTAGGACTGAAGGGTTTATAGTGTACACCGATGCATCTAAAGAAGGACTTGAGGTAGTTCTTATGTAACATGGCAAGGTAGTTGCTTATGCATCATGACAACTCAAGACACATGAGAGGAACTACTCGCACGACCTTGAACTAGCTACTATAATATTTGGTTTGAAGATATGGAGACATTACCTCTATGGTATTACTTTTGAGATCTTTACAGATCATAAAAGATTGAATTATCTGTTTAATCAGAAGGAGCTCAATATGAGACAAAGATGATGGTTAGAGTTGTTCAAAGACTATGATTACATCATCTCCTACCACCCTGGTAAGGGAACAACATAGTAGATTCCCTTAGTAGAAGAACTTATTCACCTTGGTTGGTGAGTGTTATCCACCTATAGGGTTTACTATAAATGTTGAGTGAATGGAAATCATTTGATAGTAGTGCTGATACTATAACTATTCCTCTTCGATACAAATCAAAGATATGAGATATAATAAAGAAAGGGCATGATGATGATCCAGTTCTTAAAGACTTGAGACAACAACTTGAGAAGAATGAGATAGAGGGATTCCATATACAAGGTGGGTTACTATATAACCATCACAGAGTTTGTGTACCAAACAAACTCTGATTGAGAAATGACATCTTACGTGAAGCACATTTCTCTACATTATCTATTCATCCAAGAATTACAAAGATGTATATACCTTCGTTCACATTTTTGGTGTCAGGAATGAAGAAGGATGTTACCGAGTCTGTCAAATTCATGTTTCACCTGCCAATAGGTATAGGCTTTACACCAAAAGCCACCAGGATGGTTGCAACCTCTCCCTATTCTTGAATGGAAATGGAAAAGCATTTCCATGGACTTCATTACTGGCTTACCTTAGACGTCAGGTGGTAAAGACAGTATATGGGTCATAATGAATCATCTAACTAAGGTAGCATATTTTATTCCAATAAGCTTATCTTCCATTCCGAACAAGCTATTTGAGTTATATATTACATATATGATCCGTTTCCATGGTATCCCAAATAGGTAGTCTTCGATTGAGATTCACGATTCAACTTACACTACTGGGAGAACTTCAAGAAAGCCTTAAGCACATAGCTATGCTTGAGCACAACATATAATCCGCAAACAGATGATCAGTCGGAAAGACCTATTCATACTTTAGAGGATATGCTACGAGCATGTGCTTTAGAATGGAAGGGATCATGGATTAAACATTTTCCTCTTGCAGAATTCACCTACAACAATAGTTACCATGCAAGTATAGGAATGACACCATTTGAAGCACTATTTGGATGTAGGTTTATGGAAAACAAGGATTTTCACTGGTCTAAATATGTCTCACACAGGACGGAGATACAATGTCGTTATGGCAACCCTCAAGAAACCCTAATTAATCAATATTCAACCCACAATAATAAATTAAGCAAGGAAAATACAGTGTGTATATCAAAATTTATTATTAACTCTACAAGAATTGTCCTACAATGATAAGCAAAATAGGGTGTCAAACACAAGGAACACACGATGCAACACTCAATATTATTTATAAATAAATAATATAGGTATAGGTGTATATATAACTATGCACAATATTAATCAAACAATATGGGTTTTAAATTTTTAATTAACTATTTTTTGTTTTATATTATTGTATTTTGATTTTTAATTTTCTGTTTTTATATTTTTTTATATATATTTTCTTATACTTTTATTCCTCTTCTTTTATAAAAACAATATAGCTATATATACAAAGTGTATGTACAATGTAAGCTAATATAGATATAGATATTAATAAAAATAGTTAAAATAAAGGAAATAAATTAATTTTGTGTTTAAAGTAAATTTCTAGTATTTTTTCTATTTTTTTCAAAAAATTTTGCTAATTCTATATGTATTTAAATTAAAAAATACCCTAAATCAGAGTTTAAATAAATAGCTGAGATTTAAATGGAAATGAAAAATATAAATCCAAGTCCAAATTTTCCAAATTAATTTTGATAGATACATAATATTGTAAATAAAATTATATAACAGAAAGTAATATTTTTAATTTTTTTGGGATTTTATAGATTTTTCTGCAGATTTTGGGAGTTTTTCAATTTTAAGCATTTTTTTTATTTTTAATGATTTTTTGGTCTAAAGGTTAAAGATACTGAAATAGACATAATATTTTTTTTGGAATTTTTTGAAATGATTTTATAATTTTTGGCCTTTTAAGTTTAATAAAGACTAGCTGTGCACTAAATGATTTTTAGAAAATAGGAGAGGGCATAGTGAACAAGCATGCATCCAGGAACCTATTCCTATTTTTTGGTAACTTTTGGGTCATCGGAACTAACTTTAATAAATTGAAAATGACTCACAAAAATATTCAGTCTGACAGAGTATATTTACAAATATAAATAAAGGTGAGGGTCCCAATGCAATTTTATTGAAAATTTAACATTGATATTCCAACTTTATGTATTAAATGAAAATTTAAATAACCTGTGAGGGTTTACATGCAATTTTTACAAGATAAAACATGTGTATGCACGTGATTCTAGTTTAGACTAAATTGCAATATACAGAAAGTGTAGGGGGATACATACAATTTGTCCAAAAGTTTTAAACTACTTGAAATATTTACAGGACCATTTACTAATTACAAGAAGGCGAAGAGAGGCTATGCAATTTACCTACTTATGCACCAGGATCCAGCCGTCCTAGGGTCGCCACGTGTCTGATCGTGCTGCTATCCCCGCGTACCACTTCGTGGATAATCAACGGTCGAGATTAGATCTGGACTGTGTTCTTCGAACGACGAGGAAGGGCGCAATAAGAACACACAAGAACAACACTTCGACGAACTTCGATCTCTCATTTCTCTTGGCTCCAGCGATCAAACGTTCATCCAATAGGCCTAGCAAGTAGGTGGGCCTCCTCCGCATGCAACGACAGGGCCCCGAGAGGCGGTGCGGCTCACAATGCTCCAACGAAGACAAGACACCTGTAGCTCCTCCTGGTAGGCTTCAAAGTGCTCCACACTTCCTTAGATCTGCAAGTTGACACCAAAGGACTCTTGGGTGCGAGGGCTATGTCCTCGACCCAGGGTTTGCTCGGAATGATATGGGAAATGTAGTGGAGAGGGGAGCTCCGATGATGGCAGATGATGAATCTAAGATTCTCATTCTTTATTCTTTTATTTTAGCTTTATATTTTAGCGAAATCATATACCTGTGAATTCAATAAATTAACATTGTGCATGTCTTTGTTAATATTAAATAATTATCATTTTTTTCAAAAATAAAGAACAAGGAGAAAATAAAAACAAATATATATTTAGAATAAATACATATTGGGCTAAAGCCCGTGAGAAGTTCAAACCTTGACTTGATCGATAAGAAATGAGTAAAGAGAGCTAAGGTACATTGCATATTATACATAGCATCTAGACCTATACAAAGCAATTTTCTTATTTATTTCGTATTATGTGAACACCATATTATTTGTGAATATTTGTATATAGTTTTAATAATAAAAATAAAGTAAAATACAAAATAAGAATATACAAAAATAAAATAAAAACAAAATCCACAAATTCATTGTACAAAGGCCACATGTACATATATATAATACCTATTTATTTAACACCCTCAATTAATTTATAAAAATATACCTAAAATTATTTTGTAAATAAATAAAATATAAAATAAATTTTATTTTAGTAAAAATAATAAAATAAAAATACATGTATATAATACATATGTATATTATACATATACATAATATTATATATTGTATATACCGTAATAAATTAATTTAAAAAAATAATAAAAAATTACAGAAAATTAATTTAAGAAATAATAAATATTTTTTATTCACTTTTTATTTTTAAATCATTCACTATTTTATATTTAAATCTCTTTTATTTTGGAAATCCTGAATTTTGATTCGTCCACGTGGGATTATTGACCACAGTCAATCCCTCCTCATAGCTAACCTGACCCGATTCCTGCTTCGCCGGAGCTTCTTATCTCCTTTTTCACGATCAAATCATGTCTCAATTCATCTTGATTTTTGCACTCGATTATGTTCCTAAGATCCATGATCCTCATGGATCCCTAGGCGCAATCGAATCATCTTAGGGTTTCACACATCCCTTTCTAGACCCACGTGCATCCCTATATATTCTCTCTTCTGCCTCCAGAGCTCGTTCCTCGTGCCACCATAGACCCTAGAAACCTTCAGGAGAGTGATAGCTCCTTGGAGAACCCTTCGGAGCTTTTTTTGGTGCTGAGATTGAACAAAGCTCGCTACGTGGTCGGACCTCCACCGCGTATAGCTTCCCTATTCTGTCGCAGCCTGGTTGGGGCCATTACCTCGCCAACCACTTCTCCTGAAGCTCTTGAGCTTCTCAGTATCTTCAGGTAATACTTATCTTCCTGCATTTTCCATTCTACTCGATCTTTCATGTTTTCACCGCCGTCAGTACACCAGCTCCAACCAGCTGATCGGAACCCCATTTGAACGACCTCGTTGCTTCGATTATGCGTCCTTTCACTGCATACTTCACTATGTCATCTGACCCCCTTAGACTCGGTCTTTAGGCCGAGATTAAGACCTGACTTCCTTCCCGTACGATCATCGGAAGTCGACCCTCATCCAACGTCGCTTCCCTTCTTTATCTTGCAAAATAATCGTGGCAGAAGCTTGGTCTCCGAGGCAGGAGTATACCTGGAGGCTCAAGATACACAAGGAGAACCATTTAGATCCCCAACTGCTCAGACGGATTAGCTGCTAGAAGAGTACCACTGTCCCACTCATATAATCGGTCATTTTTCCATCTGAGCCACCCACTCGACGCGAAGCGCTTCCACGACTGTGTTGGACCCTTCAACGGATTCATCGAAGCTGTGGATCATCCTCCATGCTTGGGTGAAATTTGCCAGGCACCTGTTCTTCCAGCCGCATTCACAACTGCTCAATCTGGAGTCTTGTCCCGGATTTGATATGAGCCCTCTGTTAACGTTTCATCCTAATGCTTGGATCATATCTAGGCCCCTTATCTGAGTCGCCCAACATGCAGCCTTGCAGACCATTAGATCAGATCTGATGTAGTAGATCTGACCTCACGTCATCGACAAACTCTGAGTCGTCAGATTCCTTTGTGTAGAGCCATCAGAGCCGTTAGAGCTCCCACAAATACCTCACATGCCATCTGGGTATATTTCCTTATTACCCCTACATGTTTTCTTATTTTTAATTAGTCCAATAAATGTAATAACTAGTTAACAACTTTTGTAGTTTGAACCTTTTAGTTTTATTTATTTGCATTTTAGTCCAATCGAGTCTGAGTCGCGTGCGTCCGCACACTTATTTTGAGTTATTTGCATTATCTGTTATGAACTACCTACTGGTTATTCAACGAACTTTATGTTTTTATACTTACACTTATACCCCTACCTGTCTGGATCATGTGGTACATGATTTGAGTGGAAAAATTGCATCTCTGGTCCTTGAACTTTCATTGCATGATATGTTTTGCCCCCAGAATTAATAATATTTGCAAATTTGCCCCTATTGCACTATTTCTAACTCTTGTCTTTTATTTAATGCAAAATTATTAAATCAACCCTAAAAATGTCTAAAAATTACATGTACTCTATGATTCCGTGAATTATTTTTAGTATTTCACTTGTTGATTTGTGTGCTTTTAAAATTATTAAAAAAATCAAAAAACCCCTAAAAAGTGTCCTGTTTGTCTTATAAAAATCCTTAAAATTCAAAAAATCATCTAAAAATTCTATAAAAATTTGCGTAGTTGTATTTTATTGTTTGTTATCTCCATTACCAATTCTGCTTGAAAATACCTTATAAAACCAGAAAATTACAAAACAATTAAAATCTTATAAAAATATATAAAATCTCATAAAATCTAAAAATATTGATTTTATCTCTAATTGTAGATATTTCTTCATATTTTATCATAAAATCACTCTTAAGAGTTTTGGGCATTTTAAGTATTTTAACTTGCAAATTACTCCTGGTTGTGCACTATTTAGTCTTTTTCTCACTGTTTGATTTTTAAAAATCCCAAAAACATTTAAAAATTCCATATAAATTACCAAAAATAATATAAATCCTATAAAAACTAAAAATATTTTTATTTTATTTTTCCGAGTGTTTTTGACATAATAAAAAATACAAAAAAAAGTGTGTGCGAGTGCTTTTATTCCTTGTGCTTATTACCTTTATCTGAAAAATTAAAAATTTGCAAAAATAAAAAAACACTAAAAAATAGTTTGTTTCCTAAAATCACACTACTTTGCTTCTAATTGTGCTCCTTGTATTCGACCCTGGTTACTATACCTGGTAAATAAAAGTAGCAAAGTCGCTTATATTCGATTGTTTTATCTTTGAGTGGTTTATTTTTCTCGTTGATCTGTCTGATTGACTTGGGTCACAACGACATTATTATTAATCACTTAACCCTAGTCAGTAGGGTGACCATTAGAATGGTACCGTTGCCGGAGAGCACGACTTAGTAGTTTGATTTCATTCCTTACCCACTTCTGTCTCTATTTATTATAAATACTTTATGACATTATTCTGTTTTGCTTTTTATGTGACGGACCACCTAAGGGGTGATTCAGTCCACTTTGGAGTGATCAAACACAAGAGGGGGAGTAGTGGACCTCAAAAGCAGTTATCTTAGACAGATTCATTTATTTTAGAAAAAACAATTCTTGTAATAACTTAGAACTCTTAGAACTCTTTGGACACTTGGATTATTCGGGGTCTATTTCACCGAGTGTCGGTGCACTCGGGGATCTCACCGTGGTTTTTAGTTGATTTTTCACGTTTATTTTCTATTTTATTCCGTAGGATTTGGTCCCTAGATTTAGGATTTCTATTTGCTTGAGCTCGATAATTAGCTAGGTCCAAACACCCTAATGGACCATCTGTTCCTATAGAATGTAATTGGACTTAGTCAAACAAAAGAAAATTTTAACTCAATTAGTTAAGAGACCACACGTTGTGAGAAGTCGCATGCAACGCTAGCATGACCTGTTGTGGCAGGCATCAAGCGACTTCCAAGATCGGACTCAGGTCTTTTCTCTAATTAGTTAACTACCAGCTCTTCCCGCTAATTGAAGTTGCTCATCTTAGGGATGATTTCCTCGTGCATCATATAGATTAGTTTAAATTATTTCTTTAAATTTATGCGCGGATCAACCTGCATGTAGAGTGCTGGAGCGAGGAACATATTTCTATCTCTACATGCATCATAGTATTTGATCGTACATTAGCTTTTCCGTCTTCTTCCCCCAATTTTCTTGGACTTAAATAAAAAAGAAATTGTAAAATTAGTTAGACGTTGCATTTATTCAGAAAAAGACATAAAAAATGACCAATAAAATCTGGGACTGCTTAAGTAAACTTGACCTAAAATCGAACTTCACTAAAAATCTTTGTTTGTGGAGAGTCACCCCCTCATTGTCTGATTTATCTGCAAAGAGAGAGGGACCTGCACACTAGGATAGAGCCACTCCTGAACTTTCTTCCGACTATCATTTCTAACAATTAGTTGTTCTCCAGTAAGGATTTCATTGGGTAGCCAGTAATCAGTCCAGACTTCCTTAGCAGATTGGGTAAGATCGGGTAGCCGACAAACGGTCTGCATCCTATACTAGCTGAAAATATCTAGTCGTAAGAACTCGGGCCAGTATCTTGGGAGCATCGAGCTCATAACAACTTGCTTAACCACTCTGATATATTGGATGTTCACCTAATAAAATTTGACAAGATAAATGACCGAGCTTTCACGATCTTCACATTGCATTGCGTAAGTGAATTAGGGGTTTGATTTCTCATCTTGGTTGCATCCAGATCTACTCTTCATAGATCCCAACATCACAATGATGGGAAGGAGGTCTCTTAGGCTGCCTTTGGCATCACCTCTTTCTAGCACTCCTCTTCGTTCATCTAGGGCGACTTCAGAGAGCTCAGACCCATTCTCTGAACACGAATTCGCCTCCACTTTGTTCCCCCTCGACCACCCTTCTTCCACACTTGAGGTAACCGTACAAAGGCCAGCACAACTATATGTTAACTCAACATCACTTGAGCTAGGGTCTTTTGCCTTTGCAAAGACCAATGACATGGAAAACAATGAGGGAATGATTGATGCGCAATTGCAAGGATCTGCATTCGTATTAGCCCAGGCTGCCATCAACAACTCGCTACTAGCCTCCAAAGAGCCCCATCTCCATCTGTAGGAGTTTAAGATGATCTGCAGCACCGTCCACAACAGATTTATGGATGAAGATACCATCAAGTTGATTTCCTTCCCCTTTTCCTTAGTAGACAGAGCAATCTACTGGCTAAAGCATCTGAGGAAGATTGTGACCACTTGGGAGCAGCTTCGGACTGAGTACTTGAAAAAGTACTATCCACATGGCCAGACCAGTACAACGAGAGGCATGATTAGCAACTTCACCATGATCCCAAATGAACAGTTTCATAAATCCTGGGATTGCTTTAGAGAGATCATTGATAGGTGTCCCCACCACAAGATCAGTAAGTCCAACCTCGTCTAGAGTTTCTTTTTGGGCTAACACTTGAGCTGCAGGGGCTAATGAAGGCCTTGTGCGGAGGCTCCTACTTCTCCAAGGATGAAGACTAGGTCTAGGCCATCTATGAGGAGATGGTAGAGAACTACACAGAGATGTCCCCGACCCATATCTACACTCAGGGGAAGCCTCTCCCACAGGCAGGTTCTTACCAGAGGATTGCACATGCCGATGCTAGTCATTCCACATCTTCTTTGACAGCAGCAGAATCTTCGGTTGTCGATATGAGCATTATTAGCCAAAAGTTGGATCGAATAGAAATCATAGAGAAGAAGCAATGCTGAGGCCTGGATAATCTCAACAATATTGATGAGCTGACCCAAACTTTAAGTGACATGAAGAAGATCATGTGTCTCCAAGAGGTACAGACGACTTCTCAACCTCGTCTCAGGTCACGGATTGATCCAAGGAGCAGCTCTTCCCATCCCTCTACCTCATATCATTAGGTTCACCACATTCAGGCATAGCTGGTCTAGCAGCTCTAGCAGTACCAACAACCAACATCATCTTCAGACACTCATATGGTGGTATACCAGTCAGATCAGCCTTTGTCATTCCTTTCCCTATCACTCCACGAGCAGCAGGAGCCATTGATGGAAGTGAAAAGGATCTGGTACTTGCATTAGTAGCCACATCTCAGGATCCGTCATGACCACCCCATCTTCTGATGGTCTACTGGAGGCACCTCTTCCCAGCAGCAACCTCCAACTCAGGCAAGGCAGAGCAGTCAACCTCAGCGGCCCTAGTACTCCCACCACCACTAGCAGCATGATCCTCGTCCCCAATACCAGGAACAACAGTGGAGGCATCATCAACCTTAGTACTCCTAGCCCCCTCCCTCAATACCAGTGGCGGAGTCAGCCTCATTTCCAGCGAGGCAACCCGTCAGGTTCTCATGCACCAGTTTATGGGAATCTAGCCCTTGATGGCCTCGTCCGCTTGCTCTTTGATCATTATGCCTCCTTCCGGTGAGAAATGGATGAGTTCCGAAAGGAGATGAGGGAGATAATAAAGGGAAAGGCCGCCATACCCACTCATATTGAACCTAACCTGAATAATCTAAAGAGGAAATCTCAGTAGGTAAAGTTTACAGAGACCAACTCTCCTAGTGATATTTTAGATGATACTACTTCTTCTATATGTGATGTTGATTTTGTGATACGTAGGAGAGATAGAAAGCCAACCAGCGATGACTCATCTAGACCACACCCTGATGGAGATTCTAAAGCGTTAGATGAGGTTGGGAGCGGTACTGATGCTGCTCACCAAGATGATGATGGCGGTGGTGCTGATACCACCAAGGATGCTGATTCAGACGATGGTACTGAGGCCTCCATATTTCCAGCTGCAGACGGTGATAATGATGCCACCAAGTTATCATGCCAGGCTAGAGTGCGGTGTTGATGCTGGAAGTTCAGATGTTCTCGATGGTGCTGATGCCACCAAAATTTCTTCTGCTGTGTTGACTCATCTTGTACCTACGGACACTTATGAAAAAATATAAAAAATATAAAAACATCAAAAATAAAAAATATGGAATAAAGGAAAGGTTTCTACATCTCCTATGAGTCAATCTATTGTACCTGATGATTTTTGCATGGATTCTAGCCTATTGAATGCATATGAACGTACTCCTGACTCTCATCTCTCTGGAGATGTCCTCCTATCCCCTTCCCTCAAGCACTCTGCTTAGGAAAGGGGCCAAAATAGAAAATTCAAAAAAGGCACCTGTTAGAGTTCAACAAGCATATGATAGACAGATTTCAAGATACAACTGACTCTTTAGGAGGCACTTGAGCACATCCCTCTATTCCAGAAGAACTTGAGAGAGAAGACTACCATCCATAGGGAAGAAGAGGAACCATAGTGGCAGAAATCCATGTGCCCACCCGTGCCACTTGCTTTGCTATCTAGAAACGATTGCCAGCCAACAGACCATATGCAAGAGCTCCTTATGTCAGATGCCACATTCATGAGCAGCAGTTCGATCACACTCTGTTAGATAGCAGGTCTTCGATTAACCTCCTCCGGCTATCTTACTTGACCAATTCGAGTTTGGCCCTCTTAAACAGAGCAGGATAATCCTTCAGTTTGCTGATAGATCTGTTAAGTGGCCGAAGGGGTTATTAAAGGACGTTGTCGTCACAATTCATGGTCTAAAATTCCCCATGGACTTTATTGTACTAGACATGGAGATCCCTGAATATGTGACTAATACCCATATCATCTTAGGACGACCTTTCTTGGCCATAGCCAAGGTAGTGTCCGATCATGATAAAGGGAAGGTATACTTTAGTGTCGACGGTGAAAGTGTACAAATAGAGACGATTGAGGAGACTAGAGCCAGAGATTCAGCTTGCTCAGAGAAAACTACCGACTCAGAGCAGATGGATGTTGCAGAGCTAGACGTTCACCAGGAATTTGATTTTTTATTATAGACGATGAAGTAGTTTGGACAAATATAGTATCATGAGCTCTTGTCACACCTTCAGACATTACAGAATTTCAAATTACAACTGGTGCGAGTTCGGAGAGCACACTCATGGCACATGGTACTTTAGAGGATGATGATTGCGATCAGGGTAGCAAAGCAGATTACATTTCATGTGATTCAGAATCAGATTCCTAAGCTCAAACAATGATTTAGATTGGCAGAATTTCGATGACTATTTACCGTGTCTGATGTCCATAGAGCCCACAAAGAGCGAACCCAGTATAGTTGACAGATAAACCAACATGGCCATTGATGAATCTGTTATTCATCACTCCAAAAGTCAAAAAATAGAGCCTTGTTCCCGAGAAAATAGAGGCATATTTCCTTTTATCTTGCATAAATAACACTCATGCATGCATCCATAAGTCATGCATTATAGCAGCTCATCTGCATTTAAATAAGAAGCCAAAAATCCCCTGTAAAATACCTCTTCATCAAATAACTCCTTCTCTATAATAGATGTGTATACTCCTTAATAATATAGGGAAGGATGCCACAAATCACCCTTGTAAAATAGCCCAAATATCCTGAGATACATTAAAACACACATAAAGCCCGCATACAAACCCCTACTTAGGTCTACTCACTCTTAGAATACTATATATTAAAAGACCTTCAAAATGAGACTAATTTCATCGAAGTTGGAGCTTGTATGAGAAACTTGGGTTTTTGGGTCATTTTGTATACTACATATGTATATTTATGTATCTTTGTATTTATGTATTATATGTGACCTCATCTCCGTCTTTGGTCAACATGAAACTTGTAGATCTCATCAAGATCTACAACTTTCATGTTTTGAGTTTTTCCAAATTCGGCTTCCTCTTCTCTCTACACGTGTTTTCCCCTCCAACCATTCACAGCAGGCCACGTGGCGCACTCTGATTGCGCCACGCGGCCCGCTGCCCTTTGTCTGATCCGCCCGCGCCTTCCGCCGTTGGATGGCCATCCTGATCCAACGGCCGAGCCGCTGCCACGCACGCCCTTCATATGGACCGTAGGATCAAAGCCCATACCTCATCTCCACCGTCCCTTAGCGCCGCGCTCTCAGCGAGCCACGTGGCGGCATCTACGCCGCTCGATCGCGCCCCCAATCCTCTCATCACAGCCGCCCACCTTCCAGCGAATCTCGACCCTCAGATCAACCCTACCCTTTCATCTGAGCCATCCGCTCGCACCTCGCCAAAACGCGCCACGTGGCACTCTCATAACCCCTCATCTGGGCATCCCATATCTAATCGTAACCGCTCCATCTCGCTTCGATCCCCACCGTTGGATCACAAGATCCAACGGTGGAGACTTCGTCTCCTACCTCGGGCGCCCCTCTCTCCCACGATCTCTGCCTTGCGGGAGGGGCGCCCCCTTTCCTTTTTTGGGCACACGTGAGCCACCCTCGCCGGCCGCTGACCTCCCCACGACACACCCCACTCATCCCTGTGCCTCGCCAGCTCCCTCAAACACCACCATCTCCGCCACACTCGCCCCACGACAGCCACCAACTTCGCCATCCACCCAGCCAGACCGTCACCTTCATCCTTTAAATACCCCCTCTCCGGCCACATTCATCCCCATCCGCCACTCCAGAGAGGAACCTAGAGCTCGGAACCTTTGATTTGTGACAGGAATTGAGTGAATCCTTGAGCGAAGACAACCCTTCTTCTCCGGCAAGATCCTCGGCCCACCGCCGTGTCGCAGCCGCCCTCCGCGTAGCTGCTTGAGCTCGGGGCTTTACCGACCTCTTGAGCGACGACCTGGAGCTCAAAGCTGAGCCCCAATCCCCAAGTAATCCCCTCCATCTCTCCTCCGATCGTTTTCTTCTTTTCCCTTCATCTTCTCCGATTTTATTCTCTGTCCACGATCATCTTCACGCCTCGCCTTCACTCCGCCGAGCTCCGCGTCGGAGCTCTCATCCTCGTTGAACCCTCCGCATCTTCAGACGCTTCACTCCACCGTCCATCGATCTCCAGCTCCGCCACTTGGCCGGAGCAACGTCCCCCGACCACCTCACGTCTCCTTAGGCCTCGCCAACCAACACCACTTCTCCACAAACGCACGCACGAGCTCCGGCTCTACATTTAACGCTTGCAGGTGATACTTTCATCATTGGCCGGAGCCTCGCCGGAGCTCTCCTCGAGCTTCATCGACACAGAGCTCCAGCCATCCTCCAGGGATCCTGGGACCATCAGTGCCTTCGCCGCATCGCCACGCTCCTACTGGGATATCTCCGACACCTCGGAGAGCTTCATCGGCTTCAGGAGGAACGGGCGGAGCTACAGCGCCTTCGCCGGAGCACAGCCATCTCCTCCGCAGGCGGCGGAGGCCCGTTGAAGGAGAAGCCCAGCTGCCGTTCGATCAGTTTGATCGAACGGTTGATTTCGAGCCACGTGCCACTCAGCCGCGTCTCACCAGCACCGTTGGATCGCCCAGGATCTAACGGTGATCAGCCCGCCGCGTCATCAACATTGGGAGAAGACAGGAGCCGTCAGATCATCCCAGATCTGACGTATCTTGATCGAGCCACGCGTCTTCACCGACACCCCTTGGATCCATCTTGATCCAAGGGCCTTCAAGCCGCCACGTCGTTTTATCCGAGCCTCGGCCTCCAAGCCTAGGCTCGGGAGATCCGAAGCTACATCGAAGCTGGGTCGAACCTCCAGAAGACCCGAGCCTCCGACGCCCTCCGAACCTAGCCCCCCCCCACGTGAGGAGCACGTGCGGCCTGGGTTATTTGCACAGACGCCCCTGGAGCTTTCACAAATTGCGAAAAGGTCCCTGTGAAGTAGACACCACGTGAGGAGCACGTGTCTTGTGGAACAATTGCATAGACGTCCTGCATATTATTGGTAATTGCATTTTAGTACCTGTCAGCATGTTTACTTATTGAAATTTTATTTTCTAGTATTGCATTTACACCCTTGTGTTTTCTTGTGTCCATAGCATGCATTTTTGATCATTTTGAAATTCTAAAAATTGCATGTTGTTGAGAATCTTGTCCTCTACCTGTTAGTACACGTGTTTGATTTTTGTTGGTATGCTTGAATTATTAATAAATTAATTGGTTCATTTGTGTCATATTTTGCCCAGTGATGCCTTTTGATTTTTAATTAATTATCTGTGCCTTCAAAAATCGCCAAAAAATTCACAGTAGCTTAAGGACATTATTTTCAACACTCCATAAAAATTGCATGTCGTTTGCACGCATAACGAGGCCTCAATAAATAGTTTAGTGATTTCCTTAAATTAATTTTAATTAATTCATTTCACAATAAATTTAAGTTCTGTTAATTTTCCTAGGTTCCTGATCATTAGACCATCCTAGGATAATTTTAGTTCTTGGAAAAATTGTGATTTGATATTTATTAAAAATTAAAAACTGAAAATCACTCTGTCTGTTTATTTAATTCACAGAAAAATTATTTTGAGTCGAAAAATTCCAAAAAAATTAGGTTAGCTTAATTTCATCCCATTTCATAATCTGGCCAAGTTTCATAATTTTTGGAATTAATTTGACCATCTTTCTGAATTAACATTTAATTTGGCCTGATTTTGCATGTGTATTGCATAAAAAAGCTGAAAAAGACCAAAAATATATTCCCCGAAAATCTCACACTTGGATTTTGCTAAAATTCGACCTAAGGAGACAGTTGCCTCCCTGAGTTCGACCTTGGACTTCACCAAGTAAAAAAATTGCCGCTTAAAATTAACTTCATATTAATCAATAAGTGGTTTTTGATATTCCCTCTCGTATCCGACTGCAACGAACACTTAAAAGTAATTTGGACCATTAATTTGACCGAATTAACATAGGGTACGGGAGCGAACATCAAAATGGCGCCGTTGCCGGGGAGGCACGGCTTAGGTTAATTGTAGCATATTTTTGAGTGTTTGATTTTCCTTCCCCGGGTAGTCTGACCCTCTGTTTTTCTTGTGAATATTTCTCTGTCTTTTAAATTTTTGCAATTTTTGGTGTCGTTCTTTATCTGACCTCAACTTGTTTTTGTGCGAGGGACACCGGAGTCGAAGACGCTTCGAGGAACACGCATTCGAATTTGTTTGAGTGATTTGAGAGAACCTGTAATCTCATTCATTTCCACATATTTTTTTTTCGCATCATTTCCAGTGGTTCCCGTTTGGGTTCTCGCGATTGTAAACATAGTGAAACGTGTCCCCGTCTGCTGTGTGGTTTGAATTTTAGACTAGGCTTGCACTAGTGGCTCCTCGAGCCACTCTAGGATTTGCTTGTGCTCGTAAATCTTTAGGACCACACATCACACATAAAAGACGCACTTAGACCGCAGGACTTAGCCAAATCAACTTGTTCTTCACTCGCTAATAGAACTGCCTGTCTAGGAGCGGCTTTTCATCATATGCATTCATTTAGTGTAAAATTTCAATTCAGTCTTGCATCCTGCATTGTAGAGAGCTGGAGGCACTGTAAGTCTTCTTACTCAAGCATTCATCATCGTTTTTCGATTGCATCGGCTTTTTCCGATTCTCTCTCTCTCGGTTTTCTAACCTAGGATAAAGGAATTGGGATTGGACGGTAGACGTGATTGCTTGTGTGGATTAATATCAGTGACAACTAATCTTTAAAATCGGGACTACTAATTGAATTGAACCAAAAAAATTGACTAAAATTAACCCTTGTTTGCGGGAGAGTAACCCCGACCTTGTTTTCAGGCTGAGTGAGGGTACTTGAGTGTGTGTGAACACCTTAAGGCAGAGCCCAAATCCCCGCCTTCCATATCACGGGCCAACTGATCCTAGCAAATATCACGAGTTGGATACTTTTAGCTCATTGACAAGTACCAAGTAGCCTCCGCCTTCGCGGGTAGATAGGGGCGAACCAGCGGTACTCTGCGACAAGGCCTAGCTTTGTCAGCCTCCGCCTGCTTGCAGGTAGATAGGGGCACGTCTTTGAGTCCCCAACTCCGGATAGGAGCGAAGAAAGGGAGGATCGGCGGTATCTTAGGCGACAGGTTAAACAGGGAAGACGCATCTGGCTCTGAGCCGACTTCCCTATAGGCCGCGTAAATCCTTGCTATCTTGCTTGAAAAATCACACTTAAAATTAACAAGATTAATTGGACTCGGTTTCGGGTCCTTCACTGTGTTGAGTGTGAATTCAGGGTTTGCTCTTGCGTTTGTCTTCGTGTCTGTCCGTGTGTGTTATCCTGCGTAATTGCGCATTTTCTACCTCGCTCTACTTACATTCATTATCTTTTCTTCAAGATGTCGGGATATTGGTCCCCATACCCTGAGACCTCTGGTCATTCCTCATCGATCATATACCGATCATCTTCACCTTCTCATTCTTCCATGTATCCTCCGCCGCCCACGGGAGACCCTTACCCGTGGTCAACTCCACCTCAATCCGATTATGAAGTCAGAACTTCGACTGACTTCTCCACTTCTTCGCATTTCTCACCTACTCCATATTCTAGCACCACGGATCCACTTCCACCTTGGGCTGACTGTCCTTACTCCCGAGAGCTTGCAGGAATCAAAGACTCGAATGAAGAGCAAGCCACTGCTGAGACAGATGATTGGCAAAATTATATGCCCCCACATACTTCACCCCAAGTAGGGACCACACTACAATTCATATATACACATCCCGACTTGAACTTAGGGCATAACACGGTCAATCGAACAAGCCGAATGGAGAGGCCTGAACATCATGATTTCCCAGACTTGATTGACTTTAGTGATCAAGCCTCCATTAACCAGCCTTCATTTGGAGAGCCTATACATTCACAAGATTGGACTCATGACCTAGACTTATCAGTCCCTGTTTCATTGACTCCATCATATGAGGCTCCGACCGATATTTGCCATTTGGATAGTCCATACTCAACCCAGCATTACATGCCAGAGTCAAGGTATGTTGAGTATGAGACCCCAATATCTCAGCAGTATCCTCCACTTGAGCAGAACTCTCCCATGATTTGTCATGAGAATTTTGTGGAGGATGACATCTCTAGACTTATTAAGAAAAATGAATCATTTGGTAACGAGTTGAGAGATGTCATGGGAATATTACAATCAATTTCTGCCAGCCTGGGTATAAAAGTGAGAAAATACATGAGTAGTTTTGAGGTTGAAAACAAAGCAAACATCAGGGAACCCACACCGTCTGTACAGCTGGAGTCCATTCTATCTCCCTCTTCTACTAACCACTTGCACTCCAATCAAGAGTCTGATCATTCATCCATCAAAAACACCAAAAAAATTGAAAAACCAAAAACTCACATAAAAATTGAAAATGAAAATGATTTAAAAAAATTGGATTCCACCCTAAGGGAAGCACTTGATGATGAATTGATCTTTAAACTTCCCTTAATAAAGGCCATAGATCACTTCCCCGACCTCAAGAGATTTGTAAAGAGTAAATTGATGCCTAAGAGGTCGGGTAAGAAGAGAACAAGGACTGAAAGACACATAGTGTCTATGGCCACATCCTTGGTGATGGGGAGAAAGACCAAAAGCCGCAGAGTGAAGCGGTTGCCTAGGGTTGAATGTGAAATCAAAGACACCATTTTCACCCATGCGAGAATCGATGATGACTCACCTATAAATATCCTCCCGACCTCTGTGTTTGACAAACTCAAACTCAGGCCAATCAGAAAGTCACGAGAGATCGTTCAGCTGGCTGATCGATCCATCAAACGGTCTAGAGGAAATATTTCAGTCATTGTTACTTTCCAAGGTGCTCTACTTCAGGTGGACTTCACGATCATTGACATCGAGCACCGAGGAGAGTTTACCCAGTCTCCGATTATTCTCGGGAAGCCGTTCTTAGCTTCAGCTAAAGCGTCTATAGATTGCGAGACTCGGGAGATCGATTTCTCAGCATTGGGAGCACTCCGACCTCACCCATTCTTTGATACACTTTACTCTAAGGTAACCCGCACATCCGCTGACAGTCGTGACCATCAAGAGGTAAATGAGTCCCACCTCTCTGCTACACCTGAGAGACCGACTGCTCAGACGACCGTATGAGACTCCCCACACCTCCACTTCATCAACTGCTTGCACCGCCACCAGGACAACTTCTAAGGAGGACTCACAATCAGAAGCTATCATTAAGTCGGACATGATCTTTGTTGACTGCCTTGACCATTTTGATGATCCGACACAAGAGCCCAATAATGCCAAGCCAACTGAGACCACTAGCACTTTCCCGAGACATGTGCTGACCTTTCAGGAATATTATAATTTATATGGTGACTCGTCTGATGAGGAACCCATAGTCAGCACCACACCACGTCCCGGACCTTCAAAGGAAACAACCAAGATTAAATTGACTCCACATAAAAACACGGTTGCTCCCTCTTCTAGTCGGCTATTTAGTGAGAGGAAGTCGAGAATTGATTCCTCGAGGAGTTCCCCCGAACCTCTCAAGGCGCGTCTCTCTCATCTCCCACTCAATGATTCAGGTTCTAGAAAACCGACTAAGAAAGTTTCCTTCAACACACCGGAGAAGGAATTTTCTGAGGAGTCCTCATCTGGCCCGGACAAGGTAATTTATATGAGTGAGCTCAGTTCGGTTGTTCTCAAGCCTTATCTAAGCAAGCAGCCGTGTGTCGACCCTCGTTGGACGATCCCTACACCTCACTATTATTCATCTGAGGACGACTCCGACAGCGAGACATATGTATATTATCCACTTCCTCGCGTCCGCAAGAAGGTTCGTCACAAACCTTCTTAATCCTTGTACATTCTCACTCTTTCTTGTATATACTTTTTCTCCCTCCCTCCCCAGTGATTCGAATCACTCGCCCCGACTCATCTCATTTCATTTTAAGACTATACTTAGGATAATCAGATCCTAAGTATAGGGGGGAGAGTGACCCGCATCCATTCATTGTACATCCTCCAGATCACATCGGCCCTCATACTCACTCCTGTCATATACTTAGGCTGACCAGAGCCTAAGTATAGGGGGGACCGTTGCCCGCCTTGTATATACTCAACTATGTTTTCCTCTTGCCCTCGTCCGCCCCATTTTTTGATCTTATTCTACACTTAGGCTGCAAAAGCCTAAGTATAGGGGGGCGGTGCGACTTCTATACATTTTGTAATTTTAGCTCTCCTACGCTTAGCCCGAGCTATGTCTTTTTGGTCGCTTTTCGTGCTCTGAGGACATAGCACACGCTAAGTATAGGGGGGCGTGTATATATTACCCATAGCTCGTACTTTCCGTATTTTCGCGTATTTTTGTATATATTATGCAATAATTACGGGTGGGTACAAATCGAAAAAAAAATAAATAATAATAATAATAATAATACCCTTTAATAAATAGGCTTCTTATTTACTCTTGCATATCATCTCTGCATAGAAAAAGAGTCTTGCATTTTCATAGCATGACATCTCATCTCATTGGCATAAGTTGCATATGCAAAGTGAAAAGATAGTGGGTTCTGGACCAAGTTGTGAGCAGATAGTGAGGATGGAAATGATTTGACCTTAATCCACCTAATTTCAGAGGAACCTTCTAGGAACTGGAGTTAAGATTTTTCAGATCAGATGACTTAATTCTTTAAGTCTCCAAGTCTATGTTCATATGTCATCTTGACAAGCCTGAATAGAGCACTTAACAACACACACACGACTCTTAGAGACAATGGCTTAACATGCACCAGCACTTTACACATGGCTCTCTACGGATGAGGTGATAAGGAGACAGTTTCCTTTAGCTTGGGGTAGCATATGAGGGTAGTACTTCTAGGCGGAACCTCTCTTCTTCTTCTAGTGAAGGAAGTGCGTCTCAACTTGGACTAGTGGTGATGAAGGCTGAGGACAGAAGCAGTGGGTTGCAATAAAGCTTCAAAGAGGGATAGTCTACTGGCTCAAGAGGAAATTTCTTATCTATGCTGCACCATGTATATATGTTGTACAAAGGCATAAAAAAAATGCCAAAAAGAACTCCAAAAAAGTGGTGGGTCGGATTGAAAATTTAATAACCCCACCGGAGTGTATGTAGTCAAGAAAAGCAAAAGCTTGTAGTCACCATGTACTTGCAGCGGGAGACTTAGCTACACTGGCTGAGCTTCCAAAAGTCTATACTTCTTCCTCCTCTTCTTGAGCCGGTTGAACTTGAACTTAGAAGGGAATACCCCGCTTCTCGAGGAAAGAGTTGCTAGACCGAGGCATTAGAGTTACCAGGTTGGGGGAGGTTGTTTCTTTGTTACTTCTGAGGTGGGGAGTCAGCTATCACTTACACTGCATGAAAGGATTCATGGTCATTAGGGTTTGTGTATGTAGACTTGTTCTGATTAGGTAAGTCGAGGAGTCTTGAATAGAAGACTTGTGGAACTTGAAGTCTGTTAAGTCTTAAACTCAGATCCTAATAAGGTTCCGACACATGATTAATCCAAAGGTCAAGTCTAGCTCTATTTTTAAACTTTTGTTCATGACCTTGGTATGGAACCCAATTTCATTTCACTCGTGCATTTCATTTAGTTGCTCGGGGACGAGCAAGGTTTAAGTATAGGGGGTTGATGAATCTGTTACTCATCACTCCAAAAGTCAAAAATAGAGCCTTGTTCCCGAGAAAATAGAGGCATATTTCCTTTTATCTTGCATAAATAACACTCATGCATGCATCCATAATTCATGCATTATAGCAGCTCATCTGCATTTAAATAAGAAGCCAAAAATCCCCTGTAAAATACCTCTTCATCAAATAACTCCTTCTCTATAATAGATGTGTATACTCCTTAATAATATAGGGAAGGATGCCACAAATCACCCTTGTAAAATAGCCCAAATATCCTGAGAACCCTTGTACATTAAAACACACATAAAGCCCGCATACAAACCCCTACTTAGGTCTACTCACTCTTAGAATACTATATATTAAAAGACCTTCAAAATGAGACTAATTTCATCGAAGTTGGAGCTTGTATGAGAAACTTGGGTTTTTGGGTCATTTTGTATACTACATATGTATATTTATGTATCTTTGTATTTATGTATTATATGTGACCTCATCTCCGTCTTTGGTCAACATGAAACTTGTAGATCTCATCAAGATCTACAACTTTCATGTTTTGAGTTTTTCCAAATTCGGCTTCCTCTTCTCTCTACACGTGTTTTCCCCTCCAACCATTCACAGCAGGCCACGTGGCGCACTCTGATTGCGCCACGCGGCCCGCTGCCCTTTGTCTGATCCGCCCGCGCCTTCCGCCGTTGGATGGCCATCCTGATCCAACGGCCGAGCCGCTGCCACGCACGCCCTTCATATGGACCGTAGGATCAAAGCCCATACCTCATCTCCACCGTCCCTTAGCGCCGCGCTCTCAGCGAGCCACGTGGCGGCATCTACGCCGCTCGATCGCGCCCCCGATCCTCTCATCACAGCCGCCCACCTTCCAGCGAATCTCGACCCTCAGATCAACCCTACCCTTTCATCTGAGCCATCCGCTCGCGCCTCGCCAAAACGCGCCACGTGGCGCTCTCATAACCCCTCATCTGGGCATCCCAGATCTAATCGTAACCGCTCCATCTCGCTTCGATCCCCACCGTTGGATCACAAGATCCAACGGTGGAGACTTCGTCTCCTACCTCGGGCGCCCCTCTCTCCCACGATCTCTGCCTTGCGGGAGGGGCGCCCCCTTTCCTTTTTTGGGCACACGTCAGCCACCCTCGCCGGCCGCTGACCTCCCCACGACACACCCCACTCATCCCTGTGCCTCGCCAGCTCCCTCAAACACCACCATCTCCGCCACACTCGCCCCACGACAGCCACCAACTTCGCCATCCACCCAGCCAGACCGTCACCTTCATCCTTTAAATACCCCCTCTCCGGCCACATTCATCCCCATCCGCCACTCCAGAGAGGAACCTAGAGCTCGGAACCTTTGATTTGTGACAGGAATTGAGTGAATCCTTGAGCGAAGACAGCCCTTCTTCTCCGGCGAGATCCTCGGCCCACCGCCGTGTCGCAGCCGCCCTCCGCGTAGCTGCTTGAGCTCGGGGCTTTACCGACCTCTTGAGCGACGACCTGGAGCTCAAAGCTGAGCCCCAATGCCCAGGTAATCCCCTCCATCTCTCCTCCGATCGTTTTCTTCTTTTCCCTTCATCTTCTCCGATTTTATTCTCTGTCCACGATCATCTTCACGCCTCGCCTTCACTCCGCCGAGCTCCGCGTCGGAGCTCTCATCCTCGCTGACCCCTCCGCATCTTCAGACGCTTCACTCCACCGTCCATCGATCTCCAGCTCCGCCACTTGGCCGGAGCAACGTCCCCCGACCACCTCACGTCTCCTTAGGCCTCGCCAACCAACACCACTTCTCCACAAACGCACGCACGAGCTCCGGCTCTACATTTAACGCTTGCAGGTGATACTTTCATCATTGGCCGGAGCCTCGCCGGAGCTCTCCTCGAGCTTCATCGACACAGAGCTCCAGCCATCCTCCAGGGATCCTGGGACCATCAGTGCCTTCGCCGCATCGCCACGCTCCTACTGGGATATCTCCGACACCTCGGAGAGCTTCATCGGCTTCAGGAGGAACGGGCGGAGCTACAGCGCCTTCGCCGGAGCACAGCCATCTCCTCCGCAGGCGGCGGAGGCCCGTTGAAGGAGAAGCCCAGCTGCCGTTCGATCAGTTTGATCGAACGGTTGATTTCGAGCCACGTGCCACTCAGCCGCGTCTCACCAGCACCGTGGATCGCCCAGGATCTAACGGTGATCAGCCCGCCGCGTCATCAACATTGGGAGAAGACAGGAGCCGTCAGATCATCCCAGATCTGACGTATCTTGATCGAGCCACGCGTCTTCACCGACACCCCTTGGATCCATCTTGATCCAAGGGCCTTCAAGCCGCCACGTCGTTTTATCCGAGCCTCGGCCTCCAAGCCTAGGCTCGGGAGATCCGAAGCTACATCGAAGCTGGGCCGAACCTCCAGAAGACCCGAGCCTCCGACGCCCTCCGAACCTAGGCCCCCCCCCCACGTGAGGAGCACGTGCGGCCTGGGTTATTTGCACAGACGCCCCTGGAGCTTTCACAAATTGCGAAAAGGTCCCTGTGAAGTAGACACCACGTGAGGAGCACGTGTCTTGTGGAACAATTGCATAGACGTCCTGCATATTATTGGTAATTGCATTTTAGTCCCTGTCAGCATGTTACTTATTGAAATTTTATTTCCAGTATTGCATTTACACCCTTGTGTTGCTTGTGTCCATAGCATGCATTTTTGATCATTTTGAAATTCTAAAAATTGCATGTTGTTGAGAATCTTGTCCTCTACCTGTTAGTACACGTGTTTGATTTTTGTTGGTATGCTTGAATTATTAATAAATTAATTGGTTCATTTGTGTCATATTTTGCCCAGTGATGCCTTTTGATTTTTAATTAATTATCTGTGCCTTCAAAAATCGCCAAAAAATTCACAGTAGCTTAAGGACATTATTTTCAACACTCCATAAAAATTGCATGTCGTTTGCACGCATAACGAGGCCTCAATAAATAGTTTAGTGATTTCCTTAAATTAATTTTAATTAATTCATTTCACAATAAATTTAAGTTCTGTTAATTTTCCTAGGTTCCCACAATCATTAAGACCTCCTCCTGGATAATTTTAGTTCTTGGAAAAATTGTGATTTGATATTTATTAAAAATTAAAAACTGAAGAAAAAATCACTCTGTCTGTTTATTTAATTCACAGAAAAATTATTTTGAGTCGAAAAATTCCAAAAAAATTAGGTTAGCTTAATTTCATCCCATTTCATAATCTGGCCAAGTTTCATAATTTTTGGAATTAATTTGACCATCTTTCTGAATTAACATTTAATTTGGCCTGATTTTGCATGTGTATTGCATAAAAAAAGCTGAAAAAGACCAAAAATATATTCCCCGAAAATCTCACACTTGGATTTTGCTAAAATTCGACCTAAGGAGACAGTTGCCTCCCTGAGTTCGACCTTGGACTTCACCAAGTAAAAAAATTGCCGCTTAAAATTAACTTCATATTAATCAATAAGTGGTTTTTGATATTCCCTCTCGTATCCGACTGCAACGAACACTTAAAAGTAATTTGGACCATTAATTTGACCGAATTAACATAGGGTGCGGGAGCGATCATCAGCCATCTTCGTTTGATTTGCATACTCATCGAGAGTTCTCATATGCAAATTTGGTAGCCTTTATGCAGACTTTTCGGAGGCCAGATTTGCCAGCTGCCACTAGTCCTAACTTGAAGACCTTACTGTAGAACATGAATATAGATTCCTTGCGAGTGAGCCAGATGTGTTCTCAGTCATTATCTCAACAGATTTGACTTAAGAACAAGAATCTCGTTTGATGGAGGTTCTTGAAAGAAACCACAAGGAAATAGGATGGAGTGTATCCGATCTCCATGGGATAAGTCCAGCCATGTGTTCCCATCACATCTATCTTGAAGAGGATGCCAAGCCATAAAGTGAGTTCTAGCGATGGCTGAACTCGAATTTTCGAGATGTGGTCATAAAGGAAATATCTAAGTTGGGTGTCAATTTTATCTACCCTATTTCTGACTCCAAATGGGTTAGTCTGTTGCATGTGGTACCCAAGAATATGGGTATCACCACAGTTGTGAGCAAGTATGGAGAGGAGATAACTACCTGAGTACACACTTCTTGAAGGATCTGTGTGGACTACAGACGATTGAATCAGGCTACCAAGAAGGATTATTTCCCGCTATCATTTATTGGTTAGATTATAGAGATGTTATATGGGAAGAGTCACTACTGTTTTCTTGATGGTACTCGATATACAATTAGGTGGCCATAATGCTCGAAGACCAGGAGAAAACGACGTTCACCTGTCTATTCAGAATGTATGCTTTTAGACTGATGCCCTTTGGATTATGTAATGCCCTGGCTACATTCCAAAGGTGCATCCTTTCCATCTTCTCAGACATGGTGGGCAAATGTTTAGAGGTCTTTATGGATGACTTTTCTGTCTATGGTGATGGGTTTGATGCTTATCTTGACTGCCTAGATCGAGTACTTCAGCACTGCATCGAGTTCAACCTTATTTTATCTTGAAGGTCTGGCCACATCATCTCCAACATGGGCATGGAGAATCCAATCAAGGTGGATATCATCAAGAAGTTTAATCCACCATCCAATTTGTGACAGTCGTGGTCTTTTCTAGGGTATGTCGGTTTCTACCGATGGTTCATACAAGACTTCAGTCAGATTGCCCGATTGCTTACTGATCTGCTGATGAAAGATACCGAATTCATTGCAGATGATAAGTGTCTTACGTCATTTGATACTCTTTAGAGACTAGTTATGCAGGCTTCTGTCCTTCAGCCTCCCAATTGGTCTCTCTCATTCGAGATCATAACGGACACTTCTGATTTTGCCATAGGGGCTATGCTTGGACATAAGAGGTGTGGATTGCCTTTTGCCATTCATTACGCTAGCCGGACTTTGGATGTTGCTCAACAGAACTACACCGTGACTGAGAAGGTGATGCTAGTCGTAGTTTTTGCTTTGGATAAGTTTCGATCTTCGATTCTTGGATATAGAGTGACTATTAACGAGGATCACACCGCCACCTGGTACCTCATGGAATGAAGGATTGCAAAGCTAGATTGATCAGATGGATCCTTCTACTCTAGGAGTTTGATATAAAGATTAAGCATAAACGTGGATTTAAGAATGTGGTGGCGGATCACCTCTCCTAATTAGAGCATCTTGAGGATTCAAAGCAGACCACACCTATCACAGAGACTTTCCCTGACGAGGTGATTCTTTCTATCACCTTGCTTCCATGGTACACTGACATTGTGAACTATCATGTTGCCAAGAAAGTTCCACAAGGTTGGCCCAGACAACGACTTGAGACATTTCTTACGAATATTGAGTCGTACCATTGGGAGGATCCCACCCTTTACCATGAAGGGGGGATAGTGCCTGGCGTCAGTGTATTCCTCAAGAGGAGCATCACAACATCCACACCAATTTACACAAGCTTTAGGCAGGAGGACATCACTCTAGGAGACGGACAACACAGAAAGTTCTCCAATCCGACCTTTGGTGGCCTACCCTCTTTAAGGATTCATATGAATTTTGTGAAGAGGTATACTAACTGACAAAGGGTGGGCACTTGTGGACAACGTGATATGATGCCGATGCAGCCAATTCACTTATGTGAGGTTTTTGACACATGGGGCATCAATTTCATAGGTCCATTCCCTAAGAGTCAGGGGTTTGAGTACATTCTGCTTGTTGTGGATTACGTGAGTCGTTGTTTGAGTCCATCCCCTCCCAAGCTGCAGATGCGAAGACTGTTTGCAAATTTTTGATGAAGAATATCATTTCATGGTTCAGGGTACCTAGACTCTTGATTTCAGATGGGGGACTCATTCTATCAATGACAAGGTAAGGGCCCTTGCTAACGAGTTCAGCACTAACCATAGAGTTGCCACTCCAAATCATCCTCAAACTAATGGCCTTTCTGAATTATCGAATAAGGAGATTAAGACTATTTTACATAAGGTTATCCGTCCAAATCGAAAGGATTGGTCAAACTCTTAGAATCAGTCTTGTGGTCCTATAGAACTTCCTTCAAGACACCTTTGGGCACATCTCCCTTTTGGCTCGTTTATGGCGAAACATGCCACTTACTAATGGACATCTAGCACAAGTCACTTTGGGCAGTTACTGAGCTACTATTGAATCCTAAGAGTGTAGGAGATAAAAGGAAAGAAGAATCGGGAGCCTTGGAGGAGTTGAGAGACACAACCTTCTCAAGTAGCCTACAATATAAGGATAGAGTGAAGATATGGCATGATTCTCACATCAGCCATAAATAGTTTGAGATGAACTAGAGAGTATGGCTATTCGATTCTAGGTTGAGAATATTTCTAGGGAAATTACAAAGTAAATGGAAGGGACCATACTTGGTCAGAAAGGTGCACGACAACAGAAGCATTGATATATCTGACTTGTCATATGATTCCACCTTTCGAGTTAACGGTCAACGCCTGAAACCTTATCTTGATCATGATCCACTGATCATTGATGTTGTCCCTATTCATTTTGTATGAGATGTGATCTTTGACTCACATCATTTGCATTTCATACACGATTATCGCTTCTACTCCTCAACTGTATAGATACATATTGTCCATATCATTCATTCTTTCTGTCTGACACCCAGTCTTCATCTTATGATTATGCTATGCTTAGGGTACACCTTGACCTAAGTATAGGGGGGGTGTCAGACCTATGAATATCCATTGATTTTATTACCTCTGTTTTGCTGCCTATACTTAGAGATATTTCACCCTAAGTACAAGGGAGGTAATATTTATACACTATATTCTTCGGTTTTCCCTTTCTGTACGGTCTTCTATATTTAGGATTAATTTATCCTAGGTATAGGGGGGTAACCTATTTCCATTCATTATATTCTTTCACTCATTGTTGTAATATAGTGTTCTATTGCTTCCCCATACTCATCACAAGTTATGTCTTCTTTCATCGCTCTTTGATCACTCTAGGACATCGTTCGAGCTAAGTATAGGGGATGTCATATATATTTTATATATACTTTATCTATAACTCGTACAAATTATTTTTGTACAAATTTGTAAAAATGTTTGTAAAAATGTTTTATTTTCAGAATATTTGTAAATTATTTTTGTATCAAATTTATGTATATAGTAATTTTTTTTGAAAACTAATGAAAAATGAAAACTTTGCAAGAATAATTTTTAAAACTATTTTGCAAAATTATTTTGCCACATAAAGGAATAAGTAAGGGGTATAAAAACTACTTGTATATATATACATCAAAAAACCATAATTTACCCCTAAAACTCCCTATATATAAGTATCATGTACATAAAACCTGTAATAAAAATTCATTGTGTAAATATATTGATAAAAATCTTTCCTTATTTTTCAAAAATACCTAAAAATTTGAAAAATCAAAATTTTCATAAATTTTTTTGTATACACTTGCATATGCATTCTTCAGAATCATGGCTGACATTTAAAATAGTTTGAGTTTAAATTGAAAATTAGAGCTTTGTTAAGACCTTAATCCACTTAACTTCAGAGGAACCTTATAGGATTTGGGGTTAAGACTTTTCAGGTCCATAGAGACTTAATTTTTTAAGTCCACTAGGCTATGTTCACATGTCATCTTGATGCGCCTAAGTAGAATACTTAACAACGTACACATGACTCTTAGAGACAATGGCTTGACTTGGACACAAACCTTACATGTAGCTCAACACAGATGAGGGTGGTAAGGAGGCATATTTCTTTGTCTTGGGGTAGCATACGAGGGTAGTAGAACTAACCAAAACCTCTCGTCTTCCTCTAGGGAGGGATGTGCGCCTGAACCTGGTCTAGTGGTATTGAGGTCTAAAGACAGGAGTTTGTGGGTTGCAATAATGCTTCAAAGAGGGATAGTCTACAGACTCAAGAAAAAAACTCCTTATGTATATGCTGCATCATTTAGATATGTTGTACACATGCACATCAAAAAATGTGCAAAATATAGAAAAACTCCAAAAAGGGTACCTACCTAATTGAAAGTAAAATGCCTACCAGAGCGTATATAGTGAATTAGAAAAGCTTATGTATTCCATCGTCTCATCTCATGAAAGCTTGCAGCTGGAGACCTAGCTACACTGGTTAAGCTCCAAGGGATACGAGGCTACACTAGTCATGATCTATACTCTTCTTTCTCCCTCTTCTTGAGCTGATTGTAGTTGAACCTAGAAGAGAATACCTCGCTCCTCGAGGAAAGAGTTGTTAGACTGAGGGATTAGAGTTACCTTGTTGAGGGAGGCTATATCTTTGCCATTTCTGAGGTGGGGAGCTACATATCACTTACACAGTACAAAGAAAGATTCATAGTCATTAGAGTTTGCGTATGTAGACTTATTCTGACCTAGTTATTAAGGAGTCCTAACCATAGAAATGTGGAACTTGGAGGCTATTGAGTCTTAAACCTACTTCCCAATAAAGTTCCGCCAAACTAATAATCCAAAGGTCTGACTGAGCTCAATACTCCAATTTAATGAAATAAGTATAATACTCAACTTCGATTCTTTTTCTTTTCTTCTTATTTTCTCTTCTTTTTCAAATAAATGTTTGCTAAGGGACTAACAAAGGTAAAGTATAGGGAGATGATGAATCTATGATTTCTATTCTTTATTCTTTTATTTTATCTTTATCTTTTAGAAAATCATCTATAAATACACGTAAATTCAATAAATTAACATTGTGCATGTCTTTGTTCATATTGCATAATTAGCACATATTTTCCAAAAATAAAAGAATAAAGAGGAAAAAAGAAGGATGCATTTAGAATAAACACGGATTTGCCTAACCCCAGAGAGAAGGTCAAACCTTGACCTGATCGATAAGAAATAAGTAAAGAGAGATAATGTACATTTTATATTATACATAGCATCTAGACCTATACAAAGAAATTTTCTTATTTATTTCATATTATGATAACACCATATTATTTGTGAATATCTGTATATAGTTATAATAATAAAAATAAAACAAAATAGAAATAAGAAGACACAAAATAAAATAAAAACAAAATCTACAAATTCATTGTACAAAGGCCACAAGTACATATATACAATACATATTTATTTAAATCCCTCAATTAATTTATAAAAAATTAAATAAAAATATTTTTATATCCCTAAAATTAATTTGTAAATAAATAAATATAAAATAAATTTATTTTAGTAAAAATAATAAAATAAAAATACATGTATATAATACATAGGTATATTATACATATACATAATACTCTATATTGTATATACCGTAATAAATTTATTTATAAAAATAATTAAAAATCACAAAAAATAGTTTAAGAAGTAGTAACCATTTACAACTGACCTGACAAGATTCCTGCTTCGCCGGAGCTTCTTCTCCCCCTTTTCCCGATTAGGTTAGGTCTCCGTTCATCTTGATTTTTACGCCCAATTAAATTCCTAAGATCCATAATCCTCGCGGATCCCTAAGTACAACCATATCGCCCTAGGGGTTTTGTACATCCCTTCGATCTTTCTAGACCCTCGGGAATCCCTATATATTCTCTCTTCTGCCTTCGGAGCACTACAGATCGTTCCTCGCGCCACCATATACCCCTAACAACCTTCAAGAGAGTGACAGCTCCTCGGAGAACCCTTCGGATCTTGTTTTGGTGCTGAAATAGAATGAAGCTCGCTACGTGGCAGGACCTCCACCGCGTATAGCCTCCCTAGTCCGTTGCAACCCGGTTGAGGCCATTACCTCGCCAACCACTTCGCATGAAGATCCTGAGTTTCTCAGTATCTTCAGGTAATGCTTATCTTCTCGCATTGTCCATTCCACTCAATCTTTTATATTTTCACTACCACGAGTACACATCTCCGACCAGCTGGTCAGAGCCCCATCTGAACCACCTCGCTGTTCGGATTGATATGTGCTTTCACCACACACTTCACTCCGTGATCTAACACCCTTAGAGTTAGTCTTTAGGCCAAGATTAATACCTGACTTCCTTCCTCCACGATCACTGGAAGTCTACCCTCATCCAACACTGCTTCCCTTCTTTATCTCCTAAAATAACCATGGATGAAGCTTGGTCTTCGATCTAAGAGTATACCCGTAGGTTTAAGATGCATAGAGAGGACCATTTAGATCCCCAATAGTTTAGACAGAGTAGATGCAAGCGGAGTACCACCATCCCCCTCATTTGACCAATCATTTTTCCGTCAGAGCCACTCACTCGACGCAGAGCGAGCCACTACTGTGTTGGACCTTTCAACGGCTTCATCAGAGCTGTGGATCATCCTCCACGCTTAGGTGAAGTTTGCCAAGCATCTGTTCTTCCAGCCACCTTCACAGTCGCTCAATCTGGAGTCCTGTCCCAGACTTGTTCTGAGCCTTCCGTTAGCGTTTCATCCTAATGATTGGATCATATCTAGACCTCTCATCTGAGTTGCCTGATAGGAAACCTTGCAGACCGTTAGATATGATCTGATGCAACAGATCTGACCATACATCACTGACAAACTCTGAGACGTCAGATTCCTTGTGTAGAGCCCATCAGAGCTGTCAAAGCCCCCACACGTGCCATCTGGGTATATTTCCTTGTTACCCCGATAACCGCTCCTGCTACCCTAGTTAATTCAGGCAAATTAATGTCCAAATTAATTACTAATGTTCGTTGCAGTCGCATAACGAGAGGGAATAAAAAACCACTTTAAATTTAATCAAGTCAATTTCGAGTGGCAATTTTTTTTAATTGGTGAAGTCCAAGGTCGAACTCAGGGAGGCATATGTCTCCTTAGGTGAATTTTCAGCAAAGTTCCAGTGTGTGATTTTCGGGGAATATTCTTTTTGGTCCTTTTTCAATTTTCTATGCAAGACTCATGCAAAATCAAGCCAGTTTTATAGTTAAATCAGAAACATGTTCAAATGGAGTCCAAAAATAATGAAAATTGGCCAGATGATGAAATATGGTGAAATTAAGCTACTCTAATTTTTTTTGGAATTTTCTGACACTAAATGAATTTACTGTGAAATAAACATGAATGCAGGGTAATTTTGACTAATTTAATTTCAATAAATATCAAATCACAAAATTTTGGGGAACTAAACTTACCCTAGATAGATCTAATGATGAAGAATCTAGGAAAATTATCAGACCTTAATTTTAATGTGAAATGAACCTATAAAAAATAAATTAAGTAAATCACTAATTAATTTATTTAGGCCTCGAAATGTGTGCAAATTACATGAAATTTTTATGCAAGTTGTATTTAATAATCCTAGAGCTAATGTGATTTTTTTGGAATTTTTGGAGTGACAGTGAATTTACTATTAATTAAATGGTGAAATTGGGCAAAATATGATAAAAATAGACCAATTAATTAATTAAAAATTCTACTGACATCACAAAAATGTGCCAAGTGTCACATAAGATAAAGGACAAGTTATACTACAACATGCAATTTTTAGAATTTAAAAATGATGCAATATGGACACCTAAATATGTGTGAAAAGATAGGGGTATAACTACAATACAGAAATATAAAATTGCTTAAAGATAAATATGCTGACAGGGACTTATATGCAATTACCTAGAATGTAGGGGGTGGAATGCAAATTCTCCACTGACGCACGTGCTCCTCACGTGAAGGAGCTTCACAGGGACTGATTTATAATTTCTGGAACTCCCAGGGGCCTCGTGCAATTGCCCAGGCCGCACGTGCTCCTCACGTGGGGCGACCTAGGCTCGGGTGGCGTCGGTGGCTCGGGACGAGGCTCTGGCGCCCTGGAGGTTCGGTTGGAGGCTCGGAGTAGCTTCGGGTGGTCCGAGCCTAGAGGTCGGGGAAGAGGCTCGGACCAGTCGACGTGGCGCGATCGACCGTTGGATCAAGGGCGATCCAACGGCTGCTCGCTGAAGACGCATGGCAAATCAGTAACCGTTGGATATGGATTGATCCAACGGTGCCTTGGGCTTGATGAAGAGGGCGACGTGGCTGGCTTCGGATCGTAGGATCACTGATCGATCCGACGGCTCTCCGCTGCTCCGGTCGTGGACGACGTGGCGTGCTCCTCAGCGTGGGATCAAGGATGATCCTACGGCTCCTGTGCGAAGCTACGTGGCGTGATGCTGACCGTTCGATCAAGATGATCGAACGATGGGTGGACTTCTTCTTCAACGGTCCTCCGCCACCTGCGGAGGAGTAGGTGGGGCTCTAGCGAAGGGGGGTCTGCTCCGCCTTGTCGTCCTGGCATCTATGAAGGTCGATGGCGGCTCTGATGTATCTCTGAAGATGCGCGGCGGTGCGGTGAAGTGTCCGAGGGTCCCAGGAGTGAAGGAGGCGCGCCGGAGCTCGATGGAGATGAAGCTTGAAGTGAGCTCCGATGAGCTTCCGGCCAGTGAATGAAGGGGCACCTGAAAGGGGTTAGGGATAGCCGAAGCACGTGGGTGTGTTCGTGGAGATGTGGGAAGTGAACGGCGAGACCTACGGCGGTGCGAGGGTGGTCGGACGATGGTGCTCCGCCCAAGTGGCGGAGCTGGAGTTGATGGAAGATGAAGTACGTCGTCTGAGGGGTGAAGTGTAGCGCGAAGGTCAGAGCTCCGTCGCGGAGCTCGGCGAGGTGAATGTGAAATGAGAGGATGAAGGTGGAGTGTGAATTAAATTGGAAAAATCAAGAAAAAATAAGAAGAAGATCAAATAAGGATGGGGGAGGTTACATGGGGATTGGAGCTCATTCTTGAGTTCCAGGTCTTCGCTCGAAGGATCGGTAGGGTCCTGAGCTCGGGCAGCTTCGCGGAGGAGGGGCTGCAGCATGGCGGTGGCACTGTGGATCTCGCCGGAGAAGAAAGCTGTCTTCGCTCAAGGAATCTCTCAATTTCTATCACCAATCGAAGGCTCTGAGCTCTAGGTTTCTCTCTGGAGTGGCGGATAGGCCTGAATGTGGCCGGAGGTGGAGGATTTATAGAGTGAAGGTGACAGCAGGGCTGGAGGCGAGGTGAGGTTTGTGGTCGTCGTGGGGCGTCTCTGGTGGAAGTTGTGGGAAGAGAGGTAGCTGGCGAGGATGAGGGGAGAGTGGTAAAGGTCGTGAAGGTGTTGGCGGTCGGCGAGGGTGGCTGGAGTGGAGGCGAAAATAGAAAGGGCGAACGTCTCGCGCATGGTCGAGATTGTGGGAGAGAGGGCGTCTGGAGGTAGGAGACAAGGTCCTGGCCGTTGGATCTTGTGATCCAACGACCCAGGTCGAAGCGCTAAGCGGCGGGTAGGATTAGATCAAGGGCGAATTGATTAAGAGCCGTGATGGTACCACGTGGCACGTCGAAAGCGAAGCGCGAGCAGGCGGCATGGATTAAATCAAGGCGACGTGATCTAACGGGTGCGATTGCGCCACATGGTGAACTGTGGGAGCGGCGCTGGTGAATGGTGGAGATGAGATGAAGGCGCTGATCGAAGGGCTGAGGTGCGGGGCGGAATAAGCGGTTGTGATGGAAAGGCGTGGGCGCGATCGAGTGGCGCAAAGAGTGACGCGTGGCGCGAGGGGAGTGAAGCGGGAACGTGCGGTGCAGATGAGAAGGAGGAAATGATCAAGCGGTTGGAAATTAAGGCGCACGTGGAGGGCATCTGGCCGTTGGATCAAGAAGAGATCCAACGGTCAGAGGTGCGGGCGACTAAGGCAAGGGGAGCGGGCCGTGTGGCGCAATCAGTGGCCGTCACGTGGCCAGTTGTGATTGGCTGAGAAAAGAAATGAGTTTAGAAAGAGAAGGAGGTCGAATTTGGAAAAACTCAAAACATGAAAGTTGTAGATCTTGATGAGATCTACACGTTTCATTTGACCAAAGATGGAGATGAGGTCAAATATGATACAAAAAAACACAAATATACAAATATACACATATATAGTATACAAAGAGGCCCAAAAACCCAACGTTTTCATATGAGCTCCAAATTGGATGAAATCAGTCTCATTTTAAAGGTCTCTTAATGTGTATTATTCTGAAAGTGAGTAGACCTATTTTGGAGGTTGTATGAGGGAATTATGGGCTTTTTATGAATCAGGGCATCTAGATCTTTATTGGATATTTTTACACAGGAGATTTCTAACTTTCTTCCTCGCATTATTAACTAAGGTGTACATATTTTAAGGGAGTTGTTATTTTTATAGGTGAATACTTTACAAGTGATCTTGGCTTCTTATTTAATGCAAAATGAGTGCTAAAATGCCTATGTTATGAATGCATGCATGAATGCTAATTATGCATTAAAGAGGGAAATATGCATCTATTTACTCGGGAACAAGCTTCTATTTTCAACTTTTAGAGTGATGAATCACAGATTCATCAACCCCCTATACTTAAACCTTGCTCGTCCCCCAGCAACTAAATGAAATGCAAGAGTGAAATGATTTTGGGTTCCATACCAAGGTCATGAACAAAAGTTGAAAATGAAGCTTGACTCGACCTTTGGATTAATTGTGTGGTGGAACCTTATCGGACATGAACTTAAGACCTAACAGACTTCAAGTTCCACAAGTCTTCTATTCAAGACTCCTCAATAGTCAGATCAGAACAAATCCTTAAACGCATATTTCTGATGACTATGATTCTTACTTGTACTGTGTAAGTGAAATGTAACTCTTCACATCAGAAATGACTCGGAACCAGCCTCCTCTAACAAGGTAACTCAATAACCTGGTCCAGTAACTCTTTTCTCGAGGAGCAGGGTATTCCCTTCTAAGTTCAAGTGCGACTAGCTCAAGAGGAGGGGGTAGAGAGAAGAATGGACGGTAGCCAGTGTAGCTACCTATCCCGGGTAGCTACCTATCCCGGGATGCCTGACCAGTGTAGCCAAGTCATCCAGCTGCATTTCATTGCTAATATACATACTCCGACAGGTATTTTATTTTCACTTGGACCTGTCTGATTTTTTGGAATTTTTGCATTTTTTTTGGTACTATATGCAAGGTACAACATGTACATCAGGAGTTTGTCCTCTTGAGCCAGTAGACTATCCCTCTTTTGAAGCATTATTGCAACCCACAGCGTCCTGTCCTTAGACTTCAACACCACCAGACTAGGTTGAGATGCACTACCCTCCCTAGAGGAGGACGGATGTTTCCACCTGTGTGCTACTCCAAGCTAAAGGATTCTACCTCCTCACCACATCATCCATGAAGAGCTACGTGCATTGTGCTTGTCCAAGTTAGGTCACTGACTAAAAGAATCATGCGTGTGCATGAGATATTCTACTTAGACTAATCAAGATGACATGTGAACATAGACTTGCGGACTCAAAGAATTAAGTCACTTGACCTGAGAAATCTTAATCCAGTTCCTATAAGGTTCCTCTGAAATTAGGTGGATTAAGTTCAAATCAAGTCCATCCTCAATATCTACTCATAACTTGGTTCAGAACCCACTAACTTTTCACCTTGCATATGCAAGACATGCAGATGAGAGGTGCAGATGACATGCTATGAATATGAAATGCAAGACTCTTTTTCTTTTCAGATGCAGAGATGATGTGCAAGAGTAAATAAGAAGCCTTATTTTCAACTGACACACTGGTATACCTCCTATGATGCAAGTATTTTATGAGTATTATACAAGTGTATTTTACAAAAAAAATTCTCAAATTTTTACCCCCCTCCCCCCCGTAATTATTGCATTATATATATATATATGTGTGTGTGTGTGTGTGTGTGAAAATACGCGAAAGTGCGAGCTATGGGTAAAGTATATATGTAATACATACACGCCCCCTATACTTAGCGTGTGCTATGTCCTCAGAGCATGAAAAGCGATTAAAAAGACATAGCTCGGGCTAAGCGTAGGAGAGCTAAAATTACAAAAATCGTATAGAAGTCGCACTGCCCCCCTATACTTAGGCTCTTGACAACCTAAGTGTAGAAGAAGATCAAAAATGGGGCGGACGAGGGCTAGAGGGGACATGGATGAATATATACATGGCGGGCATCAGTCCTTCCTATACTTAGGCTCTGGTCATCCTAAGTATAAGACAGGAGTGAGTATGAGAACCGATGTGATCTGGAGGATGTACAGTGAATAGACATAAATGGCTCATTCCCCCTATACTTAGGATCTGGTCATCCTAAGTATAGTCCAAGATAGAGATAGATGATGCTGGGATGAGTTACTAAAGTCGCGGGAGGGAAAGGACAGAATGTACATAAATGACGGTATATACAAGTGAGTCGGTCTGAATCTTTCAAGATGTTGCTAATGGTTGGAGCTCACTGCTGCAAGGTCTCCTGCACGGCTCGAGGTGTATCTCCTGAATCTGTCTCGCGCAGAAACACAATCTCCTCAACATGGACTAACTGCTCATTGGATTCGACAAAATGTTTTAGCATTTGTCCATTCACAAGGGATGTCGGTGCGTCATCTGTGAGATCTGAGATCACGACACATCCACTATCATGCACCGCTCGGACAATGAATGGGCCCGTCCACTTGGATTTCAACTTGCCTTGGAAGGTCTTCAGCCTTGCATTAAACAACCATACCTTCTGTCCAGGAACAAAGGTCTTTCGTCTGATATATCTATCATGCCAACGCTTCACCTTGTCCTTGTACACCAAACTGTTGTCATATGCCTGATTTATGACTTCCACAAGCTCATTCAGATCCATCTCTCTCTGCTTCTGCCCAAGGTGCGTGTCCCAATTGACCTTGTTAATTGCCCATTCTGATTTATACACTAGTTCTGCGGGCAGATGTCACGGCTTTCCGAATACCATTTGGAAAGGGGAGGTTCCTAGCGGTGTCTTGCAAGCTGTCCTATACGACCATAAGACCTGATCCAAGATCTGAGACCAGTCCTTCCTGTCTGGGAGGACAAGCTTTTGCAATATATTCTTCACCTCCCGATTCGACACCTTAGCCATACCATTAGTCTGTGGGTGGTAAGGGCTAGCGACATGGTGTTCGATGTTGTAGTCCTTCAGGAGTTTCTTCACCTCCCGGTTCACAAAGTGGCTACCCCCATCTGATATCATCATTTTGGGAATCCCGAACCTAGAGATGATATGATCTCTGATGAATTTATAGACAGTTCTGCTGTCTGCGGCTCGGGTTGGGATAGCCTCCACCCACCTGGATAGATAATCTACCGCAAGAAGGATGTATTCAAACCTGTGGCTAACAGGGAATGGGCCTATGAAGTCGATGCCCCAGGTGTCAAAGACATCACAAATGATGACATGCTGCATTGGCATCTCATCCTTGGGACCAACGGTTCCTCCCATTCTCTGGCATACTGGACACGACATCGCAAAAGTGATGGCATCGCGAAACAGAGTCGGCCAGTAAAAGTCACACTGAAGTACCTTCCATGCGGTCCTCTTCCCGAAGTGGTGTCCTCCTGCCTCCAAGCTGTGGCATAAAGAAAGAACACTCTGATATTCCTCCTGAGGAATACACCGTCTCCAGACGTAATCCAATCCTTCAAAGAAAAGAATCGGATCCTCCCAATGGTAGTGTCTCCCATCTGACTTAAGTCGGTCGATGTGGCTCTTGGGCAAACCCTCGGGAACCTTCTTGGAGACAAGATAATTCATGATTTTGGCATACCATGGGAGTGAGTCAACAACAAAAATCGACTCTTCAGGGAAGGAGTCTCAAATTGGTGAATCCTCGGAAGCATTAAGATCTTCGAGATGAGAAAGATGATCAGCTATTACATTCTTCTTTCTAGGTTTATCACGAATATCCAAATCAAATTCCTGGATAAGTAAAATCCAAGGAAGAAGATGCGCCTTTGTGTCCTTCTTCTCCATCAAGTACCGTAGAGCAGTGTGGTCAGTGAACACAATTACCTTGGATCCAATTAAGTGAGATCTGAACTTTTCCAAGGCAAACACTACCGCAAGCATCTCCTTTTCCGTAACTGTATAGTTACGCTGAGCGGTATCAAGCACTTTGCTTGCGTAGTGAATTGCAAACGGGACGTCATCCCTTCTCTATCCTAAGACAGCCCCAACAGCAAAATCTGAGGCATCTGTCATGATCTCAAAAGGTAGAGACCAATCTGGGGCTTGTAGGATAGGTGCGTCCATAATCAGTCCTTGCAATAGCTTAAAGGCTTCAAGACATTTGTGATCAACAACAAACTCCATGTCTTTTCCTAAAAGCTCAGTTAGCGGTCGGGCAATCTTAGAAAAATCCTTAATGAATCATCGATAAAATCCAACATGCCCGAGGAATGACCGCAACTGTTTGACATTGGTTTGTGGCTGGAGTCGTCTGATCACATCCACCTTGGCAGGGTCAACCTCCATTCCTCTCTTGGAGATGACGTGCCCCAACACAATGCCCTCCATCACCATGAAGTGACTTTTCTCCCAGGAGAGCACCAGATTAACCTCATAACATCTTTTGAGGACTCGATCCAGATTCCTAAGACAGGAATCGAAAGAATCACCGTGGACCGAGAAGTCATCCATGAAGACTTCAAGGAATTCACCGACCATTTCGGCAAATACAGCAATCATGCACCTTTGAAAAGTACCCGGAGCATTGCATAACCCAAAGGGCATGCGCCTGAAAGCATAGGTACCAAAGGGGCATGTGAATGTGGTCTTCTCCTGGTCCTCAGGAGCTATGGCTACTTGATTGTAGCCCGAGAACCCATCCAAGAAGTAGAAGAATTCTTTCCCCGCTAGTCTTTCTAGGATCTGATCAATGAATGGTAAGGGGAAATGATCCTTCTTCGTCGCAGCATTCAAGCGTCTGTAATCCACACAGACGCGCCATGACGTGGGCACTCGTGTCACGATCTCCTCTCCGTCCTCATTGGTGGTCGTCTGAATTCCCGACTTCTTCGGGACCACATGTATCGGGGCCACCCATTTCGAGTCGGAGATGGGATAAATAAAACCCGCGTTGCACCATTTCTCTATCTCCTTCTTCACTACCTCTCGTAAATTTGGATTCAAACGACTTTGGAATTCACGAGAGGGTTTGGCTTCATTCTCCAAGTAGATATGGTGCGAACACAGAGCGGGATTTATCCCGTGGAGATCGGAAATGCTCCAGCCTATCGCCTTGTGGTTTTTCTCCAGGATCTCTAGCAAGCGAGATTCCTTCTCCTCGGTCAATCGTGAACTGATGATGATCGGATATTTCTTCTCCTGACCCGCAAGGAAGGCGTATTTTAGTGTTGTGGGTAAAGGTTTGAGATCAGGTAAAGTGTGGTCATCTAGGAAATCTGGCTCAATCGAATCTGGCTGAGTGTTGGAAGTGGCTGGATATTTCTCTGCAATGACTGCCACCAAATTATTCGGCTCTGGAGTCGGATCGTCAAAGGTCTCCATGAAATTGGTGAAAGCCACGTCCGACTAGTCATCCTCATCTTCTGATTGTCCTAAAGAGGGAAGGACTGACAAGCCCAGCTGGGCTTCTAAGTCATCGAAGATGTAGGGGGATGCATGTTCTGAGTTGTACTCGTCTCTGAGGATCTCGCAAACTGACTCATGTACTGGATCATCTCCGGAAGGGAGGGACTCATCGATGCTGGTTGGGTTCTGTCTCCATGACCCAACTATGTCTACATGATCGCACTCTGCTTCGGTTGAAGAGTACTCTGTGCTGGATTCGGAATCCGGTCTCTGCCATCTGGTCTGCTTCATCTCAAGTTCCTCATCTCCTCCTGGAGTTTGGAACTGGATCTTCCCGATCTTGTAATCAAACAAGGCCCCCGCTGTCCTAAGGAAGGGCCTGCCTAAGATGATCTGGGAGTCTCTCCAATTACGAGGGGTTTCCATATCTAGGATAGTGAAGTCCACCGTGTATTCCTGTCCCTCGACTTTGATACAACATTCCTCAATTCTCCTTGGGACCTCTTGGTTGATTTATCAGCGAACTACAGGAGGGCTCTAGATTTCCTAAGAGGTCCGAGGTTAAGACGCTCATAGAGAGTTGTAGGCATTAGGTTAATTGAGGAACCATTGTCCAAGAGAGTGCGTGCAAACGCGACGTCTTCAACATGACTCACTACATAGTGTGCACCCATGTCTCTTCGTTTCCTTGGAAACGAGTTCTTTATTGCACAAGTCGTGGCTACTGACAGATGTGTTTCTCACCATGGCTTTTGGTCTTCCTGATAACCCTAGTAGGTGTGCATCTCACCTTAAGGTATTTCAAAAATGCAGGAGTCATTTCCACGTAGTTGTCAAAGGGGATTGTGACCTTGATGTATTTGCTGCAGAACTCGGCCATCTCAGGGTCATCTTTTTGGATTTTTTGAGTTTCTTCTTTCCACTCGTAAGAGCTCGGGGGAAAGGGATTATTGACTCTAACTCATGTTATGAAACTGAAATTTTTTCATTGAAAGCTGGAACTGAGTTTTGTATATGACTCGGACTCTGACTAGGACTAAAAGAAACATGCTGGGGTGAAACTTGTGATGCATCTTCCGCTTCTTCTGGACGGTCCTCCTCATATGGAGGTGCGGGCTCTTCATTAGTTTCGTCGGACTCACTAATGATGCGGGTTTGCTGCTTCGGGGACCCAGAAATCCTCTTCTTCTGCCAGTGGTGGTGACGGTGGTGCTGCTCCTCTCTTTCCTCGAAGTTCTCCTCAGGTAGAGACTTGGTGGCTCCTTCCTTCGGTGCTCGTGCCCGATAAGGTACGATCACGGTCCTTCCTCTCCTAAGGGACATATGATTTACATTATCATACGAAAGGATCTCATGTTCAGATAAAGACTTATCTGAATAGTATACCTGATCACGAGGTCGGTTTTGGCCTTGATTTAGGCTATTCGGGTTGGCCTGAACCTAAGCGGGAATTGGGGTCTTTGGCGCCATTTGTTGATCCTGGGTATGAGAAACACGATTCAGATCGGTTTTCATATCCAGATAGTCATTCTGGATCTGTTGGACCCTATCAGACAGGGTCTGGATCGCCAAGGTGAGGGACTCCAATTCAGTGGGCTGAGCTGGCTGGTGATGCTGATTTGCAGACGAGGTTCTGTACTGGCCTTGCTGGCTATGCTGATACTGCTGATGCTGCTGGGACGGACCCTGCTGGAATGCGCGCTGCGGATGCTGCTGAGGCTGGTATCCTTGTTCAGGCCTGAACTGAACAAAGCGCGGTGCAGGAATGGACCTGATTTCTTGGTAAGATGGGGAAGGTCGGTGAGGCTGACCATTCCCCATCTCTGCCTGTCTGATGATGGGGTCACGGCTATACCAAGTCCATTGATCTCGTACACCTGCGGAGGCTCCTCGTATCCGGTCTCCACTTGTGGGGGTGCACGCTGTTCCTGCTGGGTGTAAGTCTGATCCCAGCCACTCTGAGGCCTCGGTGCCTGTTCCTGTACAAGATGGACTCGATGTACAGGTACAGGTGGTGCATAAGGGGCAGGTATCTTTATCTTAGATACCTTCTCAGAAAGTTCCTCCACTTGCTTCGGTAGACGTGAAAGAGACTCAAGGTCCGCGACTCTCTTGTGGATCTGCTCGATCATGGGTAGCTTGTCAGTAATCATCCCCATGCTGGGAATGAGGTCCTCTGTCAGATCCGCTACAGTCCTCCGGGTTGTCTCATTGGATAAGATTGAGGGAGACAACTGATAACCTCTGGTGGCCTGCGACCTGCCGGTTTCTGCCATCTGCTCTAGTATCTTCCATACAGCATCTTCATTCTTATTCAGATAGCTTTCTCCATAGGCGGCACTTACTAACCCCTGCATCTCCGTGGTTAGACCACAGAACAAGGTCTGGACTAAGATCGCCTTAGAAATGCCGTGGCAGGGACATTTCTGAACTAGGTCATTAAACTTATCCCAGGCATCATGGAATGGTTCACTGGGTCCCTGGGAGAAACTAGCGATCTTTGTTCTCATTTGGTTAGTCCTACTGAGAGGGTAGAACTTCTTTAAGAATAAGTCCTTGAACTGCATCCAGGTTGTACATCTCACCCCTAGGTTCTTCAGCCAATGTGTTGCCTTATCTCTTAAGGCAAAAGGGGTGGCCTTCAGTCGAATGTAATCCTGCCCAACCCTAGGATGGCTAAGGTTGTTGCAAATCAGCTCGAAGTCTCGGAGGAAGTCATATGGTTCTTCATGGGCATTTCCGTTGAACTTCGGTAGCAGATTAAGGAAGTGGGGCTTAAGCTCAAATGCTTCGGCGGGAACCTCTAGTGCCAACCAACTTTGTATCTCATTCTCTGCTGGGTTGTAGGCATCCACCATTGGTCGATCGATTCCTTCTGCCGCAACGATTTGTCCCATTCTAGCCGTGAGATCTGCATTTTGTCGTTCGGCTGTGGCAAGGCGATTAAGAATTTGTCGCAACTGGTCCTCATCCGGTGGCTGCTTAGGCGGCATCTTGTCCTCTATGCCTGGGTATGAAACAAGGTTGGTGTCAGAGGACAAATCAAGGAAGGGATTCTTACTGAGGCGATGGTCTTCCTCGGTAAGCTCAGAGGAGAGGAAAAGGTTGGTTTGAGAGTAACCACCCTGGGTGTGAGGGAACCAGAACTCAAGAGGGTCATGAGTTCTGGGTGGTCCAAGGTGCGCTTGGGCCGATGAAGAGGAGTTTCGTGGGGGGGCTCAAAGAGAGATTGGTGAATAAAGAGTCGATATCCCCCTAGTCACTCATCTTGATTTGGCAAGAAGAGTCAGGAGTTCTATGTGAAGATAGGATTTGACTCCTACCTGGAGCAAGCTATTAAATCCAAGACCCTGTTTTCACACTCAACACAGTGGAGGACTCAAAACTGAGTCCAATTTATGTTGTCAATTTTAAGTGTGATTTTTCAAGCAAGATAGCAAGGAGTTATGTGGCCTATAGGAAAGTTGGCTCAGAGCCAGATGTATCTTCCCTGTTTAACCTATCGCCTAAGATATCGCCGGTCCTTCCTTTCTTCGCTCCTATCTAGAGTTGGGGACTCAAAGACTGTGCCCCTATCTACCTTCAAGCATGCGAAGGATGACAAAGCTAGGCCTCTGGAGCCAGTCCAGTCGGCAGAGCAGCCGAGACCGATGCGGGAGTTGCAAAACCCCAAATCGACACTTACACACCGATGGATCGTACTTCCGGCAATCGTGGGGGACTTCAAGTTCCCCCCATAGACACTTCAGCTTCTTCCCCGATTCCACGAGCTCGCCAGTGAGGAGACCCATCTGCATCTCCAGGAGTTTGAGATGATCTGCAGCACCGTCCACGATTGGCAGGTGGACGAGGACACTATTCGGATGATTGCCTTCCCCTTCTCCCTTGCTGATAGAGCAGCCAACTGGCTGAAGAATTTGGGAAGATTTGTGTATACTTGGGAGCAGCTCTACACCGAGTACTTGAACAAGTACTATCCACTCGGGCGGACCAATGCAGCGAGGGCCCTAATCAGCAACTTCTCCATGCTCTCCAATGAGCAGTTTCACGAGGCATGGGAGAGGTTCAGAGAGCTCGTTTCAAACCACGAGCTCTACCTTGTTGTCACCATGGAGAAGCTCATTGCGGTGATTTGAGGGGCTAAAGATCAAAGAAGAGGGATCAAAAATCAAAAGGGGGTGAAGGTGTATATTTATATGTGAGTTTTGAGGAAGTTTCGAGGAACGATGGCATGAGATTGAGCAGGGGTTGGTGAGGATTCGATGATGGGCGAAGATGAGGGCTACAGGAAGGTGGTGGTCTCAAGGGAAATGAGTGAAGATGGAGGCGTGGATAAAATGGTGAAGGAATGACCTCATGAAGCTCTGATAGAGGTCAGAGTGTAGGCCGGACAGTTGATCAAGGTCAATAAAGGGACACACCTGGTTGATCCACGTGGACGAACCATGAAATTCCAAGGCAAACATTCCTTGTAAAACAGATAATAAATAGTAATTGATTTCATTATTTTAAGGTTATAAAATTAACAAATATTTATAATTTTTGATAGTATTTTATGCATATTTTTATTTAATTTTAGAGGTGTTTATTTACAAGTTACTTTTTAGGGTATATATATAGGTATATTTACCTTTGTTTTAGGTTTTTTATTTTATATTTCGAATTTTATTATTTTATTTCCTTATTTTATATATTATAACTTATCTGTATACATATAAATATATTTTTATAATATTTTTCTAAAGTTATATATACACTTAATTAAATAGGATTATGATATATATATATAGGTATAAGTACATGTATTTTACTTATGTATTTTATATAAGTATTTTATTTTAATATTTCATTTATGTTTTTATTTTAATTATATATATGTGTAATATAAATAATATTTACAGAATTATAAGAATAGAAAATTATAAAAATAATAAAAAATAAATAAAATAAATATTTATTTGTGTATATTATACAATGGGGGTTTAAAATCTAACTTTCACATCTTTACTCAAAAAAATATGAACCCAACTTCATTAAATAGCTTATTAAAATTTATATACAATTAAAGATGATTTTTATGTATTTTGAGTATTTATTTGGACGATATGGGTCTGGGAAGTTGAGATTTTGAATTTTATTCAAACTATAACTTTTATTTGTATACTATTTTTGTATGAAATTAATTTTATATTTTTTATATTTTATTATCTACATCTTTCACATACAAAGTTTTTTTATTTGAGGTATAAAAAATAGAAAATAAAATAGATCTCAAAAAGTAATTATTAGCCTATTTTGTAGAGTGATTTGTCTGTGTTTTCTGTACACTTAGCCATCCTATCTCCCCCTACTTTATTCCTAATCGACTAAGTCATCATGATGACTGAGTTTCAGGAATTAGGGTCACTTCAGTGTCCTTGACACTTGTTGACACGATTTTACGCGGTTTAAAAAGTTGGTTTTACCACGTCATCGTTGTTCCACGAAAAACCGATATCAAACAAATAATATTACAACTACAAGCATGATAAAAATACACAAGTTGTATAGTGCAAGTAGAGGTTCGTATCCGCAGGGACTGGGCAAACTCGCTATTTTATTCTTTTTTAAAACTTGATTCGAATTTGGATCTTTTGCGACGAAAGATAAATGATGGAAAAAATGCGATCTACAGAGAAAGTATTTTTTCCAAAAGCTTAGATTAACTAAATATGGATGTGAATGCAACTAAGTAAGAAAAATGGGGGTTGATTCGTAATGTAATATGGGAAGATGAGATTTACTTGCAATATTTTTTAGAGAGAATGATGAAACATAAAACTTGCAAAGCACATACTTTCAAAAGAAATTAGATTTAAGAGTAGCTTACACCAAAAGAGTTTTTCCTTCAAATTTAACTTAAACCAACTAAACAAGATAATAAAAATTCATGCGATAAATAAGATGGGAAAGAAATGCTTCTCTATTTGATTCCCGAGTGAAGACGACGATGATGGCGGAGATGGGAGTGTGTGGAAGATGCGTGGGCTGATTGCACACACGAGTATGAAGCCGGAGAGAGAAGGTCGTCGAGGAGGAGATGCGTCGCAGCGGCACGGAAGGAGATAGCCGTGCAGGCTGCTACAAATTGGAGGAGATGGCCGTGTGTGTGGATGCACGGGCTTCTACGGGCTGGAGGAGAACCCGAGGAGGAGGAGAACGAGTGGACGTTGTTGGCGCTATCTTTGTGCCTGCATACAAGAACGAGAGAGAGAGAGAGAGAGTATGGAGCGAGAGATAGAAAACGAGAGGGAGATGAGTGCCTCCACACTCTTGTGCGTGCATGCAAAAAAATATGGACGGAGGGAGAGAGGAGTATGCGTGAGTGAAAGTGATGAGGGAGAGAAAGAGGTGTTGTGCGTGAGAATAGAATGCTTGAGAGAGACCCTCATTTTATAATGGATTTTGCTTAGAGACATGCCATGCAAGTGAAGACAAAATATCATTATTAGTGTATGGAGAGTTAATTTTTTTGCATGGGGGAAGGATGAGTGGCTAGAATGCATGGGAATGGGAGAAGAACTTTTATTATTTGCATGGGGAAGGCATAATAAGGGTGGCTCTATGCATGATAATAAAGAGTGGGTCTTTTACAATATTTCCCCTCCCTATTTCTTCCCAATAAAAAGGTGAAGTGAAATGTGTTGGATGTTTTATATTATAAGCATACCCAATAGTTCTTCATTTTCTTTGATAACAACAAGTCTGAACTTTACAGTTGATAATTAATCTCAGTATAGGATTATGATTTTAAATGTGAATGATGATTTTATCTCCTCTGTGTATAAGATGCAATTTATGTGAATTTGAAGTTTATACATCGAAGATTAATGTTGTACTTCACATAATTTAAGCATGTTATACTAGTATATAATATGATCATCACACCCCCATACTTAAGTCTTGCTAGTCCCGAGCAAGAATAAGATAAGAAATAGTGAATGGTAAGGAGAATGGCCAAGATAGATCTGGTGAGGGTTTTCAGCAGACATACCCACAAAGTCTTGAGTTTTCAGATCCTAACCACACAAATAAACGGACTTCAGTAGAGTTGACCCATGGATTAATGATTTGTTCGAATCGTTGACTTGACTCGAGTTTTGTAGTTTCAACAGTCTCTCAGTTCCAACAAAATCAGACAAGATTTCAGAAGGTCGATCAGGTCAGCTCATCCCTAAGAAACATATATTCTCTTTGACCTTGAGTGGATATAAACAGTGTTAGTGATAGTTTTAGCTTTCATGAGTCAAGAGAACGAGCTAACAACAAAATCTATCGAGGTACCGAATGATTCCTTATACATATAGCTTCAGTCCTCACCTGGATTCAGGCATATTCTCCTTTCACCCAAGTATGTCAGCATAGAAAAAATAGGCCATAGTTATCGGAGAATGGGACTTAATTTTTGGGGTTTTCCGTAGACCACTTTGATCTGTTGCTCTCATTTTTTTCCTTTTGCAGAGCATAACCCTGGGCCTCTTTTAAGAATTTTGGTAGCATCACTGGGCTGCTACCACGACTTTTTGGTGGAGAATGGTTATTTGGTGGTCTTCTTTCCTTGCCTTTGCTTCGTACATCTTTGCATGATTGGTGGTTTTTGTCATTTGTATTGTGATATGCCTTTTTGTGGTGTTTTTGTTTTGGGTTTGGCATCAAAAGGTAGTATTGGCTTAATATTGACTTTGGAGGCACGATATTGGCTTATTTGCTGACATACTTAGACTAGAGAGATCATGTTGCTCCTGAGTCAAGTTCCTTCATTAGCTATAGATAAGGTTCAGGCATTGGCACAACCAAGAGGACAACCCCTCACCTCAACTAAATTGTAATTGTATCTCGTAAAATAAACTCAATCAAGCTAAGTGCAGTGTGCAGTTGCTTAATATCCACTGAAGAGTTTAAGAGTGCTACTAGTTTCTCAGGTGATCTAGTTAGATACAGAAGTTCATTCGCCAGTAGAGTTAAGGGAACTGAGAGAATAAAGTCCATATGGACCTGAAGAAAGCTTAAAAACTCATGCCTAGTGAAATTCTGATGGAGTTAAGTGGATTAGGGTCAACTCAACCTTAGTCTATGATTTATGCAGTGAAGATCTGATTTCTCAAAATAGGATAAAACTAGGAAGGATTTATTTTTGGTGGTTTTCTTGCTTTTGAAAATATTTTTAGGGGGAATTTTTGCAAAAGAGAGAGATTTTTTTAGAAGAGTATGCACTTTTGAAAAACTATGCAGACACCCCCCCCATACTTATCAGAAACCATGTCCTCATGGTGAAGACAATGCGTAATAGGAGGATCAGAAGGGATGTGAAATGTGAAAGTTTTTTTGATTTTTTTTGTGAAGTGTGGAGGTGGACCCCCATACTTATCTAATGCAATGCAGTAAAGAGAAGGATACAAAGAAAGGAAAAGATACCTACGGGTGTGGACCCACAAAATGTTGTTGGTTTAATGTCCCAACTCGATGATTCAGCTTATCACGAGTATCCAGTGTTGTGTGTGAGTGCAGAAGCTGTATTCAGAAAACCCAAATGAAACTCTTGATATGATACGGATATCCTGACCTAGATGTGAGAGTGCGGTTGATGAATTTGATAAATGTGTGCTCTCATTAATATGGTGAAGACATTAATTGGTTAAAGAATCGAAATGAGAGATGAATCAGTTTGATCTTGGATTGGATGTGATGGGAGGGAAATGGGTGGACTGGTGAAGGGCTCATGGACCATATATGATATATTGAAGTCGAACTCTACATGATCAAGAAATGATTCCTCCATGTGGTCCTCTATATATTGTGATAAATCATCATTTTCCCTCAAATAATCATCATGGCTATCCTCGGTGGCATAATTGTGAATTTCATTTCAGTTATCTTCTTGAGCCACAAAGATGATTCTTTCCAAGACATATGATTAGGAGATTCAGAGGCCATGAGTGGGGGAATATTGGCAAATGGATGATTTTCTTCGATTGTTTTGAGTAGTTCCTCGGTATCATCCCAAAAAGGATCAGAGAATAGAAAATCACTCTGATCAGACTCGGTAGTAGAAGATCTAATCATATAGTCATCGACTGAATTCATTTGATCTTCTTTCCTTGTGGTGGGGGTAATGGAATTGGAAATTTCATCTTTGAACGAGTCATCGTAAAAAATCTTCAACATATCATCATGTGTTGGTTGGAAGGGAGTTTTGGTGCATGAAGAGGTCAACTCATTGTCTGATATATCCTCAGAGACTAACTCAAAATCTGTACTTTCCTTAATTGAAAAATCACATCCGGAATCAACATCAAATGATATATCTCCTTTTGTTTCTTCTTCCCACTCAACACAAGTGTCATACTCAATTTCAACTTTTATCTCAGACCAGTCGATATCATTAATACACCGAGGTTCATAACTTTCAAAATAGTTTGAGAAAGGATCAATGCTATCACCAAAACATGTCTTCATCTTTGGCATACCCAGAGCTGAAGTTAATTTAAGATCAGTATTTAGTGTTTCCCAGGCTTCATCTAATTCAAAAATTTCCCGATCAGTGAGAGGACATGGTGGGGCTTCAAGTGCAGAGTCTAGATGAGACATGTCCTTATGAGTGAGTTGTGAGGTGTTCAGACTAATCTCCAGAGGGTCTTTGGTGAGATGGATGAGGGCAAAATCATCAAGAATAACATAGTTCTCTATCCATCCACAGTCCTCAACTTCAGAGTCACCAGAAGTAGGGGTGACATGATCCACAAGAATATTTTCATCATTGATTTTCAATTCCACTTTCTCATCTTCACAGTCAAAATGTACCTTGGCAGTGGCCAAGAACGGTCGTTCAAGTATGTTGGGTTTCTCACTTGGTGTATTGGCTTGATTGGACTTTTGTTGTGTTGCAGTCAATTGCTGAATGGCCTGGGTCAAAGCATCAAAATCCACAGCTGAGGTTGGTTGTGTTAGTAAGGGCTCAATCAGCTGTTTGGGCTGGGTGTGATTTTAGACCCAATGGACTGTGTCCTCTGCTGCAGAGAAATAACGTGTGCTGATTGGTGGTGGTTGGATGAGAGGAGCTATGGTATGTCGGATTGTCGCATTCTCTTATCTCAAAAGTTGTAGCTGTTGGAAGATGCGGTCCATGGTATCGGTTTCTCTACTCCCATGTCTCCTAGGTTTGGTGAATTTACAGATTTCTCAGTAGAAGGAGACGTATAGGGTCGTAATATAATGATTGTTGCAATGGATTTTTCAGAGACCTACGACCTAGCATACACAGCACAATACACCAGACAATTTGTTGATTCACCAACTCACACAAAAATTACCGCGGAAGCAGTTATCTTTTCGATTTTAGTTTCGTGATTCAACAAAAGTTTTCAGAGAAATTAGAGTCCTTAAAGATGAGGTGGGTGTGGAAGATTGTGAGAAATTGATGTCCTAATCCGGCTGGAGGATCCAGGGTGCGGTACTCAGATCGTTAGATCTGATCTTCCCACAAGAACATGTGCCCAACGTGTCGAGGAGTTACGATTTCTCTCTGCAATCCCATGTAGCACCAGGGATTTTTGTCTCTATCCAAGGGTTCTATGTGCTCGTGATTTTTGTGTCATACACATGCATCAGAACAAGCATTCAGAAATTTTTCCCGCTTTCTGCTCGGACCACTGCGGTGGCCTTTCAGTCTTATCTTTTTAATATGATCAAGCACGATTTTGGTGGTCTTTGATTTAGATTATCAGAGGAAGAAGACCACAAAGATGATGCAATCACGAACTCTTTTTTAATTTTTTTCAATTTAATTCGATGCGCAAACAAATGCACGAAATATAAATCTTAGAATGCCTAAGTGAAAAAGAAAGCTCACAGTGCCTGCACTTCTGGCGCTAAATCCGTAATATTTTGTCCTGTTGATGGCGAGCTTTCTCGAGAAGGGGGGATTTTTTACTTAGAACAAGTTACAAGTTTGCAAAAAAATGCATGGATTCTTCATTTTTTCTTTTTCGGAGTTCAAGTACCTGAAATAAAAAAATGCACAGATTAGAATATTGAAAATAAGTAAAGATGAAGAAGAAAAATTGCAAACGTTGCTTAGTCCCCGACAACGGCGCCAAAATGTTGACACGATTTTATGCGGTTTAAAAAGTTGGTTTTACCACTTTGTGTTGTTCCACGAAAAACCGCTATCAAACAAATAATATTACAACTACAAGCATGATAAAAATACACAAGTTGTATAGTGCAAGTAGAGGTTCCTATCAGCAGGGACTGGGCAAACTCGCCATTTTATTCTTTTTTAAAACTTGATTCGAATTTGGATCTTTTGCGACGAAAGATAAATGATGCAAAAATGCGATCTACAGAGAAAGTATTTTTTCCAAAAGCTTAGATTAACTAAATATGGATGTGAATGCAACTAAGTAAGAAAAATGGGGGTTGATTCGTAATGTAATATGGGAAGATGAGATTTACTTGCAATATTTTCTAGAGACAATGATGAAACATAAAACTTGCAAAGCACGTACTTTCAAGAGAAATTAGATTTGAGAGTTCCTTCAAATTTAACTTAAATCAACTAAACAAGATAATAAAAATTCATGCGATAAATAAGATGGGAAAGAAATGCTTCTCTATTTGATTCCCGAGTAAAGACGACGATGATGGCGGAGATGGGAGTGTGTGGGAAGACGTGTAGGCTGATTGCACACACGAGTATGGAGCCGGAGAGAGAAGGTCGTCGAGGAGGAGATGCGGCGTAGCAGTGCAGAAGGAGATAGCCGTGCAAGCTGCTATGAACTGGAGGAGATGGCCGTGTGTCTGGACGCACGGGCTGCTACGGGCTGGAGGAGAACCGCGAGGAGGAGGAGAATGGGTGGACGTTGTTGGCACTATCTTTGTGCCTGCATACAAGAAAGAGAGAGAGAGAGTATGGAGCGAGAGATAGAAAACGAGAGGGAGAGGAGTGCCTCCACACTCTTGTGCGTGCATGCAAAAAAATATGGACGGAGGGAGAGAGGAGTATGCGTGAGTGAAAGTGATGAGGGAGAGAAAGAGGTGTTGTGCGTGAGAATAGAATGCTTGAGAGAGACCCTCATTTTATAATGGATTTTGCTTGGAGACATGCCATGCAAGTGAAGATAAAATATCATTATTAGTGTATGGAGAGTTAATTTTTTTGCATGAGGAAGGATGAGTGGCTAGAATGCATGGGAATGCGAGAGAGAAAGAGAGACTTTTATTATTTGCATGGGGAAGGCATAATAAGGGTGGCTCTATGCATGATAATAAAGAGTGGGTCTTTTACAATATTTCCCCTCCCTATTTCCTCCCAATAAAAAGGTGAAGTGAAATGTGTTGGATGTTTTGTATTATAAGCATACCCAATAGTTCTTCATTTTCTTTGATAACAACAAGTCTGAACTTTACAGTTGATAATTAATCTCAGTATAGGATTATGATTTTTAATGTGAATGATGATTTTATCTCCTCTGTGTATAGGATGCAATTTATGTGAATTTGAAGTTTATACATCAAAGATTAATGTTGTACTTCACATAATTTAAGCATGTTATACTAGTATATAATGTTATCATCAACACTTCGTTCTTTTTCTTTTCTTTCTTTCGTTTTTTATTTTGGTAATAAATACTATACACAAACAGAATTTTATACATTATTTAATATAAATTAATGAACGTTTATTTTTATAATTTAATGAGATATTTATCCATTTTGCTAAGGTTTGAAGGCTAAAAAAAATAATAAAGGTAATGAAATGGAGATTTATCAGTGTACTACTCCTCAATGTTGGCAAGAGCTCGGGATAAAGAAACTTTATGATTTAGATAGACTCCAGGAGACACATGAAGCTGCAGAGCTTGCTCAAAAAAAGACTAATAACTGCTCATAATCACTAGAAAAGTTATAGTCATACCAGGCGAAAAGATCTTGAGTTTGAGGCATGTGACTTTCTAATCCTCAAAGTATCACCTATGAAGGGAGTTCAAAGGTTTGGCTTGTATGGGAAGTTGGCACCTAGATTTGCAGGTCCCTTTGAATTAATTTGACAGATTGGGAAAGTTGCATATAGACTTCCACTCCCTCCACATCTCTCGGTAATACATGATGTTTTTCATGTATCAAATACGAGAAAGTATATTAAGGATCCCGAGAACAAGATAAACTATAATGATCTGCATGTTGTGCCATACTTGACATATTTAGAAGTACATGTGCAAATACTAGATACATATATCATTAAGTTGAGGAATAAAGAGGTACCTCTAGTTATAATATTGTGTCATAACCAAGAGTTTGAAGAAGCCACATGAGAACTTAAGGTAGATACGAAAGATAAATAACCCTATTTGTTTCAATGATAGCACTATGTATTGTGTATATCTTCATTTTATATAAAAGGGTGTCCATTCCCTTTAAAGTTGTTATATTTCAATCCTTTTTAAGGTTGTTATGTATGTATTTATAATGTAGAGGAGGAGACTTCCTTTAAGGTTGTTATAATTGTAAAGCCTTGAACTTGGCCATCTCTCGAATCCTATATCATAAGATTCGACTCATCAAGAGGAAACCAACGTAATTTATTCATATGAATCGAACTTCGTTTTGAATTGTTATGATTTTCGGAAGAAAGAAAAGTAAGGAGGCCTAAGATGTCATTAAACTTCAATGGTTGTCATTAATATCGATTAATCATAATTAATGAAACTAATGATGGATTAAGGACTACTAATCACCATTACCCAATATTAATCAGAGGATATCAAAAGTTAATCAGTTGCAAAAGTTAAATCGTGATTAGTGAAAGTTAATCGTGATTAATGCTAATTAAGCAAACCTAGAAGCTTCTGGAAAGTTCTAATTTAAGCCTTAAGTTTTGGATAAGCTTTGTCCAAAATGGTGGGCCAAAATCATGAGCCGCTAATCGCGGTTAAGAGTTAAACGATAGTTTACTAACCATGGGTAGTTGTTTTCTGAAGCCAATAAATAACCTCCTCTACACATTCATTCTCTATGATTTCCACTACCACCATACCCCAAGGACGAGGATTGAGAGGTCAAGAGGATGAGAAGGAGGTGGGGAAGAAGTGCTAGTGAAGCATTGCTGAGAGGATCAAGAAGAGGAAGACGGTGTGATCCTCTCCTAGTTGGCTTCGTAAGTAAGAGCTCTAACTCGAGCTAAGTTTTTCATTCAACTTCTTTTTCAATCTACATTTTTTATTTATCTTCCTTTTTAATTTATTTTGTGTTATGGTTCGAGGAGGAATCTGAGCATATCCTTGCTCTGGTGCAGGCGGCTATGTCGTCAGTGAGCATACATCTTTGTTGACTCACTCACCTTTGATAAGAGACTTGTTGATTCAACAATTTTGTCAATTTTATATTTTTGTCAATTCAAAAATGTTCACATCCTTGTTTCATGATTTACTGTAATATAATTTTAAAAAAAAGATGAAATGAATCATCCTTGAAGTTAATTTAATTTATATGCACTATTACACCGATAATAGATGAAAATGGGCATGCCATTATCGATTTCTATTCTCTCTTTTATGATAAGGATGACTTCGAGTACATATACAAGTCGAGCATGCAACCTGCAGGTTTGTTAGAAGAACATCCGTATTGTCAGGCCATACCTAGGTGGTACACGGTTGCCTGTTATGATAAGTGCGCTTGAAATAAATGATTTGCAATGTGTAGTACTCGGTTGCCATTAGGCAGTTGATTGACTAAAGATGTAGTCGTGCCATGTAGAGGCATGGATGGTTGGATAACGGTTGGGTCATTATAACATGTATTAAAAGCTGCTAGTATATGTGATTAAAAGTTAGCATATGGTTTTTGATAACAAAGATTTGGCAAGGGTCTAAATAATCCACACAAGGAGGGACCACAATGTCGTTGCGGATACCGCTCACAAAACCCGTATTGATCAACAATTAACCCACGGTATCAAATCAGACAATGACAAGCAAAGGTGGAGTTAAAATTTATTATTAACTCTACAAAAGTGTGTATAGTGTGCAAGTGTGTAGAGTGTCGAACTCAGGGAGCAAGTAGGATAGATCAAACAAAATGTGCAAGAGTGAATGTGATTAAGTGTCTACAAGTATGCAAATTTTTTTGTGGGTTTTTAATTTTTATATTTTTTATTTATTTTTAATTTTTGATTTTGTATTTTGGTTTTTAAAGTTCTGATTTTATCTTTTCTTTTTATATTTTATATTTTTATATTTTCTTTTTCGATAATAGAATATATATACAAAGTGAGAAAGAGAAGGACAAGGTATTTATAAAAATTCATAAAAATATTCAAAAATCAGGAGAAAAAAATATTTTTAGGCTTTTTATAATGTTATAATGTTTTTGTGATTTTTAGAGATTTTTTTGAATGTTGTTGGCATTTTTAAAGGTCAAAACACTAGAAAACAATGAACTAACCTATTGGCCGAAATTAAAATGAGGATAAAAATTGTCAAACAGTATCAAAAATTCCTCAAATTAATTTTAAAATAAAGGCAATAAAATAAGAAAACTGAGAAACTGAGATTGTATTTTTAGGATTTTTCTAGAATTTTTTGGATTTTTATGAAGTTTTTAGGGGTTTTCTAATTTTTAGAAGTTTTACTTTGAACTTTTTAGTGATTTTTGTACTAACACTAAAATATGAGTATACACACACAATATAATTTTTTTGGAATTTTTCAAAATGTTTTTATAATTTTCATAGTATGAAAAATGCATGTTTTGATTTTTAGTAATTATGAAAATGCAATAAAAATGCAATATAAAAATATGGAATGAATGAGAAAGCAAACAGAAGCTTAACCTAATTTTTTGGTGATTTTTAGCAATTTATAGATACATGGAATAAATACTAGAAGCAAAGAGAAACTACACTACTAGCAAGGGCATAAATGTAAATAGACAAAAGTTCCAAGGCCACAATGCAAATTTTCACGCAAAATATACAATTAAATATTGCAGTTAATGGACTAAATCCAAATATCAAAACCCGCGGGGGTACCCTTGCAAAAACACCAAACTCATGTGTGTACGCACGCGCACCTAGTAGGGACACCAATGCAAATAAAAAAACATGCAGGGGTTCTATCACAAATACTCCAAAAATTTATAACTGCCTGTAGAAGTTCAGGGACTAAATGGAAATAGAACGACCCGCAGGGGGTCCACTGCAAAATGGCCAGGCACTTCACGCGTACTGGCACGTGAGGTGACGTGGCCGAGGACCTATTTGTAAATAATGAAAAGTGTGGGCGCTTGACTATAAATAGTACAAACTATTACAAAGACAGATGAAAGTTTAAGTCTGACAAAATAAATACAAAATGTACGAGGGTATGTTGCAAAATTACCCACGCGCGTGCGATCAGACGGTGCACGGCTCTTCACTTGTCCACATGTCAACCCCGGAGCGTGTGATACCCCTTCGATGACCATTGGCTGGGATTAGATCTGCTGGAGAAGATCGACAGTTGAAGGCGTGCAGATCCAACGGCAGTTGCTGCATCTGGAAGGCGCCCTTGATCGAACGACGATGAAGGCTGGAGGAAGAACAGGGACGAAGGTGTGGCGAAGTGAAGTTCTCCCGGCTCGAACTCCGACCTCCAGCAGTCTTGAAGGTCCCAAAATGGCTGTGGCGCTTCCTGCAGGGGTCCTCAAGATGCTAACAGCTCCAAAAATGCTCCGACGAGATCCAGAGGTGGCGAGCGGAGGCGGCGGAGCTCAGAAGCTCCAGATACCTCCGCCTCCTCCACGATGAGCTCCAGGCGCGATTCAAGGCTCAAAACCTGCACAAAAAGATTAGATCTTCGAGGGCAAAGTGACTCGAAGGTTGGGGGAGCAAATGGACGCGGGGGTGACGAAGATGGCAGTCGGCCGGAGGTAGCTCCGGCGAGGGTATCGATTGTGCGAATCGATAGGTGGAATGCGGAGATAAAGATGGCAAGGGATCCCTAGGACTACTGTGACTCAAAGAGGCAAGGAAAAAGAGTAAAACAAGCACCTCAAAGGGAAGAACCTGAGGTATAATATACCTCGACGGCGGGGTTCGCCGGAGGTGGTGGAACACGCCCAGATCCTCGTCTAAGCTCCGCCCTAGATGGCTGGCGCTGGAGCTGTCACCACCAGCGAGCCAAAGCACACGAAAGTGGAGAAGATGGGACCAAAATGGGGTTCAAAATCCAAAGGAAGGGCAAGGGGGTTTTTTGAATGGCTGACTGACTGGGCTAGAAGAACGAGGTAGCATGCCCGCATCAATGATCCATTCCCCAAGATTAACCTTGGGCGTGTATCCTCGATGAATGGGGGTCAAAAGTCGTGAAGGTCGATAGGCGAAATGATGAAAGGGCTATTCTCGAAAAAGACGAGAAAGAGGGGTCAAATCGAGGTCAGACACAGACAGAGGAGGGAGGACAACCAGTTGACCGAGGTCAACGTGGAATGTCTCCCGGTTGGTCCACGTGGACCAACCAGGAAAATCCCTGAACAATGTCTTGTAAATACAATTAAAAATATGAGATGATTTTATGAATTTTTAGTTATAAAATAGAAAATGTTTATTTTTTATGAAGTATTTTATTATGATTTTTAATTATTTTTATGAGGTATACAATAAGAAATTACCATGTATAGCCTTTATAGGTATATATATATATATCTATATAATTTAATATTTTATTTTTACTTTGTATATTTAATTTATTTATTTATTTATTTTAGTCTTTTATATATTTATAAAATATTTTTATGTACTTAAATATATTTTTATTTTATTTTTTTGAAATTTTTTAGATATTTAAATAAATAGATGTATGTTCTTTATAGGTGTATTGATTGGTATTATACCTATGTGTAATATACAAATATTTTATTTTGTTTTTGTTTGAGTTTTTATTCTGATTTTAATATATATATTTATTATAAATAATATTTACAAAATTATAAAAATATAAAATTATAATAATAAAGAATAATAAATAAAAAGAATATTTAAACCTGTACAAGTGTATTAGTGGGGTCCAAAACTCAACTTTCAAACCGTAGCTCCGAAAAATACGAAACTACCTCCATTAAATAGCTCATTTGAAATTATATACAATTAAAGGTGAGTTTGGTATATTTCAAGTTTTTATTTGTGAGATACGTATCTGGGAAGTTGGGACTCTGGATTCTTATTCAGATCATAACTTTTTATCTGTATATTATTTTTAGGTGAAATCAATTTTGTATTTTTCTATATGTAATTATGTACGGCTTTCATGTATAAAGTTGCTTTATTTGACGTATAAAAAGTGGAACCAAAAATAGGTCCTAAATTGAATAAAGAATGAATTAAATAAAAGGTATTTTTATTGTATTTTGGCCCTTATCTCCCCCTACTATATTCCTTGTCGAACTATTCATCTAGAGCCTAGGTCTCAGGGTTTTGGGTCATAAAATATTTACAATATTTTATTCTTTTTATTATCTTTTATTTATTCTATAATTTTAGCTTTAAATATAGTATTTTATACACTAATTACATGCACGTGTATGAATGCTAAGATGCTGGAATTAAGGATATTTACGCATATTTGCTAGGGTTTTTGGGGCCAAAATGATAGAATAAAGATGATGAAATGTGGATTCATCATCCCCCTATACTTTACCTTTGCTAGTCCCTAACAAACACTTATGCAATAAGTGTAGAAAAAGAAAAACAAAGAAAAGAAAAAGAAGAAAATTGGATTAAGTTTAATTATCAAACTCATCTTCATAAAATCAAAGTTTGGAGCTCAAGTCGGACCTTTGAAATTTTTGTGCGGGCGGAACCTTAATGACAACCGGACTTGAAATCCAACAGCCTTCGAGAATCCCAAAACTCTGCTCAAGTCTTCTCAATAGCCAGGTCAAAAATATTTCAACTCATACGCAGACCCTTACAACTATGAATCTGACTCGCACAGTGTAAGTGATTGTGGCTCTCCCCAACTGAAATGACAAAGAGACTGACTTCTCCAATATGACAACCCAATGATTCCCCAATCCAACAACTCATTCCTCAAGGAGCAGGGTATTCCCTTCTAAGTTCAAGTGGCAACTGGACCAAGAGGAGGGGCTGAAGAGAAGAATGGACGGTAGCCAGTGTAGCTACCTATCTTAGGATGCAGGACCAGTATAGTCAAGTCATCCAGCTGCAGGCTCACGTGATTTGACTTTGAAGCTCAAGCTTGCTTATTTGACTTTACACATATGTACACTCCGGCAGGCATTTTTATTTTTGTACAGGCCTGTCCACTTTTTTGGAGTTTTTGCTTTTTGCTTTTTCTCTCTTTTTTTCTTTTTTTTGAATACTATATACAACAGCATTTACATAGGGAGTTTTTCCTCTTGAGCCAGTAGACTATCCCTCTTTTGAAGCTTTATTGCAACCCACGATCTCCTATCCTTGAAACTCATCATCACTGGACGGGTTCGGGTGCACTTCCCTCCCTAGAGGAGGACAAGTGTTTCCACCTGTGTGCGTCTCATTCCAACAAATCCAACCCCCTCACCACTCCAACTGAGTTGAGCCATGTGAAAGGTGCAAGTGTCCAAGTTAGATCATTATCAACAAGAGTCGTGCGTATGCTCCGAAATACTCTACTTAGGCAGTCAAGAATCCATTGAACCAAGTCTCGTGATCCTCAAAGAATTAAGTCATCTAGACCTGAAGTACCTCAATTCCAGTTCCTATAAGGTTCCTGTTATAAGGTAAATTTTAAGGTCCAACCAAGCTCCAATCTTCGGATTTTACTTAGACTCGTCCAATTATCAAACTCAATCCGAAAAATGCTCATGATATGCAAATGCTATGCAGAAAATATTTTTGTGATGCAATTTTCAAAGATTTTGAACTTTTTATAGATTTTTGAAAAGATGATGCATATGCATTTTTTAGATTTTAAAAAGATTTTTCAAATATTTTTGGATTTTAATTTTGCAAATGTTTTTGGGAGTTTTTTTTGAAAACAAAAGGTTTCAGCTCAAAACTAGGTACAAATATTTACACGGGAATGCATCTTTTATTTACAAGAAGTAGATTTTAAGAAGTAACTAGGGTAAATGGTCAATTTTATAAATGTATATAATGAATTTTGGTGTGATGTATGTATTCCTCAAACTTATTTGATACAATTTTTTCAAACAATTTTGAAAACTATAGTCCAAAATAATTTTTACAAATAGTTTTTACAAACATGTACACATATTTGAAAATCATTTTACAAAGGTTTTCCAAACAGTATATATAGATTTTTCAAATGTTTTTGCAACCCTTTTTCAAACTGTTTGCAAATCGTTTTTCAAACCTTTTTATTTCACACAAAGAAAATAATTCTACAAACAAAATGTTTTTACAAAGGTTGAAAACATGTAACAAAATGTTTTCCAAATAGTTTTCAAAGGATTTTTCATAAAGATTTTTCAAACTATTTTTCAAACATTTTGCCAAAAATATTTTCATCTGATTTATGAATCAGTAAATACAAAAAGAATTTGAGGAATAATCACATCTTTTTATTAAGATTTTTTAATGAATTTTATTGTATTAATTTGCTATAGTCATTAGTAAAAATACGAAAGTACGAGTTATGGCTAAAGTATATACGTCGTATATACGACCCCCCTATACTTAGCTTGAGCCAAGTCCTCGTAGATCAGAGAGGAAAATAAGACATAACTTGTACTGAGTATAGGAAAATCTAAAGAATAAATGAATAAGGGATTAATGAATGAACGAATGAGAAGTTGACCGTTCCCCCTATACTTAGGATCGAATAATCCTAAGTATAGCAGACTGTACACAAAGCTGGGAGGGTCAAGGGTGGGAATGAACAGATCATACTCAGGTTGTCTCCCCCTATACTTAGGGTAAGATATCCCTAAGTATAGACAAGAAGAGGAGACAATGGATAGGATCAAAGAATAGACGAACTCGGGGTGCACACCCCCTATACTTAGGACAAAGTACGTCCTAAGTGTAGAAAACTAACAAAAAGGGGCGACACCTTTTCAGTAGATACAGAAGATAGAAGAGGAAAAGAAGAAAAGAAGAAAAGATATCATTAGATGAGAGAATGATATGGACATATGAATCTATACAGCGGAAGATGGAAGTGATGACCATGTATGAGATGCAAATGATGTGAGTCAAAGAGCACATCTCATACCAGAAGGATGGGAGCAACGTCAACGGCCGGCGGATCATGGTCTAGATATAGCTTCAGGCGCTGACCATTAACACGAAAGGTAGAGGAAGATGACGGCTCGGATATATCAATGCTACCATTGTCATGTACCTTCCTGACCACATTTGGACCTTTCCACTTACTCTGTAATTTCCCTGGAAATAACTTCAGCCTGGAATCAAACAACCATACACGCTGATCGGGCTCAAACTGTTTATGGCTGATATGGAAATCATGCCATGTCTTCAGTTTTTCCTTATATGGAAATCAAACAACCATACACGCTGACTTGTGCTTGATTTCCACTGGTAGATGGCATGGCTTGCCATAGACAAGACGAAAGGGAGATGGTAATGGATTTTTGAAGGAAGCCCGATAGGCCCACAAGACCGAGTCCAAAAGTTGTGACCAATCCTTTCGGTCTGGACGGACAACCTTCTGTAAGATAGTCTTGATCTCCCTGTTCGATACTTCGGCAAGACCATTAGTCTGAGGGTGATACGGTGTGGCAACACGATGGTCAATGCTGAACTCGTCTGCAAGGGTCCTAACTTTGTCATTAATGAAATGAGACCCCCCGTCTGAAATCAGAACTCTAGGTACCCCGAACCGTGAAATGATATTTTTCCTCAAAATGCGACACGCGATTTTAGCATATGTGGCTTGGGCGGGGATGGCCTCAACCCATCGGCTGACATAATCCACGGCGAGCAAAATGTGCTCAAACCCTTGACTCTTAGGAAATGGGCCCATGAAATCAATCCCCCATGCATCAAAAACCTCACAAAAGTGAATGGGCTGCATGGGCATCATGTCCCTCTGTCCGCAAGAACCCATTTTCTGACAGTCAGTACATCTCTTCACGAACTCATCTGAATCCTTGAAGAGGGTAGGCCACCAAAGGCCGGATTGGAGCACCTTCTGTGGTGTCCGTCTCCCAGAATGATGTCCTCCTACCTCAAGCTTGTGGAAGTATGTGAGGATGCTATGCTGCTCTTCTTGAGGAATGCACCTCCTCCAGATGATATCCCCTCCTTCATGATAAAGGACGGGATCCTCCCAATGGTAAAACTTGGCCTTCGCTAGGAAGGTCTCAAGTTTCTGCCTGGGCCAACCCTGTGGAACCGTCTTGGCGACAAGATAGTTCACAACGTCGGCATACCATGGGAGTGAGGCGATAGCGAAGATCACCTCGTCTAGAAATGTCTCAGTAATGGGTGCGTTGGGCTCAGATTCCTTAAGGTTCTCTAAGCGGGAGAGATGATCCGTCACCACATTCTTAACTCCAGGCTTATCTTTAATCTCAATATCAAATTCCTGGAGCAGAAGGATCCATCTGGTAAGACGAGCTTTGGCATCCTTCTTGGCCATGAGGTATCGGATGGCGATGTGATCTGTATAGATAGTCACTCTAGATCTGAGAATATACGATCGATACTTATCCAAAGCAAAGACTACAGCCAGCATTTCCTTCTCTGTCACAGTGTAATTCCGTTGAGCGGCATCCAAAGTCTGGCTGGCGTAGTGAATGGCATACGGCATTCCATCCCTCCTCTGTCCAAGCACAGCCCCTACGGCAAAATCAGAAGCGTACGTCATGATCTCGAATGGGAGAGACCGATGGAGTGGCTGAAGGATAGAAGCTGTGACAACCATATTCTTGAGAGTCTCAAAAGACGTAAGACACTTATCATCTACAATGAACTCGGTATCTTTCGTCAACAAATCAGTAAGCGGTCGGGCAATACGACTGAAGTCATGAATAAACTGTCGGTAGAAATCGACATGCCCTAGAAAAGACCGCAATTGACGCAGATTGGACGGTGGATTGAGTTTCCTAATGATATCCACCTTGGCAGGATCAACCTCCATGCCTCTGTCGGAGATGATATGCCCAAGGACCGTCCCTTGAGTCACCATGAAGTGACTCTTCTCCCAAGACAAGACAAGATTGACCTCTATGCAGCGCTGAAGCACACGATCTAGGCAGTCAAGACAAGCATCAAACCCATCGCCATAGACCGAGAAGTCATCCATGAAGACCTCTAAACAGTCACCCATCATGTCCGAGAAAATGGACAGCATACACCTTTGGAATGTCGTGGGGGCGTTACATAGACAAAAGGGCATTCGTCTGAAAGCATAAGTCCCAAACGGATACGTGAGTGTCTTTTTCTCCTGGTCTTCGGGCGCAATGGCTACTTGATTGTAACTGGAGTACCCGTCAAGAAAACAGTAGTGACTTTTCCCAGCTAGCCTCTCGATAATCTGATCAATGAATGGCAGTGGGAAATGATCCTTCTTGGTGGCCTGATTCAATCGTCTGTAGTCCACATAGACCTTCCAAGAAGTTGGTACCCGGGTAGCTATCTCCTCTCCAGACTCATTCACAATTGTAGTGATACCCGTCTTCTTGGGTACCACATGTAATGGACTAACCCACTTGGAGTCGGAGATGGGGTAGATAAAATCGGCGCTCCACCACTTCGATATTTCCTTCATGACCACATCTCAGAGATTCGGGTTCAGCCGTCGCTGGAACTCACGCGAAGGCCTAGCATCCTCCTCAAGATAGATGTGGTGGGAGCACAGAGCCGGACTAATCCCCTGGAGATCAGCTATACTCCATCCTATTTCCTTGTGGTTTCTTTCAAGAACCTCCATAAGACGAGATTCTTGTTCTTCAGTCAAATCTGCTGAGATAATGACTGGGTGCATGTATGGCTCACCCGGAAGGAATCTATACTTCAGCGACTGCGACAAGGGTTTCAATTCTGGACAACTGGGAGGCGGCAGATCTGGATTCTGATATGTCTGTGTAAAGGCTACCAGGTTTGCATGTGAGAACTCTCGCTGCGCATGAAAAATCTGACGAAGGGAACCCTGCCGAATCACCAATAAACTGTATTGGCTCGCACTCCGTCATGGCTGCCAGCTCAGAAGGAATCAGGCACGATAAATAGTCATCAAAATAATCCCAATCAATGTCCGAATCCGAGGGACATGAACTAGACGAACAAGACTGGAACTGTGAATCACCACTCGTCCCATAACTGTCAGCCTCAAAGGTATCTTCGTCCAGGGGTGTGCTCTCCAGGATCTCAACTGCCATCAGCTGTAAATAAGGTGAATCTGCAGGCAAGGCGAGGGTCTGTGCTAATGGATCTATCCAAGTGGATTCATCATCTGTCATCACAAAATCACACTCCTGGTGGATGTCTTGCTCAGCCTTTGTCATCTGCTCAATGTCACTGGATTGCTCCGAGCATGCTAGTTCTCTCGCTCTGGTCTCGTCGATCGTCTCTATTTGTATACTCTCGCCCTCTACGCGAAAGCACACCTTCCCATTATCATGATCGGTCACCGCCTTGGCAGTGGCCAAGAATGGGCATCCAAGTATGATAAGGGCATCTGTTACCGACTCTGGGATCTCCATGTCCAATACAACAAAGTCCACGGGGAATTTCAGGCCCTGAATGGTAACGACCACGTCTCTTAACAACCCCTTAGGCCTCTTAGTCGACCTATCAGCAAACTGAAGGACCGTCCTGCTCCGAAGAAGAGGACCAAACTCGAATCGGTCGAGTAAGGCTGCCGGAAGGAGGTTGATCGAAGATCCGCTGTCTAATAGAGTACGATCGAACCGCTGCTCCTGAATCTCGCATATGACATAGGGAGCTCCTGCATCAGGTCTCTTAGCTGGCAATCGGTTCTAAATGGTGCAGCAAGTAGAGTGGGTGAGCACATAGATCTGATCTTTGTGGTTCCTCCTCTTCCTGCAGACTGTAGTCTTCTCTTTCAAGCACTTTTGGAAGAGGGGGATGTTCTCAAGTGCTTCCTGTAGAGTCAGCTGGATCTGGAAACTGTCAATCATCTGGTTGTTGAACTCTACCTGTTGAGTCTTTTTTGGATTTTCTCTTTTATTCCCCTTCGCCAAACAGAGTGCTTCGGGGAAGGGGACGGTAGGGGCCTCCTCAGATGGAGGACTAGGGATAGGTTCCTGTGCCTGTGAAGGATTAGAATACATATAATGATCATCATGCAACACGTATGGACCTGAAGTGTATACAGAAACCTTTCCTTTATTCATTTTTTTGCTCTTTTTGTTACCACAGTCCCGAGACACAAAATGTGGCAACACAACAGAGGGAAGCTCAACAAAAGTAGAAGTGGTGGCCTCAGTACCACCAACGTCATCTGACTTCGCGGCATCAGCACCGCGCTCTGGTTCTGCATCAAAAATGGTGGCATCAGCACTACCGTCTGCATCTGGTATCACGACGGCCTCAGTACTGTCGGCTGGATCTCCATCCTTGGTGGCATCAACACCACCGTCATCAACGTCATCGTCAATGGCATCAGCACCGCTACTCTGCTCATCTGGCGCTCGTGGTTACTCGTGTGGTTGTCGCTTAGATGAGGTGTCGTCGGCTGGCATCCTACCGCTCCTAGGAGTCACAAAATCAACATAATACAAAGAAGACATGTCACTCAAATAATCACTAGGATAAGTATCCTCTGTAAACTGTACCTGCTCAGACTTCCTTTTTAGATTTTTCGGATTGGGCTCGATCTGTGTAGGTATGGTGGTTTTGCCCTTGACGATTTCCCTCATCTCCTGCTGGAACTCATCCATTTCCCGCCGGAAGGATGCCTGCTGATCAGAAAGCAAGCGGGCGAGGTAATCTAGAGTTGGGTTCTCAAAGACAGGTGCCTGAGAATCGGAAGTGTTCCCCTGCTGGAAATGATGCTGCTGCTGGTGAGAATAGTACTGGGATGGCTGGGAGTATGTCTGGTGAGGCTGTTGACGCTTCCTCCACTGCTGTCCCTGATAGGCGGGACGAGGACCATGCTGGTATTGCTGGTGGGCATACTGGGGCTAGTGTTGCTGCTGGTTGTTCTGTTGTCCCTAAGCCGGAGATTGCTGCTAGAAAGAGGTCCCTCTGTTGGTCCATCGGAATCCGAGGTGATCACGCCAAATCCTGACTGGCTGTGGGTACCGGTCATACCATATCCCATTGACTTCCATCAATAGCTCTTGCTCGAAGTATGGTGGAGGTAGAATTGCCAGTGTCTGATCAGGCTGATAGACCACAATCTGAGTGTCCTGAGATGGTGGCTGCGACGGGTGATACTGTAGATGCTGGACCAGCTTTGCTTGGATGTGGTTGACCTGGCGGTGGGGGCAGAGGGGTGGGTGGAGCTGCTACTGCTGGGATCAGCCCTTGACCTGGGAGGATGCTGAGTATACGTTTGTACCTCCTGGATGCAAAGAATCTGTGTCTTCAGGTCACTCATGTTCTTTGTAATCAGGTCCATCTGGGCAAGACTCTGACTCTGCTTCTTCTCGAGGATCTCGAGGCGATCCAACTTGTTGCTAATTATTCCCATGTCGGTTGCTGCGGATTCGACTTGAGCTGCGGCTACCGACGGAGTGTGGGGACCAGCGTCGATGCGGGCGATCCTCTGAAATGATCTTTCTCCTTGGGGGGGCTTCTACTGCGTGTAGACTCGGGCTTGGGCCATAACTGTTGAGTTTTCTGCCATTCCCTCATAGATGGCCTAGACATCGTCTTCACCTTTGGAAAAGTAGGACCCATCACAAGAGGCATTTACAAGCCCTTGGAGCTCTGGTGTCAGCCCACAGAAAAAACTCTGAACCAAGTTGGGCTTGGATATCTCATGATGTGGACACCGGTCAATGAGCTCTCTGAAGCGATCCCAAGCCTCATGGAATTGTTAATTAGGGATCATAGTGAAATTACTGATCATGGCTCGTGCTACATTTATCCGACCGAGAGGATAATACTTGTTCAAGTATGTGGTCCGGAGTTGTGCCCAAGATGTGACGTACCTCCCAAGGTGTTTCATCTAGTAGGCTGCTATGTCAGCTAAGGAGAATGGGAAGGCGATCATCTTAATTGTGTCCTCGTCCATGAATCTGTCATGGACAGTGCTACAAATCATCTCAAACTCCTGCAGATCGAGATGAGGTTCCTCGGTGGCTAGCCCATGAAACTTGGGCAATAACTGGATAATCTGCGGTCGGAGCTCAAAATTCCCGACGATGGGAGGAAGTTGGATCCATCGTTGAGTGAGGGTTGCGGCTGGGTTGTCCAACTACCTCATGGTTATCTGTGGCGACCTCTCCTGGTCAGGTCCTCCTCCTCCATCTACGGCTTCTGGTATATCTCCACCACTGCCCTCATGTATGTCGTCTCTACCCTCTCTCATCTACGCCAGCTCTCTCATGATGTCATTGTTGATGGCAGCTTGATCATATAAGAATGGAGGGTGTTCCTGCTCATCTAGATGTTCTCCTCTGTCTGCCATTGCTGGGTTCTCTGAAAAGGCAAAAGAACCCATCTCATGTGCCGTCAAATGATCTGAGATCTGTGTTGCACTAAATTCTGAAACTGCTGGACTGATGGAGGAAGAAGGGTGGTCGAGGAGGAACAGGGTGGAAGTGAACTCAGGTTCGTAGAGTGGGTCTAGACTCCTTGAAACCATCCTAGATGAATAGGGAGGAGTGCTGGATAGCGGTGCCGTCAAAGATGGCCTAAGAGATCTCCTTCCCATCACCGTGATTATTGAGAGGAGCAAGATTGAGAAATTAAGACGAGGGGGGCAAAATTGTGCAGAATTGTGCAGTGTTTTTGATCTTGACCCATATCCAACTAATCAATCAAACACAATACAAGGAGTTCACCAACTCAACGCATGAAGCCGTGAAGGTTCAGCTTTTTTATCTTTGTAATTTTTAGAATGAATTCAGGCAATTATCTTTGAACGAGTTCTTAGAGCACTACGCCTATAGGAGAGAGAGTATTGCCAGAAGAGTATCCCGTACTTGTCGTCCTCCTGTGTAACCTGTAGTCTACACTTTTTTAGGTCCTTGTAACCCTTCCTGGATCCCTACTCAGCCAAAGAAATAGAGGGAGGAAGCCGATAGGAGAAACCGATACTTCGGATCTCGCTCGCAATGGAATCACCCATGAGCGTGCAAGAACCTACTCGGACGCAAGACGATGAGACAGACACCCCCGTGAAAGCGTGGCCTAGGCTCGATACTTCGGACAAGGTCGATGCTCTACACAACAAAGAGTCATCAATGGTGACCAAGCCCTACTCGTCTACGTACGATAGAAGCGCCAATACTTCGGAAATCCAGGTGATACACAAGGAAGCCACAGACTGGGTTGTTGGCTCTAATCCATACGAAGTAGCTCTCTCACTTGGAAGGAGACCTTCCCATGCAACCTGAATACAAATGAGGGTATTACTCACCCCAAGAAACGAATCCAATTAACCAATTTTATTTAGGTCAAGTTTTCTTTAGCAGTTCCTTTTTTAATTTTTTTGGTGTTATCACTTGCTTCGAGTCAATTCAATACAAGCGTCTAACGTTTTTGTATTTTTCCTTGATTCCTATTCGTTCCAAAAACAGAGGGAGATAGTCGGAAAATCCAATGCAAGTTGACACTAAGATGGAAATCTCACGTTAGTGCCTAAATGATGAATGCCAAGTTAGAGGACTTACAGTGCTTCCCATCTCTCTCCATGCGGGATGCCAAACAGGAATTTGTAAACCTATGCTAAATGCCGGTATGCATACGGAAATCATCCTAAGCAGGCAATTGCTAGCATGAAGAACCAAATGCTAAACACACAAGATGAAACCTAGAAGTCCGGTCTTGGGGGTTGATCGGTGTCCACCACAATGGATCATTCACGCGCTGTATACGACCCCTCCCGGCACGGTGGTTTCAAATTATGTGCTCAACAATTAATTAATTCTAAGTCCAAACGACAAATCTATAGGTACATGCAAAGGTTATTAGGGGTTTGGCCTTAGACTACACGATCAAACGAGCCTAAAAACTAAGGGCTCATTCCACAAAAATGTAAAGATGGGAAAATCAAAACCGGAAAATGACAGTGGTGAAAAACCGATAAAACCACGGTGAGCCCCCAAGTGTACAAACACTTGGAAATTAGGCCCGAGTGTCCAAGTCCAAAGTACCTGTATTATTACAAATTAAATGAATGTCTCTCTCTCACTAAAATAAATCATAACTAACTATTTCTCTCTCAAATCTTCCTGCTCTCATGCCGGCTAGGGTAGAATAGCCGACTCCACCTCCCAAGGATGCTCGGGATTCCCTAGGTGATCCTCCTCGATCAGTGGTCCCTCGCAAGAAGACAAGAAAGACAATGGTCAGATAGCTCAATGAGGTACATCAAAAATAGAGAGATCAATCAAAGCAATAATGTACACAATCACAAGCACTCAAAAATGCGATCTATACGATGTTGCTCCCCGGCAATGGTGCCATTTGATAACACGGATTTGGCAAGGGTATAAATAATCCACACAAGGCGGGACCACAATGTCGTTGCGGCGACCGTTCACAAAACCCGTATTAATCAACAATTAACCCACAGTATCAAATCAGAAAATGACAAGCAAAGGTGGAGTTAAAATTGTTATTAACTCTACAAAAGTTTGTATAGTATGCAAGTGTGTAGAGTGTCGAACTCAGGGAGCAAGTAGGATATATCAAACAAAATGTGCAAGAGTGAATGTGATTATGTGTCTACAAGTATGCAATTTTTTTGTGGGTTTTTAATTTTTATATTTTTTATTTATTTTTAATTTTTGATTTTGTATTTTGGTTTTTAATGTTCTGATTTTATTATTTCTTTTTATATTTTATATTTTTATATTTTATTTTTCGATAATAGAATATATATACAAAGTGAGAAAGAGAAGGACAAGGTATTTATAAAAATATGTAAAAATATTCAAAAATCAGAAAATAAAATATTTTTAGGCTTTTTATAATTTTATAATTTTATAATTTTTATATTTTCTGAATGTTTTTGGTATTTTTAAAGGTCAAAACACTAGAAAATAGTGAACTAACCTACTAGCCGAAATTAAAATGAGGATAAAAATTATCAAACAGTATCAAAAATTCCTCAAATTAAATTTAAAATAAAGGCAATAAAATAAGGAAACTATAGAAACTGAGATTGTATTTTTAGAATTTTTTAGATTTTTATGAAGTTTTTAGGGGTTTTCTATTTTTTAGGAGTTTTACTTTGAAATTTTTAGTAATTTTTGGACTAACACTAAAATATGATTAGACACGCACAATATAATTTTTTTGGAATTTTTCAAAACGTTTTTATAATTTTCATATGTTTTCTAATGCAAATAGTAGGAAAAATGCTTGCTTTTTATTTTTAATAATTATGAAAATGCAATAAAAATGCAATATAAAAATATGACGTGAATGAGAAAGTGAACAGGAGCTTAACCTAATTTTTTGGTGATTTTTAGACATTTATAGATGCATGAAATAAATACTAGAAGCAAAGAGAAACTACACTGCTGGCAAGGGCATAAATGTAAATAGACAAAAGTTCCAGGGCCACAATGCAAATTTTCACGCAAATAAAATATTGCAATTAATGGACAAAATACAAATATCAAAATCTGCGAGGGTACCCTTGCAAAAACACCAAACTCATGTGCGTACGCACGCACACCTGGCAGGGGCACCAATGCAAATAACAAAACTTGCGGGGGTTCTATCGCAAATGCTGCAATAATTTATAACTGACTGTAGAAATTTAGGGACTAAACGGAAATAGAACGACCCGTAGGGGGTCCTCTGCAAAATGGCCACGAACATCACGTGCACTGGCACGTGAGGTGACGTGGTCGAGGACCTGTTTGTAAATAATGGAAAGTACGGGGCTTGACTGTAAATAGTACAAACTATTACAACGGCAGATGAAAGTTTAAGTATGACAAAATAAATACAAAATGCACGAGGGTATGTTGCAAAATTACCCAAGCGCGCGCGATCAGACGGTGCACGGCTCTTCACTTATCCACGTGTCAACACCGGAGCGTGCGATACCCCATCGATGACCACGGCTGGGATTAGATCTGCTGGAGAAGATCGATGGTTGAAGGCGCAATGATCCAATGGCAACTGCTGTGTCTGGAAGGCGCCCTTGATCGAACGACGATGAAGGCTGGAGGAAGAACAGGGAGGAAGGTGCGGCGAAGTGAACTTCTCCCGGCTCGAACTCCGACCTCCGGTAGTCTTGAAGGTCCCAAAATGGCTGCGGCGCTTCCTGCAAGGGTCCTCAAGATGCTGGCAGCTCCAAAAAGCTCCGGTGAGAGCCAGAGGTGGCGAGCGGAGGCGGCGGAGCTAAGAAGCTCCAGATACCTCCGCCTCCTCCACGATGAGCTCCAGGCACGCTTCAAGGCTCAAAACCTGCACAAGAAGATTAGTCCTTCGAGGTCAAAGTACCTCGAAGGTTAGGGGAGCAAATGGACGCGGGGGTGACGAAGATGGCAATCGGTCGGAGGTAGCTCCGGCGAGGGTATCGATTGTGCGAATTGATAGGTGGAATGCGGAGATAAAGATGGCTAGGGATCCCTACGACTACTGTGACTCAAAGAGGCAAGGAAAAAGAGTAAAACAAGCACCTCAAAGGGAAGAACCTGAGGTATAATATACCTCGACGGCGAGGTTCGCCGGAGGTGGTGGAACACACCCAGGTCCTCGTCTAAGCTCCGCCCTAGATGGTTGGTGCTGGAGCTGTCACCACCAGCGAGCCAAAGCACACGAAAGTGGAGAAGATGGGACCAAAATGGGGTTCAAAATCCAAAGGAAGGGCAAGGGGGTTTTTTGAATGGCTGACCGACGGGGCTAGAAGAACGAGGTAGCATGCCCGCATCGATGATCCACGCCCCAAGATTAACCTTGGGCGTGTATCCTCGATGAATGGGGGTCAAAAGTCGTGAAGGTCGATAGGCGAAACGATGAAAGGGATATCCTCGAAAAAAGCGAGAAAGAGGGGTCAAACCGAGGTCTGACACAGGCAGAGGAGGGAGGACAGCCAGTTGACCGAGGTCAACGTGGAATGTCTCCTGGTTGGTCTACGTGGACCAACCAGGAAAAATCCCTGAACAATGTCTTGTAAATTCGATTAAAAATGTGAGATGATTTTATTAATTTTTAGTTATAAAATAGAAAAAGTTTAATTTTTTATGAAGTATTTTATTATAATTTTTAATTATTTTTATGAGGTATACAATAACAAATTACCATGTATAGCCTTTATAGGTGTATATATCTATATAATTTAATATTTTATTTTTGTTTTGTATATTTAATTTATTTATTTTTATTTATTATTTTATATATTTAAAAAATATTTTTATGTACTTAAATTTATTTTTATTTTATTTTTTGTTTTGAAATGTTTTAGACATTTAAATAAATAGATGTATGTTCTTTATAGGTGTATTGATTGGTATTATACCTATGCGTAATATACAAATATTTTATTTTGTGTTTTGTTTGAGTTTTTATTCTGATTTTAATATACACATTCATTATAAATAATATTTACAAAATTATAAAAATATAAAATTATAAGAATAAAGAATAATAAATAAAAAGAATATTTAAACCTGTACAAGTGTATTAGTGGGGTCCAAAATTCATCTTTCAAACCGTAACTCCGAAAAATACGAAACCACCTCCATTAAATAGCTCATTTGAAATTATATAAATTAAAGTTTGGTATATTTCAAGTTTTTATTTGTTAGATACGTGTCTGGGAAGTTGGGACTCTAGATTCTTATTCAGATCATAACTTTTTATCTGTATATTATTTTTGGGTGAAATCAATTTTGTATTTTTCTACATGTAATTATATATAGCTTTCATGTACAAAGTTTCTTTATTTGAAATATAAAAAGTGGAATCAAAAATAGGTCCCAAAATGAATAAAGAATGAATTAAATAAAAGGTATTTTTATTGTATTTTGACCCTTATCTCCCCCTACTTTATTCCTTGTCGACCTATTCATCTAGATGCCTAGGTCTAGGGGTTTTGGGTCATAAAATATTTACAATATTTTATTATTTTTCTTATCTTTTATTTATTCTATAATTTTGGCTTTAAATATAGTATTTTATACACTAATTACATGCACATGCATGAATGCTAAGATGCTGGAATTAAGGATATTTACACGTATTTGCTAGGGTTTTTGAGGCCAGAATGATAGAATAAAAATGATGAAATGTGGATTCATCAGTTTTAAGATATCGGATCCTCAGACGGTATGCTTCTTTGTTTGTCAAAATGATGGTTTGAAACTCTGGATAATAAAAGAAAATGAAAATATAAGGGTAGTATTGGAGGATTGGTTGAGGTTATTTGCGATGACTTATGCTCACCAGATCAACATAATCTCCAATCCGAGGTGTCCACAGCTTCAGAGTCCATAAGTGATGAAGTAAATTCCCTTGACTGATTCCTGACGTGGATTAGATGGAAAATGACTTAAATTAATGAAAAAGAATTAAATTTTTTGGTATAATAAATTTTGCTAAACGACACTACTTCTTACATTTCTCTTCTTTGTTACTTAGCACTCACTATCTTTATTCCATGATTTCTAAAAAACCAACAGACATCATCACAGGGACAATAGCCATCTAGACAACCACAATAACATTACTCTCCAAGGTAGTTGGTAATATTTTATACATTTCCTTTCCAATTGATGTACATGTAAATAGTTATAGTAGGACAATGTATCATGTAAAGTTTATTTTATGAATGGAAAATTGTTGAGACACTTCCTTCCTAATATTTTTAATTGTAGTCTATTCTGAATGTTAGTTGTGATTGTTGAATAAATTGTTGCTGAGTAACGAGATCCAGATATGAGAGTATCTAACGATCTAGAATTAGGGTCGTAACGCTACACTTTTTAACATGCCTAATTATTTTGTTTATTTATCTTTCATTTATAAAATAGTCAAGTTCTTTTGTCAATCTTGATTTTTTTAAAGCAAATTTTCCTAATTACCATTCAAGCAACACAATATCTTTTTGATTGTTCTAACGTTCATAACTGTTTAAAACAAATAGTGAATTTATGCTCCGGGAATCACAAAGAAATGGAAGTAAATTGTAAAAGATATTTCTCTCTCTATATAAATAGATATTTTAGTTAAGAAAGTAAATTGTCCTTACTATTTTCATTTACCGTCTTTGTAAAATAAGAGGTGATTGACCACTTTAATATTTTTGATATAAAAGCACTAAATAAATGACAAATTTCCTACTAGTTATTTATTACGACAGGAATCACCATCTTATGGTTTTATTTTTTTGCTAACTTTTATAGTATAATTCTAATATTCATCGACTTGGACTTGTACCTTTTACTTTTTGGGTATATTTTACTAACTTTTGATTTTTGTTGCTTAAAAAAAATCTTATTGTCCTTATATTTTCAGAGCATTGTCTCAATTAATTAGGTGGTCATAATGTAATATGATGTGATCCTCAATGATTACATTTTTCCAGTAAATTCATATGGTTACAAGCATGTGTTTTTACTAACTTTTATTTCCATGTTGTTTAGTTTTCTCATAACATGCCTTATTATTTCATTTATTTATCTTCCACATGTACAATAGTCAAATTCTTTTGACAATCTTTATTTTTTTAAAGAAACTTCTCCAAATTACCGTTCAAGCAACATAATATCTTCTTGATTATTTTGAAGTTCATAACCTTTCAAATAAAGCCGTGAACTTTATGCTCTCGGGAATCAAGAAGAAAAGAAAGTAAAGTGTAGAAAGATATTATATATAGAGAGATTTTTTACTTACGAAGGAAATACATTGTCCTTACTACTCTTTTCATTCACCGTCTTTAAAATAAAAGGTGATTGGCCTCTTTAATATTTTTGATATACATGCACAAAATTAATGTCAAATTCATTAGGACCGTCTCATGGTTATATTTTACTAACTTTTAGAATATAATTCTAATATTCGTCAATTTGGACTTGTACCATTAATTTTTCAGGTATATTTTACTAACTTGTGATTTTTGTTCTTTAAAAACATTGCTATGGTTATAAGCTTATATTTTTGCATCTTTGTTTCAATTAATTAGGTGCTCATAATGTAATATGAAACGGTTCCCATGGACTACGTTTTTCCAGTAAATTCCTATAGTTATAAAGCATATATTTTTACTAGCTTTTGTTATTATGTTATTTATTTTTGGGATTTTTACCCGACAGATCTCGTAATCTTTTGCAATTACCGCTACGACCTCTGAAACATCTTAATTCCTCTCTCGACCCCGTAAACTTGCTAACCCTTATCCCACAGACCCTGTGGTTAACTCCCATCCATTTGCCCCGTTAAAATTGACCAAATTCCGTTATCTTCTTTACATGATACCAATTTTATTTATCGAATTTACATCAATTGCCACTGCCTCCCACCCACCACCTTCAGCTGAACACGGCTGCCCCCTCCTCCGATCCGCCGCTGCCACTGCTCGAAGCCCACATCCCCTCCCCCGTCGGTCGGCCTCCCCTGCGCGAGAGACCCCCCTGCCAATGCTCGGAAGCCCCTCCTCTGCACACCCTCGTGGCGCCTTCCTCGTGTTTGTCCTCCATCTCCAGTTTGGTCGCAGCAGCACAATCCCCCTCCGGTCGCAATGCTCCAGCGCCGCTCGAAGCCCCCGTCCACGCCGCGCGATGCACACGTTGGAAGCGCCCTCCCCAGCATCCCTGCACCGCTCAAAGCCTCCTCGCAACCACCCCCGCCTCCCCTGCTTTGCCCCCCCCCCCCCCCCCCCCCCCCCGCGGCTCCATCGCGACCCCTCGCCCCCTCATGACCTGTGCTCGAAGGCCCCCTCCCCAGCACCCCCGCGTCGCTGGAAGCCTCCCCGCACTCCCCCTCCGCGCAAGCTAGAAGCCTGGAAGCCCCCCTCCCCGCATTCCCCCCTCCGCGCGGCGGCGCGCTGGAAGCATGGAAGCCCCCCTCCCCGCACCCCCTCCGTGCGGCGCGAGCTGGAAGCCCCCGTCCCCGGCACCCCCGCACCGCCGCCTCCCTCCAGCCCATGCCCCTTCCGCCAACCCGTCACCTGGAAGCCCACCTCCCAGGTCGAGCGTCGCCCCCCACCTCCTCCATCCCAGATCGAGCCGCAGCACCACGTTCCCTCCCGTACACCTCCTCCTGCTCTGGCCAATGTTCTCAGAGATGGAAGCTGGGATTTTTTTTCTCCTCTTGGTTAATTCGAACCGTCCGATCGCGGATTGGTTAGATTAACTCGTTCTTAACCCAAGCAAATTAGCTTTAGATGTATCAATTTAACGGTAGGGTTCGTGGGGTAAGACGGGGCAAGTTTACGGGGTCGATAGAGGAATTAGGATGTTCCAGAAGTCGTCGCGGTAATTGCAAAAGATTACAGGGTCAGCCGGGTAAAAATCCCTTTATTTTTCTCATATTTTACTCTTTTTAACATGCATGATTGTTTCATTTATTTATCTTACGTTTGTACAATAGTCAAATCCTTTTGACAATCTTTATTTTTTTAAAGAATCTTCTCCAAATTACAATTCAAGCAACATAATATCTTCTTGATTGTTCTGAAGTTCATATGAAGTTCATAACAGTTCAAATCTAACTGTGAATTTGTGATCTAGGCAATCGAGAAGAAACGAATGTAAATTGTAAAAAACATCTTCTTAATATATATGTAGAGTTTTTTTTACTTAAGAAGGATGTAAATTGTCCTTACTAATGTTTTCATCCATCGTCTTTGTAAAATAAGAAGTGATTTACCTTTTTAATATTTTTGATATAAAAAGACAAAATTAATTTGAAATTCCTACTGATTATTCATTGTGATAGCAACCACTATCTTAAGGTTATATTTTACTAACTTTTAAAGTATAATTCTAATATTCATCTTCTTGGACTTGTACTATTAACTTTTGAGGTATATTTTACTGACTTGTGATTTTTATTTTTTAAAAAAAAAATCCTTTGGCCATAAGCTTATCTTTTTGAACTTTTTCTTAATTAATTAGATGCTCATAATGTGATATGATGTGATTCTCAAGGATTACCTTTGCTCAATAAATTCCTATGGTTATAAGCATATATTTTTACCAATTATTATGATTATGTTGTTTAATTTTTTATTATATTTTACAAGTTTTAACTTGTCTGATTGTTTCATTTATTTATCTTCCATCTGTACAATAGTCAAATCATTTGACAATCTTTATTTTTTTAAAGAAACTTCTCCAAATTACCATTCAAGCAACATAATATCTTCGTGATTGTTCTAAAGTTCGTATCAAACCGTGAATTTGTGCTCTCGGGAATCAAGAAGAAATGAAGTAAGTGGAGGAAACCGTTAATTTTTTTCCTTTCCTTCACTTTTGCTTAAATAGGAGAGAATCCCTCACCTTACTGAATTCTCTCTCGAATGGATAAAAATTATGCCAATGATTTATAAATAAATCCGCAAGTTTTTCGTTCAAAATTATTTTTTTTTTCAAGTTTTCTTTATTTTTTATATAATTACAAATAACAACCTAATTTGGATAAATTATATTTGAATTCCTAACTATAATTTTGATCTGAGAATGGATTCTCATCTTATGTAGAATCAACATCTTATTAAAAAATCCCTAAATTTTGATTCTTGCCAACTTTTTGTGAGTGACGATGGAGCCAAGAGAGGGATGATTCGCATCAATACCCGACACCGGAAATAGGAAATTGCCGAAATATAATCTGTTCGGTTGTTGGACCAAGGAAATCTCTACCACCGATCTCATTTCATAGATCATGTCTACGATATACACCTCACCATCTCCTCTACATAGAGGCCCTCATCCCCCTTTCAGTATTGTTCATTTATTTACGCCTCTTAATAATGATTAGAGTGGGATTGAACTGTTCGAATTGAGTTTGTTTCATAACCTTAGACTCGAGATGCTATGTACGACAGTTGATCAGATCAAGGCACTGGATATTTGTATTCTACACCGAATATGGTTTTGTGTATGATTCGCGAGTTTAGCTGCTTACATAAACCAGATGAATTATAATCTCCAGATTCATTTGATATTGCAGCAGGTCTGAACTTCTTGCTATTTTCTTCTTATTCCTTTGATTGTGTAAGACGCGTGGCTTCTGGACTGAAGTTTAAATAAAAAAAGAGCCGAGTTTCTGTTTTCAACCATAATTTGACTGGGATTCTGAGATTAGTTTATCATGTGCATCTAAGTTTTCTTTTCAGTGGTGAAATTTTAGAGTGATACATTCTAAAGTAACTGGAAATAAGTGATATAATTTTTTTGTTTTAAAAGAAATCATTATTATATTATTCAATGAAGTTACATAGGAATTGATGGGAGACGGGCAACAAGCTGCGCCGCCAATCCCTTTTGAATGGCAAATCCAATTCTTCGAAAAATCTGAATGTTTCATATCACTAACTGATTTTTGCTGCAACGGAATGCGCGATTTGTGGATTTATATATGGAGATATAATTGTCTGTTAACTTCGATTTGGATGACCGTCAAAGTAATCCTGGATTCAGTGGAGTCTTTGGCTAAATCTTGATCCCAAGCGAATTGTTTTCATTGATCTTGGACTTGAGAAAATGTTCTCTTGTCATGGCTATTTAAGAGACCGGAATGTTTGTTATGATATTATCAGGAAACTCTTGGGAATAAAAAAACTGGAGTTATGTTCTCTGTCAATGTGTGCTTTGGTTGAGCATACATTCAGAGCGAACATTCAGAAAATCTGCTTCCAATCCATTATAGTGAGTGTCTGGTGGGTTTGCAGTGAAACATTTGGATACCAGTTGCAACTAAGATAAGATCTGCATGGAGTTTTTGAAAGAGATTTTCTGAGTGAAATCCGAGATGTTTTGCTGCTTTTGGTATGTGCATGTTCCTCGTATGCGAGTGATCTGAACTCAATTCATTTCTCGCTTCATTTTGCATTGACTTCTGTGCAGAATTTAAGCAGCTACTACGCGCATTACCCGGTCCGTTGCGTTCAAGATGGAGTCTTTGAGGTTTTGATGCTTAAGCATTTGGTTTTGAAGTCATTTCTTGGACACAATCCAGATCATGTCTTGGGAATTGAAGCCACTGCATGTAAAAATAAACGATGAGCATGTGCATAATCTCGATCTTGAAAGAGTTTTCCATGTTTAAATGGTACAATTGGCTCTATTATTTAATAGAGCTTGTCTATGCCTTTCGAGCAAGCTCAAGACCATCAAACTCCAACCTTCCTGAATTCCTATTATGAGCATCTTAGTATAAATATGTTTAGATATTATTAAGGATTTCAACCGTATTTGATTTGAGCTCTTTTCTTGTAGACAGAGGAGGATTCTAGTCTACCCTAGCTAACCAATCTATCTCTCCTCATCTGGGCCTCTCCACTTTGGCCGAAAACAACAATTGTTAGAGGAGTCGTTGAATCTTGTCTGTTTGACGATCCAAAGCTGCCACCACGTAGAGAGGTTCGATGTAATATCTACGCAACATATCAAATGAGAGAGAGGAAATCTCAAGGAAAATCATTATATGCAATGAAGTTTCCGTCCCTCCTTGGTATTGGTTACACACGATTTCTCGATTCTAAATGCTTGAATAGCCATAAAGCACTAGGTGTTTCTTGTGGCTTATATATATATGTTTTTGATGCCGTAGTGCAAACCGCTACTTTGGTGAATATTGTGTGTAAATGTGAGTGGAAATGCGCTAGAAAACATAGTAGGGATGGGAATTGGGGATATATGATAAATGGACAAAAGGCCCATGGAAACATGCATGTTGAAACCTAGTAAAAAGATAGACTTAACAAGTGCCATGTAATTAGTGTACTGGTATACTAGGAAGTGTACTGATACACCATGCAATCTGGGAATTGAGTTTGTTATTAGTGCTACTATTTCACCGAACATGTGTACTTGTACACCAGACCTATGTATATACACACCGGATATGTGTTCCTCTACATCAAGCTCATACACACGTACACCAACACCATGCAAGCATATACTACCCCTGTGCATGCCATATACTCACACACACACGTGCACCGACACCATGCACGCATATTCTTGATTACATGGAACCATACTCCATAAAAGAGCGGGATGAATACTGAAGAAAGCTCAAAAAACCTATGTTTAGCACTCATCCATGTAGGACTCACCAACTCATACACAATTATTCCAATTCACAGTTTTCTCGAGAAATTTATAACAATGGATATCGTTTGTTGCAAAATTATCTTGTATTCTTTAACATCAAATCATATCATATTTGTCATTATATTTCTGACAACAAATCATATAACATCTGTTATATGTTGTTTTTTTCTAGTCGTTATTAAATTTGCAATTACTAATAAAATTTAATTAAGAAATCAACTGAAAATTATCGTCATATTAACCTTTAGCAATGAATCTAACTATTTTGTGAACTAAAAGAATAAACGTAAATAATATTTCTGAATATTCAAATTATTTGTGACATGCATGCATGGATACAATGTCTCTTAATGTATGTAACTATCATGCTTTTTTTAGTAAAGTGGACATCATGGGCGTTTTTAGATCGAAATAAACAAAAATACCCATAAGTGATGAGAGTCAGACGACACTAATCGTGTGAGACGAATTGGTTTATATGACTCTTTTTATTTTATATTTGTGATCTTCCTCCCCAGATGGAGTACTATGATCTCGTCCTTTATTAGGATTTTGTTTTGATTACAAGTGATTTTTAATTCTGGAGTCTAAGTGCTGAATTTTATATTTCATATGAAAATTTTACTACTATATATTATTATTGCCATCATCATCAAATTCAAATATTTAACTAACGAATACATACTACAACAGACTATAGTGACATCAATAATGGCAACGTTATTAATTTGTTGTGAAGTGATTTTTTATATTTGAAATTAGCGACGAATATAATATTCGCAGCTTGTTGCCCGTCTTCCATCAATTTCTATGTAACTTCCATTTTAGTATGAAATTTAATCTATATCAAAATCGAAACACTAAATCCATTCGCCGTTATACCATTAGTGACGATCGAGATAGCAATGCGTATCCATTGTTATTTTTCAAAATTTTAATAATCGTCGCTAAATTCTGAAATAAAAAATATGCGACAATTAATTAAAATTTTGAAAATTAACGGCGAATAAGTAGCACTATATGGACTATCACTAATGATACAACTACATATATAACATTCATTATTAATTTCAAGTATTAAAAACTGTTTTGTAAATAATAAAATTGTCTTTATATATTTAACAATGGATGCTTTGGTGACATATTTTGAAAAAAAAATCACTTTAGTCCAAATTTTGTCGTAGTGATATGTTGCATTTTTGTTTGGTCCTTTAAACCATCAAATAAGATTTGAATTTCTGGTTCAACTCATTTAGAAACGGACGAGCTTTTCCATACGAATAATTTTGTCTGATTAATAGTCTAGGGCAGAGCATTGGACATGGCCGCTCCAGATCCGGTCCGTAAAAATCTGAACTCGGTCGAACCTGACGTACACGTAAGTCAGACCCGGGGTAGATTTTGTCAAAATTTCAAGCTCGAAACAGGCCTAGCCCAAACCAGTGCCTAACCCCGTGGACTTTGAGTCGGGCACGGGCTCTCATTTGATCCAAAAATTCGGGTCTTGACTCGGGCCTAGGCCTGGTTTTTCCGGGTTGGGAATGCTCACCTGTAGTAGTCCAAGTATAATGTTCGTGTCAGCTGTCTTTATTAAATTAAATGTTGGACTCTGATATACCATTTAAACATTTTTGCTAGAGAATTTTTTAGAGTAAAAAAAAACTAAGGTCCTGTTCAGTGCAAGCATAAGGTCCTGGAATAGAGGAGAATAAGAGGTCAATTCTTCTCCCGACTATTCCCCATTATTCCATTTTATTTCACTCTTATTTCTATCTTTATCCCACCTTACCTACCTTTATTTCACCTTATTCTCCTTATTCCTATCCTCCAGCCGAACAAAGAATATATCCTTATTCTCCTTATTCCCCATCCTTATTCCCGCTTATTCCCGAATCGAACGCACCCTTAAGGGTATTTGACGAAATGATCCTATCATGTGCCTCATTTTGACGAGATGTGAATATAATTTTTTATTTTTAGTACCTGAACTTTTGCAATATCAATTATATCCCTCCCTTTTTTTGTAATATCAGTTGTGCTCCAAACTTCTTATAAAATGCAGGATTATACTCTTCTGATAAGGTAAGTGAATGCATAACTGATAATTACAAAAGGGCATACTATGAATTTTTAAAAATATAGGGGTACATCTGATTTTATGAAAAAACAGGGACATAATCGATAAGAAGGGCAAACGTGATAAAAATCTTTTTTTACATCAAAAATTGTGTATCTGAATTTTAATAATATCAACAGTGATTGTTAAAACTCTATATTGTTGTCACCTTAAAAATACTTCAAAAAAATTGTAGTAAAGAATAATATTTCTTAATTGGTCGGACTATATTTGTAGGGATATGTGGTTATTTATCTCTAACTGGTCTAAATTAAAATATCATCTTTCAAACGTCGCCTTTGATTTTGATGTATTTAACCACCCTATGTAATAATCATTTTTAATTTTAGTTATCAACGAGGATTGATGTGTAAAAAACGATAAATATGATAAATAAATAAATAAATGCATTTTTTAGCAACAAACTAAAATCGGGTTTTGAAAAGTAGTCAGAAAATGGCAGAAAATGAATTTCTGAATAATTCCCGGCCACTACAACAAAATGGGCATTAAATGATACTTCATAAAAATTCTGTCACTATTTTATAAAAATTCTGCCACTATATCATCCGTGGTTAAGTAATGTTAGTCATTGCGAAATTATTGCGAAATTATTATTCTTCTAGTTTGAAATAAACGAAGAATGATATATATGTTATTATATCATAAGTGACGGTGCATATAAAACGACAATTTATTTTAAAAATTTAAACTAATTGCTGCTAGTTTTAGTTCAAAATTTAACATGATTAGTTAAAATTTTGAAACATACTAACAGACACGTGTTTCCATATGAATCACTGTTGATAATACAGTAATAGATATTACATCTGTCATTAATTTTAAGAGTAATAATAATTAAGTAATAGAAACTATCGTCATTATATATAAGAACAATGATATAGCGACAGATTTGAAAAAAATAACTATAAACTCATTTAGTTGTATTGTCCACTAAAAACGTTCAAATTACTCTTGTAGCCGATGGAATTCTCTACATTCCATTTCTTTTCATTTATTGCCAATTGGAAAGTTAAGCTATGTGCGTGAAGTATGTATCTAGGATTCCATATGAATAGATTAAATTCAAATTTCGATTTATAAATGTACATGTCCGTTTCATAGTATAACGCATATGTGTAATGACTTGATTTGAGAATATATATGTATGTATGCATGCATATATGTATGTATGTGTCCTAACTTCATATAAGAGAATGGAAATGATACCATCAACGATTATACTGGAATCTAAGGGGTTAATATGCAAGTAAGATTAAAATGATGAAAGATACATGTGCATACCATGGATTTCATGAAAAAAGCCCAGCGTGATGATAAATGATAGTTGATCTATATTTTTCTATGTATGTTATATGTGTATGCCATATTTATGAATGGAACCAATATACAACATGTTAGGAAGCGACTTAGATATGCACATGATTGTCTAGACACATGATGATATTTTCTACGAATAATCAAGTACTTGCTTTGTACTGGATTAGAAGAAATTTAGAATTCCGATGCACAACCCTTGATGCATATTGGGCATTAGGCTCATGAAAAATTGTTTATCAATTTCAGGTGAAGAGCATGGTTGCTGAGTAATCACGATCGTGCTACAGACTCATCGAGATAGTCGACGTGGTATGCTGCAATGCACGGAGATTTAGAGGATATCTATATGACCACTGGAATAAATGATACTTTATTTTCTAGTTTCTTTTTTCAAATCTACCTTAGTTCGAGTTGTAATAATGGAGCTCTTAGACTGAATGGACTTTATTTGATAATGATATTATCTCCGCTCATTGATCGCCATACATGCTTTCGGTAACAATTCAAAATCATGTGACTTAATGTTGCATGCTTCCATTGATCCATGTAACCCTTCTCTTACACTCCTATACAATTTGAAGTTTCTTATCAATTTTATCGAAATATGATCAACATAATTCGTGGATGGTAAAAAAGTACTTGTAAACTCTTTATTATATAAGAATATATTATTACCATTTATTTTAAAAATAAACAATTGGGTGAAATGGTATTGAGTATAAACAATAAACAACAAGATGAATATGATATTGAATATATATTACATATACGAAATATTTGGAATTTGGGTTTGTGAAAATTCAAAGACAGTTTTAACTTCTAATAAGATGCATGTTTTATATTAAATATTAAAATTATTTTAATTCGTATTCATTTAGAGGTACATATCTACCGTTGATTATATATTGACTTTAAAGAAAATCCATCAATCGCTGTTAATACAACAACACTTGAAGAAAAATTGTTGAAAAGGCTAATAGTTAATTGTTGATGTATAATTCATTGTAAACGACAGGGAATGCATATGGCACTTACTACAAATTTTAGAAATAAAAAATTGCAACAAATAACATTCATCATTATAACCGTACTATAATAGTAATGAATACCTAAGTTATTCATTATTATATCTCTATTTTATTATTGTGGTACTAACAACTACTTCCTTTGCAATTTATACCTCGGTTGAGTCAACTAAAGAACCCAACATATTTGTTTAAATGGTAAATTTAAAAAAAATAAAATTATGCCAAAATTGTCAATTATGGGCATCACTTTTGAAATGTAATAAAGAAGATATTAAACTTTCAATTTTAAGATTTAATATCGATATAAAAGGGTCACTGAAGCTTACATAAGTATGTATATGAGACAAAAAAATACCTGATAACTCTTTATTACATTTCAAACACGAGACCCATAATCAACGACCTAGAAGAGTCCTTATTCCTTTTTACATAAAAGAGTAAATTACAAAAAAGTCCCTGAAGTATACATCTGATTTCAATGCCATACTTGAACTTTAAAAAGTAACAATATAATACCCGAACTTTCAAATTTCTCTCAATGTGGTCCTTCACCATAGAAATTTAGTTGATTATTTCGTCATTTTAACCTTATATTTCAATAGTCAGGGATCACATTGAGACAAATTCAAAAGTTCAGGTACCACGTTGTTACTTTTCAAAGTTCAGGTATGATATTGAATTCAGGTATATAGTTCATGACTTTTTTGTAATTTACTCTTAGAAAAAAGACTGGTCCTTCATTTCAAATATTGACAAATTTATAGATGTATGTATCATGCAATATTAAGTGCATGGAAACGGATGATGGATAGACATATGGTAGCCATGTGAAGAGTATTGATGTATGTCTAAAGAGAAGAGTGACGATGACCAAAAAAAGGAAGCTGATCAAAAGCAATTAATGGAGATAGAAAGGTAGGGGAGATGTGGACATGTCTCTCACCTTTTGCGTCCTTCCTCCTTAGGCTCTACTCCTTCCAATCTTCATGTTTGAGAAGCTTGACATCCTCCAAGAATTGGACCCCCAAAGTTTTGAGTATTATATTCGTCAACGATATCCTTTGTAGAGCAACACTGCCAACACATGAGATGGTCATCTGAGTCCTCAAGTTCCAAATATTGTAAGACTTGATATGTGAGGGTGTTGCAAAGTTAAATGGCATGTGCTAAAAGCTAAAATTAGGTGTCCTCACATGCCACTCTTCTCTTTCTTCTCCATGCTGCCCATGTTGCTACTTCTTCTTCTTTTTGCACCTGCCAAATCATAGCATCTATTTCTCTTTTTAGGATTCTCTTATTTTTTTTCTCTCGAAGGAACATATTGGATTTTAGAGGAATGCTGATTTAATTGGAGCAATCGGATCAAATTGTGAGTGTACACTATTATTTATTTGATACAATCTATCTTACGTCGTTGAACAATGAAGATCAGTGTCTTGTATGATGTGTTGTTTTCTGCTGGTGTTGTAATTTCATAAATATATAGATGTAAGTGTAAAGATTTTGAGCTTTAATATCATGCATTTTTATTTAGAAAAATTGAGCCTGATAACTTGTTGAGTTCGAAGTCAAATGGATACTTTAACAACCACTCAAAACAATTCATTTAATACACTCTCATGTTTTGTGAATTTTAGATGATAACTATATTTGAGATATGACTCGTCACTTATATGGTGTCAAAGTAAGCACACACGCATGCCAAGAATTAATATAATGGGGAGATGCACATCAAATAGTACATATGTTAAAACTCAAACAAGAATTTTTTTCGTAGTTAAGACGTTATCTAGGTAGAGTTGTTTGGGAACAGATCCTCTGCTCTAGGGAGGATTGCAGCAAAGGTGTTGTAATCCTCTCTAGGCTATTTTTATGATTTTGATTTCAAAATCTAACTTTATAGATTGAATTTTAGTTTAGTTCTATCTATCCTCCAAATTTCGTCTAAATCGGAGTTTATTTGCTATTTTATCTTAATGGTCAAACATTCAGTCATAATCTAAGCAACTTAAATTCGATTTAAAAAAGATGCGAATGTTTGATCATTAAGATAAAATAGCAAATAATAGCAAATGAATTCGGATTTGGACGAAATTTGAAGGATAGGTAGAAGATTAAACTAATATTCAATCTATAAGGTTAGATTTTGAAATCAAAATCTTAAAAATAGCCTAAAGAGGATTACATCACCTCTGCTGCAATCCTCCCTACAACAGAGGATATGTTTCCAAAGTTGTTTACCCTGGAAGACTACAACGTTTCAATTCATGGGGGGCAGATCCTCTGTTGTAGTTCAAAGTACAATAGGGACTGCTACAAAACTCTTTTTTTTGCAAATTTGCTTTCATAGATAGAACCATACAGATTGAATCTATGAAATCCGTTATACATGCTTGTCGTGTTTTGCTAAATCTAACGTTTCCAACTATTTATTCTTAATGGTCAAATGTCGTGTCCGTTTTTAAAATGTGTTTTTGGTTCTTTGAATGTTGACTTTCTCTCGACCGTTAAGATAAAATAGTTAGAAATGTTGAATTTAGATGAAGCTTGACAGATACGTAGAATAATATTCATAGATTCAATCTATATCATTGGATTTTTGAAAGCAATTTTGCAAAAAATAAGGGTTTTTTTTTCAAGTGTGCCTCTACAAAATATTGCAATATCAGTTATACCCTTCTCTTTTTGGGAATACCATTTGTGCCCCGGATTTCTTGTCGTTCTATTACTTGAACCCCTCGAGTTAGTCAGTGTCGTCCCTGACATTTCGTGAGCCCTAGGCAAAAGAAAAGAATGGGTCATTAACAATTTTTCAGGGAACATGTGCTCGGAATCCCATTAAATTTTAGGCTTTTACATTGAGTTCTTCACCTTTGATTCCATAAGAGCCCATTTTTCGGTGAGTTGTTTTATCGAAGATTTGATTTTACAAGGGCCCATTTTCGGTGAGTTATTTCACCAAAAATTCAATTCTGTAAGAGTACAATAGGACATATACTATTTTTTTCTAAATTAAATATTGCAGAACACGTAAAAATGGGCCCCTTCTTGGGCGTCTGCGATCGCAAGCATGCAGGTGGTCTACAATATCTCTAAAGAGAAGTGGTCGATGTAGTGTTGTGTGTCGTACTCGAGGTTTTACTATGATTTGGTGGTGCTGTGTAAGACGTGCGCCTACAGATGGTAAGAGAATGCTGACCAGATGTGCAGCATTAGCTCAAAGGAAACACTTCTCCTACGGAGGCGATGTTGGTTCCGCTCGATAACAGGGCGCTAAAGGTGAGAGAGTGGGCCGAGATCAAGCATTACAACATGCCGAACCCACTCCCCTACGGGGATTAATGTGGAGTGAGCATCAGTTGGCATGTTAGATTACATATGTGGGTGGAGTGAGAGGATCATACTGTTCAATTGGGAGGACTCATCGGTCGTCGAATGGTTCATAGCTGTGGAGATGGCGTACAATGATTTCGATGAAATGTACTCCTTCAATGGGACAACAATCGACAATTGCACCATACGCATAAAGGGCCTGTCCGGACTGAACTACCTGGTTAAGGAGAATGGTGATGTAGATCCCAAGGATCTTGGGAAGATGTGGACTGTGATCTCGTTCATGAAGAAAACCATGGTCGAGATCGTTTTTCTGGGCAACGATGGGTTCCTGAGCAAGGTGGTCTTCAATTGGGTAGTTTGCTTCCTACCCAACGTGCTCCCTAAAAGCCATGCTTTCAGGAGCTCTTCTTTGGCTCCAACCTCCTCCTCTCCTCCACCCCAACCTCCTCCTCCCCCTCTCAGCCTCCTCCGCTCCAAACCTCCTCCACAGGGAGTAGATTCAGCCATATCACAGAGATATGCAACACAATTCACATAGTAAGATGAGTTGGAAACAACAGAAGAAGAAAGTTTCTGCCTTTCGCAATATTTTCTCTAATCAGACAAACCAACATCAGTTTGTAAACTACTGGGCTATCCGTGTAAACCATCGTCAGTTTGTAAACAATATAGACTAGGTTAAGAATCGTCGAGGATACTACACATGATGACGGAATCTGAAGCACCATTGAAGATTTCGACAAAATTAGTTTGATAAGCATTGATGAAGATCTTATGGACAACGGATCCATCGAATCATCACCATCCATAGGAACAATCATTGCAGATATGTACGTTTGTCTATTTTTTCTACATCACTTCGCCTTGATTTACGGTGGCGGTATGCATTTTTCTACCTCCATTCTTAACCATCAAGAAAGACTCTTCTCTTCTCAATGTAGTGTATGTTAGTTTCAAACAAATAAAATAAAAATAAAAATTAATTTCAATCATATAGTATATTAATATATTCTCATCAAAAATTAGATTGAAATGAATGGGGCTAAGATGATGGGAGTTATGTGAAAAAAAAAAATTAAACAAACAACGAGACGTGAAGGACAGTTTAAAAGAGGGAAAACTATGAGGAGATGAAGAAGTAGGGCTAAGAAAAATACATGAAGATGTGGGCGTAATATTTTAGTATATGAATGACTAATTCCGTATTCGGTACGAAAATGGGATACAAGAACGCCTATTTCGATACTTTAACTACTTAAACCTGCTTAAATTTTGAATACTAAATTTTATTGTTAGTTTTTAATTATGATTAGCTTCATATTCATAAGTATTTTTTATAACGATCTTTTTATGGGACAAAAAAACTTGCATTCATAAATATTTTGTATATAAGAACGATTTTCTTTAAAAAAAAATCGTCCTCTTTATGCATTTAAGATAGGGCTAATCTTAGCAAGATGTTATAAATCAATGTGCAATTTATCCTCTTGAATACTTACCGGGATACATTTTAAATTTTGCACAATTTGCCAACAAGGCATATAAACTCGGTAGAAGTCCATTTGACTTCTCATATTAACGGCAAGAATGCCAACATTATACATACATTTCCACCCCTATCTTAATTATGAAATGTTTGATTTTGTCACTATTTGAAAATGAAAGAGATGCTTAGCAAAAAAAAAAATGAAAGAGATACTTTGACTAGAGAGATCGCACGCTAAAGAGGGAACACCACAGTTAATATTAAATAGGGTTTTGACTGTAAAATCTGTCATGTTTTAAGTTCTGAATTTCAGTATTTAATCATTTTTTGGGTTTTTATCACTAATGTCTTTCTTAGATGTGTGTATGTAACGTCCCGTGCTTAGGTCTCCGATCTGTTATCGAGGAAAACTGGTCTTGACAACTTGTTGGGTTCGAGCTCAATTGGACCTGTTGACAACCATCCAAAATGCTTAAGCCCAAGTTGTCAAGTAGTAATCCCACCACTTATAAACCACACCCACGCTTTGTAAGTTTTCCATGTGGTACTATGTTTGGGTTGAGGTGTTACAACCTCCCCCACTTATATTCGCAACGTCATCATTTTTCCATCATTTTTCCATAAAAATGATATAAGAAATCTTGCAGTATCAATTGTATAGTCTAAAGTTTTGATATGTTGATTAAGTAATATGACATTGTTTCTTCTTGTTGTTGCTATCTTCAAAATCTTATAGATAGATTATATCTACTATAATAATGACAGTAACAATGACATATACTTAATCAAGCATTCTTTACATAACTTTGTATTACGTAGATGATATATTTGTAGAGTTAATAGTCATACTTATTTTAATATATATATAGTTTTGACAAAATGTTATAGTAATGAAACCAATGTCTCAAAATGTGGATTTTTTTTATCGAGAATGAATATTGTACGAAGAAATTCAATGTAGCTATTGCTATTGGGGATCCATTGGGTGGCCAATGGGTTGATTAAAGCAACATTGACTTCCTCCATCTCCATTTGCCGAAAGTTATACCTTATGGTGCAGTGAACATTTATTTCATCATGGAGAGGACATGGACCCCAGCCCTACCAAACTCATCTCCCCCACATTCCTTTCCATGGATAAAGTTGGGATATGCACATGCCTCACCATTACACTCCATCTTTTGACCTCATCACCATCATGAGGAGAGAATGGGACCCCCTTGCCTAAAAGGTGTACCTGCTATAGTTTCCTTCCTCTCTCAAGTTGTTTGTTAAAAGTTTGTGCACCATGTTCTCTATATCATTATCATCTTCATATATGTTCGTCTTAAGAAGAAAAAGTGTTCTTCTTGCAAGAGGATTACTAAGCTACCGAGAGAGTAAGGAGATATCATCATGAATCGTGCGTCATTGCTATGAACCGAAAGAAAGCGAATTGCTAAACGAGTTATTTACATAGTTTGTCACCCTTGAAAGAAAGAAAACATGTAAAAAAATGATGTATATTGGTTGAGCGGTAAGTCTTTCACACAATAGATGATGATTTTAAATTGTATGCATATACATCTTGATTTATCGGAGTAGATTTCTTATTGTGAGTGGTTTTACAGCATGGGATGTTATGATGATCGCATCCACCCAAGTGCGATCCAACGACTGCAATTGATGGGTTTTTTCCCAAGTGGTTTTTTCTTGGAAGTAGTTCTGGCTTTATGCGGTTTTTATGGCAACTGATAGATCACTCTCGAATGGTTGTGATCTTCGCAACATCCCATGCTGTGAAATCACTCACATTTGGCATCCTCTCCCTTCAACTTACATGTTGGGAGAAAAAAAACTTAACAAAAAGAAACTATATGTTGGGGAGAGAAAAACTTAACAAAAAGAAATCATAGAAGGGTAGTAGACTTCCAAGATTTTTTAGTTTTCTACTAATTTCTCTAAGTTAATTATGAATTTTCTTTATTCGGCTTATTTGACTCTCATGAGAAATATTTGTAATATACGCCAGAAATCTCATTGGGGATATGCATCGCTTTAAATAGGAGTGGAAAGTTGGATCAGATTAGGATTAGGTATTTAGCTAAATGAAGAAATAACTCATTCATTTACTCCCTCTTCATTGCCTCATCAGTTTGATTAGGCCCTCCTCGTTTGGAGAATTAGCATTGTAATAAGGGATCGATTCTCCGTTTGACGTAGTTTCCAAGAGTATAGTTATTCACATCCACATTTCATTATTCATCTTATTCCACTCTTATTACTATCTTTGCTCTATCTTACCTACTCTTATTCCACATTATTCTCCTTATTCATATCTTTCCAACCAAATATATAATAGACCTTTGTTCTCATTATTCTCCATCCTTATTCCTACTTACTCATGAATTGAACGCCCCCTAAATGTGAAGTAATGTGATTTTTTATACTATATTGATTACACGTGTGTGCGCGATAAGAATATGGCTATGTTTTCATTTTTTTCGACTTTAAGTTAATTTTAAAAAAATGTATTATCGTGAAGAAAATTGCAGTATCATTAATTCCAACCGAAGAATATAAGAGTATAGATGGGAGTAATCCATACTTAAATATGAGCTACATCTTATAGTCAAGATAACCAACTCTAAAGTGGAATTCACTTGGTGGGTTACCCTTCAAGAAAAATGGTTACCCATCCTTAAATCCATTACTCTACTCATGGGTCCCACATGCTACCTCTCTCTCTCTCTCTCTCTCTCTCTCTCTCTCTCTTTTCAATCAAATTTTCATTGAAACATCATCTCTCTCCCCGATGTCCACTCCTCTTCTCATACACACAGGCACCCTCTCCCTCTCTCTTCTCTCTCTTTTCCTCCTCTTTTATTTAAATAAAAATATTATTCTGTTCACATTTTATCGTCTAAAATATGCAAAATCATCATAATCTAGTCATTACTCAAACTCAAATGGAAGTCATATCACAACTATTCCTCCCAGCAACTACCCTCAATCCAACCAACAAAACAAACAAACAACTTACTTACCATCTTACCCTTTGGAAAAAAGTTTACCCTTCTTCCAATTTATCTCTTCGTCAAAATACATCCTAAGACCCAACATTGATATTTCTTAACTTAATCATAAATCTAAGAGGAACCATCATGTTTAGGTATTTTAGAAAGTTACATCATATATAATTACAACAAATATCATATTCATGTTTACCGTTATTGTGATCAGTTATTACTTTTACTCCAATCAATCAGATAAAGATTAGTGATAAGTCTCGCTTATTCTTTATCCCGCCTTATTCAATATCTCTCATTCGAACAAGCCCTAAACAAATCTCGAAATAATGAGCGCATCCATCATTAAGAAGCATAACATTAGCGTGGATCGTGTTTCCAAGAGTGAAGTTCCATACATGATTACATCATATTAGAACACTATAGAATGCATGCACTTTAAGCCATATTTTTTTGTGACCCCATAGTTCAAATAAAAGTTGTGGGAAATAATGACAGAGCATACAGTCTCACATATCAAATAATGCACGCGTATGCATTGGTAAAGTGTCACATCTAGCTAGGCACTCAAATGCAATCCTACTTTCCAAATTTATCAAGCATGTCTAGGTCCTTCCTGCAAATGGTTAGGCAACTAACACTCTTTGGTAGAGGGATAGCATTTGTTTATCTCGGGATAATGAGACTTTATCTCGAGATAAGTTATCTCAATATAAGTAGTCACATTATAATTTTCACCATCTGTTATATCTTGATTACGATGCTTATCTCATTTTTATGCCTCAAAATGACATAACACTGCATTTTTCATGCAACTCCTTTCCTAAAGTTGTTCCTAAAAATTCCGCATACAACTTCGCACATAAGGATTTGACCATGGGCCACTTCCAAGTAAAGTATAATTGGTTCAATTGTGTTATGCTGCTAGGGAATAAGGACGGTGGAATAATGAATTATGGTGTTTATTCTCGATTCTCGTTTCGTTGAGAACTTTTCTTTTGATGGGATGAAGACGACTAAGTGTATATTATTCTTATTCCTTTTTTCTTGACAGAATAAAATAAGTTGTAATTATTTTGTGGAATGAGAAAAGTGGATCCTAAATAAACTAAATCATGTCTAAATATGGAGAACAAGAGAAAGTGAAATAGTTGTGCAATGAATAAATAAGAAGGGGAATGCTTATTGAACAAAGAAACCACATTATAAAAGGAAAAATTTTTAGATTTCTCATCTATATTAGCCACAAGAATAAATTCTTAGATAATATTAGAACATATTTGAAAAGCACCACTCGGATGCATCAGTAATGGTGTATTTCACCCTGAAGCCGTACATGATCCATTTTTTTCGTCGAAAATGATCCTCCATAATTAGAAGAAAAGAAGTAGAATCCATGAAGATGGATCCTCAACTTTAGAATCCAATGGAACCCCTAGTAATGGTTTAGTGGTTGAAGTAAACCCCGTCCTCTCTCCCTTAACTAGTAAAAAAACTCTAGAATCCAATGTGTGGATGATTTTAGTTTGGTCTTATATACTTATTGATGTTTACATGAGATATAGTATATGCATTAAAAACCTACGCAAATTAAATCACATGTGACTGATGGCAATCATATAAAGAGAAATATGTTCTTGATATGTCTTATATATGCTATAAATATCACTCAATCATCTTGTCACGTGTTAGAATGCCACTCTCAACTCTCTCAAGTAGCATGGGAATGAAAGCCTGGCACTAAATATAAAATTATGCTATACATATATAGCTAGCATGGTTAAACCGATGGTCTTAATATATAGAAAAGTTTAGTTAAATATAGGGTTTTCCAACAAACACGGAGCTCATTAGGATTGTAATGTGCACATTAATTTTTACAAGTATTTTTTGTCATTTTTGTTGAGATTTATCCTGTGAAGACTGATTGGTTGAATACAAGTAGAAAGCATTGCTGATGTGGCTGATCTCCCTGCTGCCTTCTGATTGGCTGACAGCTCTTGGGCTGGATTGCTGAGGTGTCTGATCCACCTCATGCATTCTGATTGGCTGAGAGGTGTTGGGTTGGATTGCTGAGATGCTTAATTCACATCCTACATTCTGATTGGCTGAGAGCTGATGGTGGGGATTGCTGAATGCTTGGTATTCTTTTGTTGTAGTATAAAAGGAGCCTTGTGGCACCATATTGTATCCCAACTTCATTCAAGAAATAGTAGAGAGAGTTTGGTGTGAGCAAGTGGAGTAGGTACATTGCCGAACCACTATAAATCATTGTCTTGTGCGATTGTGCGTGCTTTCTTCTTCGATTGTGGTTCTAGTCGTGTGGTGCTTGATCAGATCTGTCCCCAACAACTGGTATCAGAGCAAGGTTCGGAGATCAACTTCTACACAGATGGCGGAAGAATCGAAGGTCAAGATCGAGAAGTTCAATGGATCGAACTTCGCATTCTGGAAGATGCAAATTGAAGATGTCCTATATCAGAAGGATCTATATCTTCCGATCAATGGGAAGAAGCCCGAAACCATGAAAGATGATGAGTGGAAGGTCCTAGACTGAAAGACTCTAGGAACGGTGAGGCTCAGCCTTGCTCCATCGGTGGCTTCAAATATCGCAAAGGAGACAACGACGGCGAATCTTTTCAAAGAACTTGAAAAGATGTACGAGAAGCCATCTGCATCAAATAAGGTGTATTTGATGAAGAAGATTTTCAATTTAAAGATGAGTGAGAACTCCGTGGTGGCTTCACACTTGAATGATCTGAACAGTATCATCAACCAGTTGGAGTCTGTGAAGATCATGTTTGATGATGAGGTAAAATCTCTTTTACTCCTTTATAGTTTACGTGATAGTTGGAATGCTTTAGTTGTAGCGGTTAGCAACTCCTCTGGTTCTGCAAAGTTGAAGTTGGAGGATGTTGATGGTCTTCTTCTTGGAGAAGAGGCACGACGGAAGACGTCTGGAGAAGAACACTCGTCAGGTTCTGCCTTGAATACAAAAGGAAGAAGCGGGAAGAGCTACAGGAACCAAAAGCATTCCAGGGGAAAGTCGGTACGAGGAAGATCCAAATCCAAAGATTCGAAGTCCGTGGTCTGCTGGAATTGCAATAAAAAGGGGCATTACAAGATAGAATGCAAGCCCCCAAGAAAGCAGAAAGGAGAAAATGACAAAGATAAGAACACTTTAAATCTTACTGATGATGATGAGTGATGCCTTAGTATATGTTGCAGATGCTTGAAGTGAATCATGGATTGTGTACTCGGGTGCTTGATTTCATACCACTACACAAAAGGATATCCTCCAAAATTATGTGAAAGGTGATTTTGAAAAGGTATATCTGGGAGATGATTGAATGTTGCAGCATAATTGAAAAGGGAGATATTGACATATCCCAACCCAATGGTGGCTTCTTGAGATTGAAGAATGTTAGACATGTACCCAGTCTAAAAAGGAATCTCATATCTGTCGGACAGCTATCAGAAAGCGGTATGGTGACATCATTCGATTCTGATTCGTGGAAGATGTCAAAAGGATCATTGATCCTTGCTAAAGGTAAGAAAGAAGGAACCATGTATATTGCATCATGTTCATATGACAGGATAAATGTTGCATCATCTGGGTGGGATGCTAACACTTGGCATAGACGACTTGGTCACATGAGCGAAAAAGGAATGAAGATCATGCAGAAGAAGGGAAAGTTGATGGGATTGCAGACCGTTGATCTGGACTTCTGTGAAGATTGTATCTTGGGAAAACAGAAGAAAGTCAGTTTTACAAAGACTGCAAGAGTACGAAAAACTGAAAGACTGGGGCTGGTTCATACAAACGTATGGGGTCCATCTCAGGCACCTTCCCTTGGCAGATCTCATTATTTCATTACTTTCATTGATGATGCAACTAGAAAACTGTGGGTTTATTTTATCAAATATAAATCCAATGTATTTGAGACCTTCAAAATGTGGAAGGCCTTAGTTGAGACTGAGACATGTTTAAAGTTGAAATGTCTCAAGTCAGACAATGGGGGAGAATATTGCAGTGAGGACTTTGAATCATATTGTGCCAAGAACGGGATCAAGAGATTGAAGACGATCCCAAGAAAGCCCAGCCATAATGGTGTTGCTGAATGCATGAACATGACTCTTCTAGAGCGTGCGAGAAGCATGAGGTTACATGCAGGTCTACCAAAGCGATATTGGGCTGATGCAGTGAATACAGCTGCATACTTAATCAATCGAGGTCCGTTTACTGCTTTAAATGGGGATCTTCCAGAAGAAACGTGGACAGGAAAGGAGGTAACACTTTCTCATTTACGTGTCTTTGGGTGCATAGCTTATGTTCACGTTGAGCAGGAAAATAAAGGAAAGCTTGATCCCAAAGCAAGGAAGTGTATCTTTGTCGGCTATGGTACAGATAACTACGGATATAGGTTGTGGGATTTGGAGAAAAAGAAGATAGTTAGAAGTATTGATGTCACATTCAATGAGTCTTCCTTATACAAGGATGGATTGATAAAAGGAAAGACAACTGAAGAACCAGACTTTGGAATTTGATGAAACTCCTGAATGAAGCACATCACAACCAAGTGATGAGAATGTTCAACCCATCCCACAGAATAATTCGCAAACTCCGGTGCTACGGAAATCTTCCAGAATCAGCAAACCCATTGCAAGGTATTCACCTTCCTTGAATTATTTATTGTTAGTTGATAATGGTGAGCTTGAATGCTTTGATGAAGCTATACAATGTGAGGCAATGAATCAGTGGGAGTTAGCCATGGATGAGGAGATGAACTCTCTCTCAAGAAGCAAAACATGGGATTTAGTCTCATTACCAAAGGGAAAGAAAGCTCTGCACAACAAGTGAGTGTACAGGATGAAGGAGGAAGCTGATGGTTCCATTAGATACAAGGCTCGACTAGTGGCGAAGGGCTTTCAACAGAAAGCAGGAGTTGATTTCACAGAGATCTTTGCACCAGTTGTAAAGGTCTCAACCATAAGAGCATTATTGAGCATTGTTGTAGTTGAGAACCTACATTTGGAGAAATTGGATGTTAAGATAGAAGTTCTTCATGGAGATCTTGAGGAGGACATTTACATGCTACAACCAGAGGGCTATGTAGCTACTGGAAAGGAAGACATGGTATGCAAGCTCAGAAAAAACCTTTATGGCTTGAAGCAGACACTGTGACAATGGTATAAAAGGTTTGATGATTTCATGAGAAATACTGGATTCCGCAAATGTCATGCTGACCATTATTGCTACTTCAAGAAGCTTGGTATGTCTTACATCATTTTATTGTTGTACGTAGATGACATGCTTGTTGCAGGCTTATGCAAGGAAGAAATAACAAATCTAAAGGCAATGTTGTCTAAGGAGTTTGAAATGAAGGACCTAGGTCCTGTAAAGAAATTCCTTGGAATGCAGATTAGCAAAGACATGAAGAACAAGAAGCTGAGATTGTCTCAATCAGATTACATCGAGAAGGTACTAGAGAGATTTAATATGAAAACTGCAAAATCTACTCTAACGCCTTCAGGGAGCCACTTCAAACTTTCAAAGGAGAAAGAACCTGCTACGAAGGAGGAGCATGAGTACATGGCAAAGGTACCCTACCAGTCTGTTGTTGGTAGTTTGATGTACGCATTGGTTTGCACAAGACCAGACATCTCTCATGCAGTGGGAGTTGTAGCAGATTCATGGTGAATCCTGGCAAAGAACATTGGGAGGCTGTGAAGTGGATTTTACGTTATTTGAGAGGTACCTCTAACGTGGCATTGTGTTATGGTAAGACTGACATTTCCATTTGAGGTTTTGTGGACTCAGATTTTGCAGGGGATATCGATGGTAGGAAAAGCACAATAGGGTGTGTCTTTACCCTGGGGAGTAGAGCCATTAGCTGGATCTCTAGGCTCCAGAAGATAGTGACCATCTCGACCACGGAAGCAGAATATGTGGCGGCAACAGAAGCTTGCAAGGAAATGATATGGTTGAAAGGTCTGATGAAAGAACTGCATAAAGAATGTGAAGATTGTCAATTATCCAGCGACAGTCAAAGTGCAATTCATCTTGCAAAGAATTCCGTCTTTCACTCGAGGACTAAGCACATTGATGTGAAGTACCACTTCATTCGGACGCAGCTAGAAGATGGTCAATTTAAGTTGAAGAAGATCCACACACAAGAAAATCCTGCTGATATGTTCACAAAGTCTGTAACAGTGGAGAAGCTGAAGACATGTTCAGCTTCTATTGGTCTTCAAGCATAGAAGACAAGGGAAAGCTCACACCAGGACTATTGAAGAAGTGGTGTGTACTACAAATCAGTCTTCAAGTGGGAGATTATTGAGATTTATCCTGTAAGACTGATTGGTTGAATACAAGTAGAAAGCATTGCTGATGTGGTTGATCTCCATGCTGCCTTCTGATTGGTTGAGAGCTCTTGGGCTGGATTGCTGAGGTGTCTGATCCATCTCCTGCATTCTGATTGGCTGAGAGGTGTTGGGTTGGATTGCTGAGATGCTTAATCTACATCCTACATCCTGATTGGCTGAGAGCTGATGGTGGGGATTGTTGAATGGTTTGTTGTAGTATAAAAGGAGCCTTGTGGCACCACATATTGTATCCCAACTTCATTCAAGAAATAGTAGAGAGAGTCTGGTGTGAGCAAGTGGAGTAGGCACATTGCCAAACCACTATAAATCCTTGTCTTGTGCGATTGTGCGTGCTTTCTTCTTCGATTGTGGTTCTAGTCGTGTGGTGCTTGATCGGATCCGTCCACAACAATTTTGAGTCAAATTTTTATAATAATACTAATGTGATATCACTATTCTTACTATTAGTGATCATTTTCATAAAAAAAACAAACCTTAAATTGCTACGAAATGGTTGTATCATTATTCATGTTACAGATGTCTTTGCTATTATTACAATCTTTATATGTATTACAGATGACTTTTCTATTAGTACACATGATCATTTCGTTAAATAAATATTTGAGGGTGCACTGCAAGAAAATTGACTTAAGACAACGAATAATTTAATATTCGTTGGCATATCTTCCGTACTTAAATATATAATAACGAGTATTATTCGTTGCTTACTTCTTTTAATTCGCAACGAATAACGGTATTCGTTACTATATTCCTCGCAACGAATCATATAACAACGATGATTTGTTGTCATTTTCTTCTAATCATTGCTAAATTTGACAATGATTAGTATGAATTTTAAGGAATAATTCAACGAAAAAATCATCGTTATATGGACCTTTAACAACAAATATGCTAAGTAATAGTACAAAAGACGATTTGGCAACGAATAATATTCGTTGTTATATCTTTAATATTAGAAGATATGACAATGAATATTCAAATTATATGTTGCCTTAAGTCCAGTTTCTTGTAGTGGTGCTCATTCCAATAGAACGAGTTATGACCTCATTGAAAAATTTTCATACACATGTGCATGTAGCAAGCTCAAATACATGTTATAAACATATAGCAAGTTGTAAATCCAGGCTATAAAACTTGTATCATGCTGAAATCCCCTCAGATATATTTATGTAATAAGTTCAAAATCATGAATATTTATAGTATGTGTTTCAACCTATTCTAAAAAGAGATGACGTTGACGGTAATGTGCATTAGTATAGAAAAGAAACTCCTATCAAATCATTTCATTCAATAAATTCCAAAAAAATCTAAGTTGATTATCGGATTTGAATGATCACTTAAAATGTATGAGATATTGATAATTCCACTAAAAGAAAAGTGTCATTTGACTAGCACCGAATTTCAATCACTAGTAATGGGAATGTGATCGTAATACAAAATGTGAGCACTTTTCCAGAATTAGTGGTCATATAGATAATATGCAACCACAAAATTGAGACAAGTGATTTAGTAACGCCCCTTCAAAACAAAACCTCAATTCTTACTCAACCCACCCTACCACCTCCCCGAGCATCCGACCTCCTCCCTTCCCGATACCCTCTCCTCCTCCTCCCTCAACCTTCTTGTTCTTGGAGATAATTACTTCTTCCTCCATCTCTATCCACCGAGGAGCATCTCCCCCATCTTAATCTCATGTTCATTAGATATATTTTGTCATATGTTAGATTAATTAGTTTATATTTTGAGTGATGGTTGTATTTGAGGATGTTTGTTAATTTAAAATGCATCCTAGTTGTTTGTTGAAATGCCTAAGAGATTTTATCTTATCTGAATAAATTAAATAAATTTTAAATATGATTTTTTCGTAATATGTGATGTTATTCTAAGATGTGATTTAGAAATGCAAGTTGCAGGTGTGTGTTGGAGTGTGGGTGTTAATATGTGATGTTCGTTCTTTAGTCTATATATTTAGTTAATGATAGGTTTGTTGTTTCTTGTATAGACTTTCTTTATTATGCAATACATGTGTTTGATGAAATGACTAAGAGAAATAGTAGATGTTCAATACATGTATGTGCATGTATGTGTGTGCATGTGTATGTTGGTGTGTATGAATATGTGTTTGTGTGGTGGTTTGTGTTGGTGTGCATATGCCAGTGTAGGTATATGTGTGGGTGTATCAGTGTGTGAGTGTGTGTGAGTGAGTGTGTATTGTAAGGGATACGAACCGCCATATCGCCTCTGCTCGGATATGTGTGTTTGTGTGTATGTGTAATTATGTGTTTTTAAAGGGTGCATGTGTGTGTTGGTGTGTGTACAAGTGAGTGTGTGTATGCATGCATGTGTGTGAGTGTGTGTACGTGTGTGTTTGTTGGTGTGTGTGAGTGTACTGTGTTGGTGTGTGTAAGAGTGCATGTGTATATTTGTGTGTGTATGAGTCTGTCTGCGTGAGTGTATATATATTTTGTATGTGTGTGTTGGTGTGCGCATTGATCCCATACAATGCTTCTCCGCTCCCTTAGTACTCTGATGTCCATCTTTTGGGGGAGAGCATGAGTGAATTTGGAGAGCGGACCTTTCTCTTAGAGGTGCAAAGGAGGATGTACCGTGGGACTCCATCAAATGACGATGCCGAAGGTTTGGTTTTTGCGAATATGCGTGAGAGAGCACACTGTTGTGAAGAGTACTTTAGGAGGATCATTTCTTCTTTCATGTTAGTAGCGCAAAGCTATATTCAAGGTTCTTTTGATACGTTTCAGTATATCAATATTCTTGTCTCTGTGAGGAATTCATACAAGTGCCTTATGCAGAGAAGAGTAAGAAAAATTAATGTACTTTCAGAAGGCTTGCAACATCTGTCTTCTAGAACATATTTGTTGTCGAAGTTCATGGAATAATTTATATCATGTTGTACTAGAAGGATGATAACATATTCTGATGGTTACATCTAGTCTTGGTGTAGTTATTATTAGAGAGAGTACAAGTGATTCGATATGGATCGTAGTATAAGAAAGGTCCTTGATTCTTTGTGGTATTACCACCTTCTTTGATCTCATTTTTTAATAATCTCTGAAAGGCATAGATTTTGTATCCAAAATTGAAGCCTCAATGGATTTCACATTGGATATGCTCAAGTCCTTTCTCTTCAGATTCCGAGATTTCTATTGGGTTTACGTATCCTATCCGGATGCTCTAGTGGAAGGAGTTCTGAGGGGATATGAAAAATCTAAACTTCCATTTTCATAAGGGGGATGCACTATCCCTTAGATTGATAATTACTTGTAATGATTTGGACTTGATGATATGACACATCGAACTTGGAAGAAACAAACTTTTATTTTGAAGGAGTTATCTTTGGTTCTCGCTTCTGCAGATGTGGAATTTTTGAGAATCATGAACATTGTGATCTCAAGAGTGTTCAAGCTATGTTGGTTGATTGAGGTACCAAACTTAGTTTGGGCTCCCAGACTTCGATGGTTAAAGGTGGAACATCTTCATAGTCAATGAATTGAAAAAAGAATTATATACGATACATCATCTTCTCCTGCTGCCAAATAACAAAAGGTTGATCACAATTTGTGTATATTTAGAATATTCATGTGTTTGATGCTAATGCATAATATAACTCATTTGCTAGGAAATCATTATTTTAGTTGTAAATGATTGTATAATATGTGTTTGTTACACTTTACAAGCTAAAAAATACCCACCACAGCATCGTATGACTCTTAATGTCTGTTTTGCAAGTACATAGGTAGAGGTAGGATAGGTTAGTACAATAATATACTGAATTTACTCATACCTAGACCAAATTTTCTCAAGTGTTGTTATATTCGAGTGATGGCGCTTACTCACATAGTTCAACATCTTATAAAATTCTCAAAATAATTGAACAATCTATTAAATATGAAAAAAAAAGAAATAAGTTCCAAACACTCGATATGGAGTAATGTTTGGTATGTAAGAGTGTATGGTACAATGTGGGCATGAATGGGTACGATTGGTATGTAAATGTGTGAGGAAGTTGGATATGTTTGTAGGTCTGTAATTAATAAGTGTATAGAGCGATGTATGCATCTGAGTGAAGTTGTTTCCACCCTGATGAAAGTTAATGTAATAAAATATAACATCCATACCACGATTAGTTTACCCTAAAACCATCAACAAGAATGCAACACATGCACACCAGAAAGTTAATGTAACAAAATGAATAGAACACGCCTACCTTGATGATGATTTCTCACATTCCCAAAGATCAATCGACGTTGTGGCACCGAACTTGGATGAGCAACTACTACGATAGCATGGCTTAACCAACGGATGCAACAATAATCGATCTATGAGGAATTTATCATTTGAGCGGAGTTTTTTACACCCTATTATATATTTCCATCCTTACATTTGTGAGGAAGATGGGAATGCATATGAGAATTCATGGTAGGATGTGAGTAGCAAAGTACGATTTGAAGAATTTAGTCTGGTATGTAAGCATTGGGTCTGTATGGGGTTAAGCATTTGAAGAAATGATATTCCTTAAACCTAAAATGGTGAAGATATTTATTAGCCTTTTAGGTTTTGTTGATATAATGTAATGATTTTTTTGAACCCAATTGGATTAGAGACAATGGTGGTTAAATATCTTTTAGTAAGTATTGACTTGTATACCTTGTATCTTAAAATGATGAGGTGATTTGGCTGCATGTGAAGAATCTTTTGACAATCTTTATGTTAAAAGTTTGGCCAGGGATTAGATCTTTTATCAACTCAAAAATACAACGGTCCCCTCCTTAAACACCATTTGTAAGGGAAAAATCCAACCCAACCATTCAAATTTGAAACTATTTTTATTTTCCCCTTTTCTTTTTGCTTTCATGCAAGTCGAGTTCTTGGAGGGTTCCGTTGTGTTTTCGATATGATAAACGTGGATCCTATTTATCATTGGTAAATACAATTCCTCATATGTAGTCATATTGCAGCATTTTCAGATACAACTTGTACTAATTGTAAGTTATGATATATATCCTAAGCTCTGATGTTATCTATTTTTTAAGTTTATTTAATCTTTTAAGTATTTAGATCTTCTTTGGTCTCATATGTGGTAGGATGTGGGTATTGTATGGTGCAATGTGTGAGAATCTATGATAGAGTGTATGGTGCAATGTATGAGTTTTTTTTAAATTTCTGTATTAAAAATGTATTATGTTGATTTTATTATTAATTATCTTTCCCTATGATTTTCCAAATTTCAGACTTGTGCAAAGATGAAGCATTGTAGGGGAATGTCCAAAGATGATGGTTACACTTCTTCTTGCAACAGAGAAAATGAGACATCTCATTGCAATGAAATCCTCAAGATCACAGAGCATGTTTTAAACAGATATAGTTTCAACACGAATCGTGATTCTTATTATACTGATCCTAAGGATGCTTACTTTGATTTATTCCTCAATTATATGCGAGACAATGGAAAATCATATATAATAAGATGTCAGATCTCAAAATATCTTGACGACCTTTGTTAAATATGAGAAAGATAGTCAGGACGATGATGACAACGAAGATGAGGAGCAATATAGTGTCTCGATGCAGTGGTAGATTCGTCGCGGAGTTGTCATCTGCAGGAGGGATGTCGAGGTAGAGAGAGCAGAGAGGGAGAGACAAAGTCAAAGAATGAATGAAAAGGGAGAGATCATCCTTCATCGAGAAAAGAAATGAATGATTTGAAACACGATGGTTAGTACTAATATGTAACTTATATTTTAGTATTAACAACCGATTATCATTAACATTGTAGTTCTAAGTTCAAATTATTCTTGTGACATATTATATTGTGGTGTATGTGATGCTTGAATGTGAATATGGATATACTTGTAATTCTTGATTGTGAATGTGGATATGTAGAATTGTAATGCTTGATTGTGATTGTAAATTATATGGAATGAGTGTATCCATGTACATGCGCAACTTTTTATATGCTTTTACATGTATAGGTAATCGCAAGAGAGGCACAAAACTAGATCAGGTAATGATTTGTTTGTTCTATTATCATAAAATACTACTACAATTAGTCCCCTTTGTAGTTTCATTTGGTGCATTTTTTTAATATGTTGACGGCAGCTATTACGAGCATGCGGGACCACTGTGCTCGCATACTACGAGAATCATATGACCACAATGTGGTCGTAATTGATTTTGCGGCTCTGAAGATGTGATCCCAACGTTTTTGACTACTTGTAATCGCATATGCCTATTACAACAATAATGCGAGAAGAATGAAACTACATCTGTGTTCGTATTATCTGCAACTTCTTATAGTATTTTTTGATTTGAGAATCATTTTCCTTAAATTATTGAATATCGAAAAGTTGATCTTGGATTAACCCTGCAACCAAAAACATGGTATTATTGTTGAAGATAAAACCAAAAACTTTTGATACTATTACAATGAACCCAAAGTATTATATATTGGAACTCTTCCTTACATCATTGGTTTTTTATCATTTAGCAATTCAAACTTATGGATGTGTTGTATAGTAAAATAAATAGGGTTATATATTCACAAAATTCAACATGCACGTGTACACATCATTATCATATTAAAAAGAAAATTATTGCTACCATTTAGATAACCGTCGTTTGATGAAATAAAACATGTACATTTAACTATTAAGATAAATGTACTTTACATTGCGGGTCTTTACATATCTTTGAAACACCCCTACTTTAAATATTTCTTTACGTGTTTATAAGATTGGATAATTAATAAAATGATCAAAATATGAATTATAGATATGGATTCACTCTACAGCGCATTCAAAATTATTTGACAACATCCAAATCCATTAGGCTACATACGTTATGAAAAAGCATTTCTTAATATTGCTTATTTAAAATCCATTTGTTATATATGATGGTATAAAATAGTTTTCTCTCACGAAAACCAATGGCCTGCTATTTTTTTCCCTCAAGAGAGAGAGAGAGAGTCAACGTAAAGTAAACTCAACTAAAAAAGAAATGTCCATTATATAATTCGGGATTATGGAATTTAAAGTGATATTTACGTAAGTATTAATAAAGGGATTTTTCCATTTGTGTCTTCCAAACTTTTCTAATATCACGTGTGTCCTCAACTTTCTGTAATTACACGTGTACCTCTGTATCCTTACAAAATTCGTATCAGCACCCTTTCATTATTACTCACGTGTCTCTATGTGATAATATAAATTTGAAGGCTACATCAAATGTTTATCAATCATTATTCTATACATGGTAGTATGAGTTTCTTTAAAAAATATCAGTTTAATCATAAACATAGTAATGATCGTCAAATTCTCATACTTGAAAAAAAAACATTTCTCAACAACTCAAGTGCCAAAACGAGATCTTAAATCTAAAACGGCATCTCAAATGTAATGTCCGGCGGGATTACTGGCCAGACAACCTGTTGGGTTTGGACCCAACTAAAGCCATCAAACACAATTCTTAATGCTTAAGCACAAGTTAACTAGTAGTAAGCTACTACAAGACTTTGTAATTACTAGATACGGTACTATGTTTGTTGTACTAATTCAGATGTCGAAATGGAATCCACATAACCAAAATGTGGCATTCTAAGTAATTTAAGAAACTCTCCCTTACCTATTAAATTCACCCTACTTGAAATCATCTCCTTTTTCCAATACAGAATATCAATTTTTGATTCTTCTTGTTATTTGGAACATCAAAATGTAACTGCTCATTCTGGGCTTATAGGTTCCATCTTGGCGAGATGTGTCGTTTTGGACTCAGTATTCTATTTTAGCACTCGAGGTGCTGAAAGATAGGTATATCTTAAATAAGATATTTTGATTGTGATTTAATTGGTTGTGATTGAGTTGATAAAGTATCTAGAAAAGTTTAGTAGTAGTACTTACCTTTCATCTTAACAAAATCAACTATTTTACTATAACAGACTTAGGCCTATAACAACTATTACAGAAAAATTACAACAAATGACGTATTCGATATCACATCTCCAGAAATTATTCATATAGCAATGATTACATGATATCTTTCTCCTTGAAATTATTGAAATTTGCTCTGTTTTTCCGAAAGAATTAGAAGAAGAAGAAAATAGAAACAGGCAACCGATAGTCATTTTTATAGTCATTTTTATATGATATATCGACACCAATAAAGTCGTGATTACATGATTCATGGCGAAATACTTTGTAATAATAATATTCATTGTTATGTGACTTCAAACTATTCATCGATATAAGATGCTTCAACCAACAAGAAATTTGGTGCAAGAACGGGTAAGGACCGGAATGTGAATATAAAGTAGGGTAAATTACAATTTAGATCTCTATCTGTGGGTTCGATCCCAGAATGGATCCTGCTCTTTAAATTTTAACGATTCGGGTCTTAGGACCATTTAGGAAATGAAAAATTTTGGGTTCATGACGAATATGCCCTTGTTGGGAAGGGAATGGGGGTTAGGTTCCAAATTTTAAACAAGGACATACTTGTCATTAGTCCCAAAAGTTCCTTATATTAATGGTCCTGGGATCCGAATCGTTACAATTTAAAGATCGGAACATATTCTGAGATCGGACCCATAAATAGGGATCCAAATGGTAATTTACACTATACATTATTAAGCACTAGAGCATGATTAAATCATTGTGCGGGTATATCTCTGTAAAGTTCACTCGCTCTTTTTTGAAGTTAGAGCACTCCTTTCTCTGCCAAACAACAAACAACGATCAGCAGCAGCAGAATCCCAAAGCGGCAGCTGACAAACACGGGCACGAGAGAGAGAGAGACCTGCACATGCTGTTGGACCAAAGCAACTGTCCCCCCCTCCACTCTCATATCATCCACCAACCTCTTCACACCACCACCTTCAAATGGGATGGCTCCTCCTCTCCCACTCCACTCCATGCTGCTGCTGCTGCTGCATCATCCGTGCTATGAGCTCTTGAGGTAAAACTGCACCTTTTTCTCACATGGGTTCCACTCCTTCACTCGCCTGATCCACCAAAGCTCCCACCTTTCCCATCTTTCTCCCACTTTCCCCATATGGGTACCTCCATTTGAGGCCCAAGCTGCCACCTTTCCGGCCATGGCGCCCTCCTTCTTCCCCCTCCGCTGGGAGAGCACCGGCGACCAGTGGTGGTACGCGTGCCCCATCGACTGGGCCGCCGCCAACGGCCACTACGACCTCGTCCGCGAGCTCCTCCACATAGACCCCAACCTCCTCATCAAGCTCACTTCTCTCCGCCGCATCCGCCGCCTCGAGTCCCTCTGGGACGACGACCCGCGCTTCCTACACGCCGCGCGCTGCCGCTCCTCCGTCGCCCGCTCCCTCCTCCTCGAGTGCGACGGCGGCGTTGGGGAAAACAGCCTGATCAGGGCGGGATACGGCGGATGGCTCCTCTACACTGCCGCGTCGGCCGGGGACGAGGACTTCGTGGCGGAGCTGCTAAGGAGGGACCCACTGATGGTATTCGGGGAGGGTGAGTTTGGGGTGACGGATATTCTGTACGCCGCCGCGAGGAGCAGGAACGCGAGGGTGTTCAGGGTGCTGTTCGAGTCGGGGATGTCACCCAGGTGTTCGACGAAATGTGCTGCTGGGGAGGAGTTCAGATGGGAGATGAGAAACAGAGCCGTGCATGCTGCCGCGAGGGGCGGGAGCTTGGAGATGCTCATGGAGCTGCTCGTTGGGTGCGCGGATGTGCTCGTGTATAGGGATGCTCAGGGGTCTACTCTTCTGCATGCTGCTGCTGGGAGGGGGCAGGTTGAGGTGAGTGAACGTTTCTGGTTAACTTTTCTTGTTTGTTTTTTGTTTAAGATTGGATTATATGCTTCTTTGCATGTTTGTTTAGTTTTCGGTAGTTTTTAGTTGCCGGGTTCTCATGTTAGTGATGTTAAGCAGAAATTGCTTTAATCCTAACCAGGCTTTCCAGCCCGATTCATTAAGCATACAGAGCCTGATGACCTTCCCATGTCCCTCCAAACAACATTTACTTTTCGAGTCTTATTTGGATCGGTATCACGAATCAGTGGATCCATCCATCCATTTAGGGGACTCCATCTGTGCAGAGGTACGGTAAGAGATTCACCATGCCATTTAGGATGTAGCCCACTTAAGGTTGAACCTTGTAAATCATGTGTAGTGATCGTTTTGTGCATAGTTGGTTGATTGTTTGATCCACATGTGATTTATCTCCAAAATAATGTTTCATATGGGTGATGGTGAGAAGAAATGATTGATATATGATCTTAAGTTAAGTTTAGCTCTTGACTTCATGATAGGAGTGATGCTGGCATCTCTTTCTCTTATAAGAGCGCAAGGCTTGTCTTGGTCGTTGTTCTTCCTAGGAGGTTTTATAAGGATTCTTGTGTTTGAAATCCACCAATCACGAGAGTTGATCACTGTATCTTTAGAGTAGATTGTCGGACCAATAGAGGAGGGATGCGTTATTCATATTAGGATGTTATAGAATTAGAATGAGTTTGTTCTCCTTTCACTTCCAAATGTTTGTAAGCCCACTTATTTAACCTCTCCATCTATCACGTACATGTCATCATTTGTTATCCCTTGTCTGCACTATGCTAGGACTCGCTACGGCTCCCTGGATATATTTCTTAGTTTCAAAGCCATTCTTCATTTCATGAAATTTGGAAATTATGTAGAAAATGAGATTGATTTTCAAAGCAAGTACGAGCTCCTTTGTGCACCGCTTGATTCAAAAATGTGCTTTACTCCTTTGGATGATGAGCATGGTTCAGAAAATGGAAAAAGAGCTCATCCATGATGTTTGCCCCATGAATCTGTATAAATGCTTTGATAGTTAGTGTTTTGGCATACTTTTATGTATTCTTTTTAACATACATATACATGTTTTTTCAATGTTAAATTGTGGGTCTTTCATATTGAATAAAATATGGATATTGAATATGTTGATTTCACGGATAAACAACTTCTTTTTAACATGTGAGATTACATGCCGTGCCAATGTTCTTGAATTTGTAAAAATATTCATGTTATAAATTGTTTTTTATATCATAGGAGAGGGCAAGGAATGCCCAAGAATTATTGGAATGAGACTTATATCCGGAGGTATCTTAGTTATTTGGATCTAAGCTCGAGAATCATCCAAGATAGATCTGAATGGAAGCAAAGAACCCATGCAACTGATCGTACTTAATGTGGAAAAAGGCTTTGTTGTTATATATCATGATTGATGACATTGTGGTGCAGATCTGCTTACATTATGTTTCTATATGCATTTATTGTGCATGCCACCAGAAATCAATTAAAAATATCTTAAGACTGATTGGCTTTATCGAGGTCCATGTCCTCTGCTTGGAGACTAAGAAGCATTTCTTCCTTGGCGTGGAGAAGATGGACCGTAGGTTTTCCCTACCAGTGAGATTGTGGGTGTGTTGCGGTTCAGGTTGTGAAGTGTCTTTCCCTTCATTTTACTCTCTTCTGGAATTAGTCTTTCTGCCATTAAGCCACCTTTGAATTTTCATTACCGATTTTTATTTCAAAAGGACTCGTTTTCAGCTTGTCAAAAAGGTTAAAGTTCATAATGTGGCAATGTTCATGGGCTAGTCTGTGTTCCTCTTTGTGTCTATATTTCTGTACGTGACTATTATAGAAGGCATGTATGTCCGGCAATGTGTCTAGTTCCTGTCCTCTAAGCTTTGAGTTTGGAAATAGGGTACATATTCAATAATATGCTATTTGTATTGTGAACACCAGTCGTACCATGTCGCTCCATCCGTTTGACCATTTGAGGGATTACAAAATGGAGTTTTAGTATTGATTATTTGCCCGTTCAACTGCTAATACCAATCATGGCACAGAAGTCATTTGTTTTAAAACTAAGGCAGTAATGGTACATCTTTGTTCATCCCATATGAAATACAACAATCATCAAGAAGGCATATGAAGCATGAGTGCAGAGCTCATTATCAAGAAATATGGAAATAAAGTTCGCATACAGTACAATAAGGTTCTATTAGGGTGATAAAGTTCTCATACCGTACAATAGTTTTGTGGTTATAACTTGTAACTGTGTGTTTCTTCAGCTATTGTTTACCTTGCTTGAGATTAAGCTGTACATCCACGTGTTCTGTGGAGTTCAATTGATGCAGGGGAGGACTTTTTTGGCCAGATCAATCTGTAAAGATTTTATTCTGAATTATACAATGTTCTGCAATCACCTAAATTTTTGTTTGTTATGCAGAAGATACGTAAATTCAACAGAGTTATGTCCGAGCAGTGCAATACCTTTAGACAATTTGTTATTGTGAACTGGCACTACAGTTTCATTTATAAAGCAACTTAGTACTTTTTAACCTGGTTCTTTGGCAGTGTAAATGAGCTCTTATTTCTCGCATATCCTTGATGATGCCTTTAGTTCAACTAAGTGCATATGAATCCAAGATCTGGTTGTTCAAAAAAAGAAACATGCAACATATGCACATGGAAATCATGACAAAATGTCCAATAAGTTTCTCTATAAGCTAAGCAAGAGATTAGCAAAAATGCAAGTATAAAATGAGTCTATCTAAAAACATATATTACAACTTTGGACCATATACAGACAAATCTGGTGCATTGCCCTAACAAACTACTGTGGAATGAAAGACTTATCTACCGAGGAAGTAACTAAAGGATGTCTGCGTTTTATTTTAACATCTGCCTGTATTCCTCTATCATTTATAATATGTAGTTGCATGTTTAGTCCCATCCCATAACATATATTGAGAGAAACAAAGAATTGTGGGTGAGCGGGGCCTAGATATATTGATTCCTCCCAGAGGCCCGTTGCTCCGTTCATCTTCTTCTCCACCCTGAGCCTTTTCCTCATCCAAAAACTCCTTGAATTATGTCCAAGTATTTAAAGAAGACGATTCCACACCAAGCGGGTGATGCATGCTTTCAGTTTCTTCTTATTCATCTTTTTGTATTTGATCGGGCATTGTGTTGTGATGGCTTCATCTCCATGTTTATCCATGAACAAACTATCTGGAATTTAGAAAACCTGCACCAAGGTCCCATCTAACTCCAATGGTGTGTGTGTGTCATGGTTATATTTGATATTGATGAAAGATTTTAGATTCACATATTGCTTCACAAATATAAGTTATATAACTGTCTTTCCATCTTTATGTTCTGCTGCAATCACCATGCTTATCTTGTTTACTTTGACAGGTAGTTAAAGGCCTTCTGGGAGCATTTAACATCATCAACATGACGGATAACCAAGGAAACAGTTCTTTGCATGTAGCTGCATTTCGAGGGCACTTGGCCGTGGTAGAAGCCCTTATCTCTGCATGTCCAACATCTATTTCTTTGGCCAACCATGCTGGCGATACTTTTTTGCATCTTGCTCTCTATGGATTCCGGACTCCTGGTTTCCGAAGGCTTGACCGGCAAATGGAACTAATGAGAAAATTAATATCAGGTGATATAATTAGCATTAGCAGCATTGTCAACATTAGGAACAATGATGGGCGGACAATTCTTCACCTGGCTGTGATTGGAAATGTGCATTACAATCTGGTTTCACTTCTGATGAAGATTCCTTCTATGGACTTAAATATCAAAGACATTGGTGGGATGACCCCTTTGGATCTGCTTAACCAACGTCCCAAGTCAGCCGCATCGGAGCTGTTAGTTCGGCAGATGATGTCAGCTGGTGGTATCTTGAATAAGAGGGACTTCAGGACTCGATCTTCTGCAGGCTTATATTCAAGGATGCATGGTACTGGCAGCAGTCCGGGAACCTGTTTCAAGATCTCGGATGCGGAGATATTCTTATACGCTGGTATTGAAGCTTTGGATGGTAATGGAAACCGGGGCAGTGGGAGGCTTAGTTCGTGTTCAAGTGACAGCCAGGATGGACTTAGTCTCTCTGATACTTCAGATGGAAATCGCCCTTCTGCTGCTAATAAAAGTCGCAGCTCCACTGCGAGCCGTTTGAAGAGCCTCTTCCATTGGCCTCGTCCGAAGAAGAAAACCAGTGCAGGCAAATCTAAAGATAACACGGTGGACCCAAACAAGAAATGGAACGAATGCGAGGACACACCGACTCCCTTGAGGCAGAGGTTTTCTAAGTCAACATCTCTTCAGAACAACAAGCGAGCTCTCGCTGTTAGGGGCTCCTCTACAAGCCCAACCTCAAAAAAGAAATTCGCAGCTGGCTTGCGACATGGCGTCATCGATGCTATGCCACACCTTGACCCTCAAGCGAAGACCACCTTAACCCCTCCTTCGAGGTCTTCCATGGCATCACCTACTTCAGATATGTACAGAGGCATTTGCTCTGAGATTGAAAATGAGGGTCCATCTTCAAACTCGTCCATTATCGGTGAATCGATTGAAACCTCATCTCTCAAATCCAGCTTTGTCAACTCCAAGCTAATGAATCAATACTTCTGCTTTGGAGCTCATGGCCTTAGTGTGGAAGACCCAAATACCGGTAAGCGGTCAAAGAGGTTCTTTAGGCGCTCCATTATATCCGCAGCTGGATAGGTAAAAGTTCAATATGAAAGCTGCCGCTGTGTTAGATTCTGCTTCTCTGCTGGTGTAAAGTACAAGAGTACGAAATCTCATATGGTTCCATGCTTATTTCCCTCTGTGTGAACTTGCCGGGTGTGTTGAAGTTGAACAGTAGGTAGACTATATATGTTGGGCGCGGTCTCAATTGGAAAACAGCTGCTTGGGCATGTATCCCAAGCTAGAGGTTATGTCTTTTTTATTGTATGTAAAAACTCCTTATATATCTCTGGTTTGCATGATTGTGGATATGTTTGCGTGCTCATCATAGCCATCAAAAATGGATTTGGGGATGGAAACAATTGGAAATTTTGTGGAGATCTGGATGCAGTTACTAATTTGATTTGGCATGTACAGAATGAAAACTTCCTGCCATCTCCTAGTGGAAAGAAACTGGAAGATGCGTTTCTGATGAAAACTCCTTCATTTTCAGTTAAACAATTCCAGAGATGTTCCAGAATTGGGTCAATCACGTTTATTAAGAGATGTTCCAGAATTGGGTCAATGACGCTTATTAAGTGTGAAATCCAGGATGCATTGTCACATCCGACAAGAGACCAAAGTCGGGATCTAGAAGTCCCCGCTTGTTCAAAGGTGAGGATACATGTAGAATTCTGTGGAAAGTGTATTCAGTGTAAGTCGTGTGTACGACTTGAAGGGAGATCTCAGTTTATCTATTGTCTAACGATGCATTTTAAGACATCTTCCGCTTATAATAATATTGCATGGTACCATGTTGGAATTCACTGGTTATTCCGTATGCTTGCCAAATTAGAAAAAAAAAATCGGAGGTTATTTGTATTCCTTGAAAACCTCGCTTATCTACTAGGCAAGGGGTGTGGGAGGCATTTGCTAGTAGTTTGAAAGGAAGAGGTGATGAAGGTTATGCGAACTCCGGTTCGAGGTGTATCGTGCTAATTCCATAGGAATCAATATTGAGTAGCATGTGTCCATCACTCCAGCAATGGCACCAAAGATAAAATATGGTCATACGGGTATGAAGTATGCGAGTTACTCAAGCTCATCTACCACAAGCTCATCTACCTTTCTATGTTGTCCGGACATCTCACACTATATCAAAAAAGCCCTCTCTTCGTTCTCGACTATGAGAACTCTTTTTGAAAGTAGTGTGTCTACCTACGAGACTCTCCTCTCTGGCACTAGGGAAATCCTAGAAAAAAATTCTTAACTAGCAATTCTAAGGTTTCATGCATCAGTTAATGGAGGGGTACATGTCAACCCTCCTCCTCATTTCTTTGAGAAAAATATCAATAATTTATACCAATATATAATATATCTATTAACATAAAATTTCATCTCAACAATAGTAGATTTACCTTGGATCAACCTATATCGGATATTTCTTAAATGAAACAACTTATAGTTGATCTCTATCCTAATTATCTTATTTGGATATCTATTTTTTAGGATCAAACTATAGAATTGATTGGTTTTATGTCCAATCTCATTACCATTTACACAGATACGAGGTGTAATTCTCTATCTCAAAATTTTAAATTTTCTATAAAATAATTTATTTTCAAGTCTCACAGACTAATCATTGGTTCTATTTATTGTCAAGAAAGATGGGCATATGCACATATGTTCATGATTGTGTATTTTTCTTTATAGACATTAATATGTCTGGTTGTTGATAATAAAAGTATAGAATTATGTATCACCCGGTGGTGTGGTACGTAGTGATTTTTTGAAAGTATTACGTCCCACTCCACGATTTCAAAAGGTGTGTGCCACACTGAGGAGGGATTGCCAGTGAGATATTGAAGGAAGGTGGGGAAGATGTCAAGTCTGCATGGCCCTTATGCATCCGAAACAAGACTGCACATTCAAACTATCTTTTTTGAGAGACCAGAGCATTAGATGGAATCGATGAACCACACATCGCTTCTCTACCGACGTGTGGGACAAAGAGACGAGGTTGTTTGTCAAGCAGAGTCCAATAAGCAAGGACGCCTGACAAATGTGATTTCTCTAGGTGGTCACAGGGTCAATGAAAATCGGATGAGACGTCAAACACTAGATGAAAGCCCACTGGGAAAACTGTCTCTTGTCTTGATTGCTACCGATATGCATATATAAGGTTAATCACTTATGTTGGATTACAAAAGTCATATGCTCGTCCCGGAAGCCTCGCACTTCCAAGCAACTATTTTATATTTTCGACTTGATAAAGACTTGGGACAATTGTAACTTATACTGTAATTAATAAAAATCTAAAGATTAGATTTAAAAAACATATTGAAAATAATAGAGTATATGTAATTTTAAAAAGGTTATAAATATCATTAAAAAATCCTAACAATGTGAAATATATGTGGTATTAATTTATGTAAAATTAAATAAAAAATATGCAACTGGATAAAAAAATACTTTCAAATGGATTAATATTTATGCAAAACATATAGATGAGATAATTTATCCTTCACAACATTATTGTTATATAATGAATAGACAGTATCAAAAGTGAGAGACATATTTTTATCCTCGAGCCCCCTCTTCAAAAATGTTCCGGATCTATCCCTGATAGCCATGAATAATCCTTGACCTATATTCTTATTCTAAATGGAGAAGGAAAAGAATATACCGTCTTCCATAAGCATGCTCTTCTACATGCAGGTTGAGGATAAAGTGATCGCAAAAATCCTTGGTAAAACTTTTGCTAACGTAAAGGTTCGTGCTCATTTTGCCGTACTTTTTTACAATGGTAAAAATAAGAAGACAGAAAATGGTGCTAGCATGTAGGTTTTAGGTCAACCCTTTCTATCTCATCCTCAAGAAAATGCATACAGAATTACAGATTTTCAGGAGGGTTGCCATCATGCAGGCACTGCCAAGCAATTAATTACTTGCAAATTCAATATTAAATATTAAATAAGGTTATTTTAAATAGGTATAAATATAATAAATGTAAATAAATTAATTATCTAATTTATGGAATAATTATTTTTATAAATAATAAATATTATTCAAAATGTAAATATTATATTAATAACTATGTATATATAAATAGGTTTTGAATTTTTAATTTAATAAATAAATAAATATTAATTTTATATTTTCTTAATTATTAGAATAATAAATAAGGATTGAGGGAATTTTTATAGATTTTATAAAATTAATTTACATATATTAATAAATAAGGGTATAAGTTATACATTTCATTTTTGCCTATAATTTAGGTTTTTTGATTTTATTAAAATAATAAATAAACTCCAAAAATTATGAAATAAATTAAGGAGAAAATACGATATCATGAAAATATTTAGAAATTAAAAAATTAAGAAAACTATAAATAATGTGTGTTATATAAAATAAATAGCCCAGAATCCCCGTTTGTCATTTGGTCCCAAAACTGACTTTTTGCAAACGGACTCCGAATTCGATGAAACCACCTTTATTAATTAGGGAATATTATTTTATGAACTTTAAAGGTGAGTAGAGTGAAATTGGAGTTCGTATGGAGAAGTTATGATGTTCGGAAGTTGAGATTTTGACAATTTACAAGTAGGATTTCTTGGCATATATACAGGGTAATATTTTTAACTTATTTTTATATTGTTATATACATTTTTAGAAATAATTAGGAAAAGTGTTTGGTGAAAAATATATACATATGAATTAATTAAAAAAATTTGAAATTTTATATTTATTTTATAATTATTGAGAAGTACATGGAATGTGTAATAATTTATTTTTAGGGTTTTCTTACCTTATCTCCCCCTACTTGTTGACTTGTCGACCAGTCCATGCTGACTTGATCTCGGAGTTTAGGTTATAAATATACCTTGCAGTTATATTTATATTTCTAAGTCATATTGTACATATATACATATATCCAATCTGCCTTTTGTTCTTTTTTTCTTGTTCTTTATTTATTTACATGATTTTGATGGTTAAAATTGAATGTTTATTCATGAATAAGGATTTATTAAAAGATAGAAATTAATGAATATTTACATGTATTTGTTAAGGGTTTTAAGACAAAATGCGACAGAAAAGTTAATGAATCGTGGATTCGTCAGAATGCAGTAAGGTGTATGCTTTCACACTCAGGACTCTCCAAGAAATTTTGGGGAGAGGTAGTGTTGACTGCAAACTATATACAGAATAGGATTCCCACCAAGTCCGTAGAATCAACGTCATATGAAATATGGAATGGCAGAAAACCCGAGTTGGGCCATCTCCGGAAATGGGGATGTGGTGCACATGTTCTGGTACCGAGTCAGCTTAGAGACAAGCTAGACTTCAGGATATTAAAATGTGAGTTTATTGGATATAGTGAACATTTTAAAGGATATAGGTTCTTCCATGAAACTAATGGTCTGATTGAAAGCCATAATGCAACTTTTCTTGAAATTCATCAAGAAAAGGAGCATGAAGTAGAGGAATCAGATCCTTTGATTGTCCTACAGGATAATGAAGACGACTTGAGCATTAAACAAGAACTTGAGGATGATATCGATCATCCAAAGTTAGAGAATGAACCTATGGAACATGATGATCCTTTGTAGGAGTGGGTGGATCCACACAACCCACGAGTATAATCGGTAACAAGAGACCCAGAACACAGCCTACATCGATGGAAGATTACCATTTCTATGGATGCGAGGCATCGTGCTACACCGTGGATGAGGATATCGCGGATTGTACAGATCCCATATCCTTTGATGAAGCTATGGCTTCGTCTGAGTCGGAATCATGGTCGGCCGCCATGAGGGATAAGTTGGACTCAATCGAGCGAAACGGTGTATGAGAATTATGTGATTTGCCAGAAGGTAGGCAATCCATAGGATGTAAATGGGTATTCAAGAAAAAATACTTAGTTGATGGTACAGTTGATAAATATAAAGCTAGATTAGTTGCCAAGAGTTATACTCAGCAAGCTGGAATATATTTCCAGGTTACCTACTCTCCAGTGGCTATGTTTGCATCAATTCGGATGATCTTAGCTATAGTCGCATATATGGATTTGGAATTGTTCCAAATGGATGTGAAGACGGCCTTCCTTAATGGAGAATTGAGGGAGGAGATTTATATGCGATAATCTGATGGATCTCATGTTGAAGGTCAGGAGAAAAAGGTTTAAAAGTTAAGAAAGTCATTATATGACTTGAAGTAGTCTTCATGGCAATGGTATCTCAAATTTCATGAGAAAGTTATCCAATTTGGATTTGTTTCAAATAAATTGGATAACTGTGTATATGTCATGAAGAGTGGGAGCAGTTTTGCAATCATGGCATTATATGTTGATGACATTCTGCTTGCAGGTAATGACATACAAATGCTCAATGAAATTAAACAAAAATTGAGCAATGAATTTGAGATGAAGGGCATGGACGAAGCATCCTATGTTCTTGAAATTCAAATAACAAGAGACGGGAACTCAAGGACATTGAACCTTAGTCAAGAAAGATATTTGCATATTGTATTAAGGAGATTTGGAATGCAGAATAGCACTCCACCTCCAACACCACTTGTGGGAAAGAGACTCAGTAAGAGTCAGTGTCCTGGAAAGGGGCAGAAACCTTTAGATGTACCATATGCACAAGCGGTGGGAAGTATAATGTATGCAATGATGTGTACTCGACCTGATTTAGCTTATCCAGTAAGCTTAGTCAGTAGATATCAAAGAAATCCTGGTCAGCACACTGGGAAGCTGTAAAAAGGATTCTTCGATATCTGAAAGGGACAGTACATCTGAAACTTGTGTATCAAGCAGAATCGCTTGAGGTGGTAGGATACTCCGATGTTGATTTCGGAGGGGAAGTGGATGATAGAAAATCCACATCAGATTACATGTTCATGTTTGGTGGTGCAGCTGTTTCTTGGGGTAGCAAGAAACAAGGTTGTGTATCTCGACATACACAGGAGGCAGAATACATTGCATGTAGCATGGTCACCACTCATGTTGTATGGATCAGGCGTTTTCTAGAGAACTTAAGCCTCGAATTGGCCAAAGGGCCAATTTAAATGTATTGTGACAATCAAGCTACGATAAGCTTGAACAATAGTGGGGCTAATAGTTCTGAAGGAAAACATATTGAGATACAATATCACTATATACAAGATATAGTTGGGAAACAAGAAATCAAGGTAACCTACATACCTACCAGTGACATGTTAGCCTATTCCCTAACCAAGGGAATAGCAACAGGAATATACATTAAACATGTTGGTTTAATATGACTCAAGAATGCTTGAGCCACGGAAGAGGTTTTCATGAATAATAAACCTCAATGTAGACATCTCTATACACTACACGAATAGTGGGAGTGTAAAGCTTTTGACCACTACGGTCAAGTGGGAGATGTTGAACGGATCCAAGTGACTGCATGGTCAACGAAACGTTGCCGGCCATTTCGGAGCCGGCGGTTGCGGCAAGACCGAGTCTTGCGGGGATCCGTTGGGCGTGGTAGAGTAAGGGCGGACTAGTGTGAGGGACATTCACGTCCTATAAATAAACACCTCCTACGGGAAGGGAAAGACACATGGTCTCTCTCGCATTAGGGTGCCCTCTCCCATTTCCTAACCCTATCTCTCTCTCGTTCTCGTTCTCTCAACAAGAAGAATATAAAGGTGACGTACCTTGACGATCTCACACAATAATTAGGTTTAATAATTGTTGTTTACAACTATAGCAAAAATGTTCCAAACCTTAAAAAGATTATTCCTGGATTATGTAAAGAAATACAAGGAATTCTGCTTCTATGCTGGTACGTACAGGAGCTCGAAATCTCGTCTGATTATGGGGTTGTTTCCATCTGGGTGAACTAGAGGTGTTCAGAATATTCGGTCAATGGGTATCCGACTTGATCCGTACATTTTGACTCTAAACTCTCGAGTACCCATTTGAAAATGATGGGCCGGGTACCCACAATGTCATGACTAGGGTTGTGCATGGGTTATGGGTTAGACGGATATCCGATCTGATCCGTATGGGTCGATCCTAAAACCATGAATATCCTACAAATCATTCTAGATCGGATAGCCGACTCAGTTTGATCCAGGATATATGGAGCTTCGACCTTATGATCCATGGATATCCACGGGTCCATCCATTTCATTGCCCCTCCAACTTGAACAATAACCATGGGCTGACGGATCTTATCCATGGACTTGGCAATCTCCTTACCCTTCTCGACTTCGAAATTGCTTGTGATTGAGATTTTTACTTGGAATGGGGATAATAAATTTATAAATCGAGATTCAGATCGTTGGATGACTTCAAGAGAAGATGCTTCTAGATGTTTGTATTTTTAATAGAAATAAAATACCTAATATTTTTAATGTGAAAAATTACTAAAAAGGAAATTAAAAAATACATTTAATGCCATATGATGTCATCAACGAGGCGAATAAAAAAATAAATACTTCAAACATAATTTGAATAAACGTCAAGTTCACAAGGTTTAGTAATCGAACCACGACCTCTGATTTCATCGAAATTTGACAAAATTTTGATTTCAACAAGTATTAAAATACATCCGAGATTGTTGATATATTAACTAGATGGGTGGTCAATAAAAGAAATATTAACCGAAATGATCAAAATTTTGTGAAAGTCCATTCAAAATTTCGATCTCGATGTATCAAAACTCGACCGAAATGGTCGATATGTTAACTAGATGGGTGGTCGATAAAAGAAATGAATCGAAAAATCCGACCAAAGTTTCAATTTCGATAAGTGCCGAAAGTCGAACGAAATGGCAGATATGTTAACTAGATGAGTCGTAGATAGAAGGAATGTTAATCGAAATGATCAAAATTTTGGTCAAAAACCGACCGAAATTTCGTTTCAGTCGAGCTCTAATAATGTGATTGAAATCGATAATTTGTGTCATGTGATATTCCAATTAGAGCAGGCTTTAATTCGACCCATCAACAGAAATCAAGTATTTATTTATCAAATGTCGATCATTTAAAATTCGAAGATAACATATTATATTTACTTTGAAAAAGCATAAGCATATATCGAAGCCAGTTTATCGAAACCCGTTTCATTTTTGTTCTTTTAATTTTGTGTTCATCGTGATCTTTTCAACCAAAAGTTATGCGAATATATAATCAATGTTTGTGGACGTATCACATATTTATTAACATTGATTTTTTTCTTAAAATTCCTAAGTTAGAAACTTTCACATCTCAATCATATCATGGATTGATGTGTTTTAGTGATCCGCGGGTAACCAAAACTTGTTCATATAACTCGGGTATCCTTTATTATGGTTACCCATTGGAATAGGTCAGGTCAACCTGCCAATCCGTTAGGATGGATCGGAGAGGATCATGGTTGAACGGTTCGGGTAACCACCCCATGCACACCCCTAGTCAAAACTCGACAGATACCCGCAGATACCCAATTGGAAGCTTCCACTATCAATTGAGTCACAAAAATTTAAATGGTTAGATACAAATACTAATATATATGTAATGTTATTCTTATCTATTTTAAAAATATAGAAATGGATGCGGATACAATTTTTGGTGAATATAGAAAACATATTTCCTAATCATTAAAAATGAATACCGGTGAAATGGATGCAAATTAGATAGGAAAAATAATAGAATCAAAATTGTATAGATAAGATTAAATTTATATGTATGGGAGGGCTCATATATGTATCCATTTTGAAATCTATGTCAAAAATTTGAATTAACATATTTGACAATGAATCCGATACAATCCAAATCGATATGCATACATCATTGCATCCAAACATGATGATATTGAATACAAATGAATACGAATTGTATCGCACACACACATGCACGTGCGCACGCACCCACCCACCTACATGCGCACTCGCGCTCGTGGCCATGCAAACGCCCATGCCCACGTGTGTGCATGCGCCCATGCCCACGCCCACACCCACGCACACTGCATGCACATAAGCGTGCATACACACGTCACGATAACCAATTGTGATGATAATTAATACAACCATTTATGAATAGGGATATATACTTATATATAGTTTGTCATGTTGTCCTCCGATTATATATATTTACCTCTTTTTTATCCATATTTGATTGATTATGAGGATGAACCTATATGAATGAGTCATTATTGGATCCGTATTCGATAGTATTCCTTTCAATTGCATGTATTCATATGGTTTGCATTATCCATGTAGTTTTATATATCCTTACTAATTTATTGTAACGGCTGATTTTTTTAAGGAATACCAATGATTGCTATTACACCGTCATTACCATCTTATTACCCAATTCAATTGGATTTATTATTCCATTCCTTTTTTTCCCTCTTGATGGCCTTAAAATCCCAACATCCTCCCCTTGCTAATGTCATTTTCTTTAGCCATCAAAGTGAGATTTGAGAGAGAGGAGAGGAGAGGAGGGAGAAGATAGAGTTAGAGAGAGAAAGGGAGATAGATTTTACGAGCATCCTTCATCGTCGCAGGACAAGGTGACATCGAATTGGAGAAAGAGGAAAGCGCGGATCTATGAACGGAAAGGAGGGCGACGACTATGTCAGGGAGAGTTAACGTCGGATTTGAGGTATGTATCGGTTTAGGACTATGATTTATAATATACAGTCAAACACATATGATAACATTTACGTTCACCTAAATGGAACTTCCTGATCTAGATTATGGATGTGCTTAATAATCTCTCCATACTCTAACACCCTCAACAGCAGTAAACAGATCGATTAAGCAGGGGTTGTCTAAATTTTTTGGCTTTTTATAGAAGATCTTATAATACCTTAGTTATTCAATTATTAGGAACAAACAAATGATAGTTTGACTTTGTGAAAATTATCTCTCCATGGAACGTTAATGAATAATAAGGAAAAATATATTTGATCCATAAAGTTGCTACATCGAGGAAAGGAAAGAAGGTTTTAAAATAATGGGATATACAAGATTCTTTATATACTAATAGTTGATATTTGATTTGTTATTATCAAACCCAATGATAGGATTGTTATTTAGTGTAACAGACTTAAGCAATTAGACAAACGGTATCTTGATAGTATATTTAATGTACAATAGTTTTACAACAATGGTCATATCCATGAAAATGTAAGTTGATCTGTTGTGATATGGAAATCAAGAAGGACTAACAATGCGACTTTCGACTTTCAACTTGTTTCTCATTTTAAATTGTAAAGTAGGAACTTTAATCTACTAAAATATTCCATTAAACAGTTTCAATATTGTGGTTGCAATTGACAGTATTGTTTTTAAACATATTGTTCTTATGTTATCGTCAATCATTTAAGACAATCCACTTAACATTTAAATCTTTTTATTAATGAGAAAAAGAAAGATGCTAGAGTGACCTGATTTTGAAAACCGTGAAATTTCATGTAACTTAAATGGCTAATTGGGAAACAAACATATAATATCCGAAAATTCAATCAATGTATGGTCATATTAAGACTTTGAAAAAGAAAGGTATGAATGACGTATATGTGATTACTCACCATTGTTAAGACGATAATATTTGATAGAATTATTAAATCTATCACGTCATAAAAGATGACAACAATATATTGAATAGCAATGTTCACATGAGCTATTATGGCATGGAAAAAATAATATAAAAGAATTGGAATTTCCATAATATGAGTAATGGGACTATGACGATAAGCGGAGCTAAGTGCTACACCTAATGGTGGGAGCCACCTCTGGAGTGCAATTATCTTGTTAGCCCAAGGGACAACGTTGCAAGGGGCATATGATTGCAAGGAACCACAGAGGCAAAAGCTAAGTCCTCTACAGTTGTATCTACACTGTCATATATGTTATGTTCATGAACCGCTAGTGCCAGCGGTAAAGCCAGCAAAGCCAGCAAAACCGCCTAAGGATTAAAAATCAAGAGAATTATAAACACTCAATAAGTTGAAGTATATGTGCAATTATGTTAATATTATGGTCATATGTGCAATTATGTTAATACAATGAGCACATGTACAATTATGTTAATGTTAAGGTGTATGTACACATGTACTGAAATGTCATGTAGGGAAATGGTTTAAAGAAAGAATGAACCATTATAAGTGATGAAAGAAATGGTTTAGCAAGGTAAGTCATTACATGTTACGAAAGAAAAGGTTTATAAAGGTGAATCATTACATGCTATGAAAGAAATGTTATGAAATCAAGGGGTTCCACTAACCTGTCCTGCAAAGGATGACTAGCAATGGAACGTTCCCCACACAGGAACCAAGCAAAATAATCGTAGCACGATAATCAAGCAATCACAAAGATACGAGAAATTTTACGTGGGAAAACCCTCCTCGATGTGAGAAAGGGGAAAAACCACGGAGCACGATAACCCGCAACAAATCCACTAGGCCGAAAAATAAGATGGCACAATATCTTCTCAGTTTTGTTGCCCAACAAAATTGAGGCTCGATTACAAGAATAAAATCAGATAATTGTCACCTTGTACTTAGAGAACACGATACCGTTGCTTCTCCTCTTATGTGATTCTTCCTCGCGCGGATGCACCTCACGGCTCTGTGGACTGCTCTTCACGCCCCTGCAGGTTGCTCTTCGTGTCTTGCGAGGACGACTCCTCACGTCTTGTGTGGGTGGCTTCTCTCCTTACTTGGAGAGAAAGAACTAAGAGAGAAGAGAGGGAGAGATACTTGAGTTGGGATGATCCCCAATGCCATGCATGGGGCTTATTTATACTACTCTTGCCTCCTCTCTCTCCTCCTAGTCATATATTTGGCCATGATAAGAAAGCCGTTGTTGATCTTTCACCTACTGTTGCCAAACTTCATATGGTAGTCCTCCCTATCCAATTGAGAACCAGATATGAGGCTAAGCTGCAGGTCGGGAACGTGCCTAACGTCCTGTAGAGTCATTGCACATCCAATATCAGTCTGAACTAAGATAATGCCCGTACCAACGATCTTGGATTAACTGTTGTTACCCATCTTGACTCTCCCAAAATCACCCTCTGTATAGGAAGTCAAGAACTCCCTGTGCGAAGTCATGTGATAGGAGGCAGCCGTGTCAACAGCCTACTCGGAGTCATCTCCTGCATGTAGACACTGCTCCTGAATAGTGAGAACCAACTGATCATCGTCATCAAGGGCTACTGCTGCATCAATGTTCTCATCTTCATCTTTCTTCTGATTATTTTTGGGTTCCGCTTGCTCTCTTTTCCAGACTCTACAATCTCTCTTACAGTGACCAGTCTTGTTGCAATGATGGCACTTTCTTTGTCCTTAGACTTCTTCCTAGTTCTCTCTTGTGATTTTCCCTTGCTGCTTGGCCTGTCTCTTCTTTCAATTGTATATACATGTGAAGAAGAAGTCTCTTTATATGATCATCACCTGATTTCTTCATTCAGAAGACTACTCTTGACCATAGGAATGGTCAGCTTACTGTCTGTAGCGAAGTTGCTCACAGTAATCACCAAAGTTTTCCAACTGTCTGGTAGGGAAGCCAGTAGAAGAAGCGCCTGCAATTCATCATCTAGTGTCATGTTCATGGTACCCAATTGATTGATGAGACTCTGAAACTCATTCAAGTGCTCAGCAACCTTCATCCCATCCTTGTACTTCAGATTCACCAACTTCCGAATCAAGAACGCCTTATTGGTAGTTGTCTTCTGCTCATAGAGCTCTACCACTTTCTCTCACAGTTTCTTTGCATTTGTCTCTTCTGCGACATGATGAAATATTGATAAGTCCAGACACTTCCAGATGGTACCGACTGCTTTCTTGTTCAGCTTCGTCCAGTCACCTGCGGATATGCCCTCGAGCTTGTTTATTTCTCCTTCCGTTGGATTATGGAGGTCCTTACAATACAAGATGTCCTCCATCTTGGCCTTCCGTATTTGTCAGTTCGTGCTTGTCAGCTTGATCATCATGCCTTCATTATCCTTTTCCATCTCGACAACGCGAGCTCTGATACCACTTGTGAAATCGAGGGGTTCCCTTAACCTGTCCTGCAATGGATGACTAGAGCGGAACGTTCCCCACACAGGAACCAAGCAAAATAATCGTAGCACGATAATCAAGCAACCACAAAGAGACGAGAAATTTTACGTGGGAAAACCCTCCTCAATGTGAGAAAGGGGAAAAACCAACAGGGCGCGACGACCTGCAACAATTCCACTAGGTTGAAAAATAAGAGGGCACAATATCTTCTCAGTTTTTTTACCCAACAAAACTGAGGCTCAGTTACAAGAACAAAATCAGATAACCGTCACCTTGTACTTGGAGAACACGATACCGTTGCTTCTCCTTGTATGTGATTCTTCCTCGTACGGATGCACCTCACGCCTTTGCGGACTGCTTTTCACGCCCCTGCAGGCTGCTCTTCGCGCCTTGCAAGGACTACTCCTCACGCCTTGCATGGGTGGCTTCTCTCCTAACTTGGAGATAAAGAACTAAGAGAGGAGAGAGGGAGAGATACTTGAGTTGGGATGATCCCTAATGCCATGCATGGGGCCTTATTTATACTACTCTTATCACCTCTCTCTTCTCCTAGTCCTATTTGGAATAAGAATCCAAAAAGATAATTATCCAGTAATCTTTTTTTTAATTGGGAACGAATAATATTCCCAACAAGAAATGATTTAGAAAGAAAGGCAAGCCATTAGAAGTTATGAAAGAAATGATTTTATAATGGTTTAAAAAAGAATAAACCATTACAAGTGATGAAAGAAATGATTTAGCAAAGTAGCCATTATATGTTATGAAAGAAATTGTTTATAATGGTAGACCATTACATGTTATGAAAGGGAATGATTTAATCAAGGATAAATCATTATCTATTATGAGAGAAATAGTTTAAGAATAATAAACCGTCATAAGTAATGCAAAAGCTATTTAAGAGGTTAATATGAAAGAATAATCTAAATAATAAAGGACACATATACATATTGGGTGTGTGTGTGCGCGCGCGTGCGCGCGCGTGCGCGTGCGTACGTGTGTGTACGTGTGTGTGTGTATGTGTGTGTGTGTGTGTGTGTGTGTGTGTGTGTGTGCGCGCGCGTGTTTGTGTGTGTGTGTGTGTGTGTGTGTCACATGCATATTCATACCCATGAAAGAAAGCAATATGCTACTTGTTAGAAAATGAACTCAGACATGCATGGAAACAATTAGGCACGTTATAATGTTATTCCATTGAGAGTTAAGTACATGATTTATAACATGTTAAAAAAATGTGTATGTGTTGCACACGCATATTCATACCCATGAAAGAAAGCAATATGCTACTTGTTAGGAAACGAACTCAGACATGCATGGAAACAATTAGGCACGTTATAATGTTATTCCATTGAGAGTTAAGTACATGATTTATAACAGGTTAAAAAAGTGCAAGAATTCCCATGCATGGACCCCGATACATACTGAGCATTAGGCTCATGAAAATTATGTTTATTTATTTCAGGTGAAGAATAAATTTGACCATGCACTCAACTTCGTGTGGCAGACTCAATGAGACATTCAGCGTGGTAAGGTTAATTACAGGATTTATAGTGGATATCTCTATGCCCATTGGAATGGAGAGTTACATTGTGAAATTATTCAGTTTTTCTTTTGCAAGTATACCCTTGGTGATGTTGTAACAATTGAACTCTCGATTGAATTAGATTTATGGTTCTTTTCTAGAATGATTTTTGTGTTCGTTGATCACCATGTATGAATCGGTGATGGTTCGAATCCATGAATTAATGTTGCATGCTTCTGTTGGTCTGCGCGACCCGTTCCGTTACATTTATTTATCTATGTTTATGTGTCCATATCTAAATGCATTATGTACCATTTAGATTTTTGTATCCGGCATTATCATTATGATTATGATATAGATACGGATATACATAGTTGGATATATCGTTTGCATTTTTATATATGTTACCTTTCACTAGAAGCATCTTTCTTTATCTTCACATGTACTCGCTAGTACCTGTGGATAGCCAATGTCCATTAGTATTAATCGGGTATCTGTTACAATTAGGTACTCGTTGGAATGGGACAGATCGACCCATGACCCAACACCAACAGAATGGGACGGGTCACGATGAAACGGATACCTGACCCATGTAAACCCCTAGTGTGAACAGCACCATTTCCATTTCCAACCCCAGATCCAACACATTGCTGACTATAACGGCATTTATCTTTGAAAATCTAGACTCCTTTTCTTTGGGATCTTATGATTTTTCTATTATTATGGTCGAAATAAACATTGGTGCATGCTCAACTTATAATTTTCTTCTACATGTACAATGCCATTGGTAAGGCCATGTTAGGCAACATTTTAGTCACTATTAGGAAGCTATCAATATTGGAAAAAAATTGCAATTGCGAGATCTAACCCATGGTGGTAAGTGTGCTTCTTTAGAGTTGGTAAAGCACACTGTACGACATCTTGGGCATCGTTTATAACTGAGGTAGCGAGAATCTGCATCTTTCAATGAACACACCGAGGAATCAACATTTGAGATGTGTCCATTTCTACTAGGGTGTAAACGGACTCAACCTGAATAAACCTACATTTTTTAAGTTCGGTTCGTTTATTTAATAGAGCTTAAACTTGTGTTCAGATTCATTTATTATCAAACCGAATTTGCATCAAACCTCTATTTATTCGAATCAAACCTAAGCGGGTATCGAACTTGAGAATTCTATAATGGGAGGGAGTGAAAAGATAAGAAATGGAAACATATATATGTGTCTATAATTAGAATAAATATTCATTCAATCTAACTTTTCTTCATCTTTTGAAAAAATTATATTAATAAGGATTCGTCTCTTTGAAAAAAGTATAATTATAATATAATTTTATATCTGTTCGGAAGAGATAAAGAATAATGTGGGGATATGCGATAAGTTTATACTTGTTAGGTAGGACAAAGAAGGCAAGAGTATTAGACACATATATGATGGATGTTGTAATCACGATGTGACTACTTATTTTGAGATAGTTTATATCGAGATAAAACCTACTTATCCCGTAAATATTAGCTTATCTCCAGACAAAGTCCACTTATCTCAAAATAAGGTCCACTTATGCGGATAAGAATTTGTAAATATGTATGTGTGTGTGTGTGTTTATCGAACTTTTAATGAGTCGAATTATGAGCAAACCTATGATTTTTAGGTTCAGTCCGATTATGTAATCGAGCCTAAACTTGTGTTCAGGTTCAGTTCGATTCATTTATTTCCGAATCGAATCTTAATCGAACTTTCAACAAGCCAATCTGAGCGACTATCGAATTTGAGAATTTTCTGACACCCCTGATTTCTACTATGCTAAATACCTTGATTTTTGTTTGTGTTTTTGTTTTCTTTTAATTTTTACTTTTTATTTTTTATTTGAAAGTAAAATGTATTTTTTGGAAACAATGGACTTTTAAAGTTGAATGTCATGTACTATATAGGTAGAAAATAGCTAGAGATATTTTCTATGAAAAGTAGTATTTTAACTGAAAATATAGATGAAATAGAATTTTATTTTCTATTTTATGAATTTTTGGTGGATTTTTTATATATTTTTTTAAAAAAAAATTTCCACGCTGGTTTGGTAACTCCTCTCATCCCTCAAATGTCATGTGTGCTTCAGTTGTTGTAATAAATATCCTCGCTTACTCTAATAATAATACATGTGCAAATACAATGTTTAAAATAAGGATTTTTATCAGTTGTGCTCCTATGAGATATTGGCCATCAAAGAATTAAAATAACCATGCTTTATTCAAATCATGGTGTGGTTGGAGGGACATTATGGGCAGAACAAAATATCTCCCTCCTTTCCCCCTAGTCCCACAAGCTCGACCTCCTCTCCTCCCATTGACGTTGGCAATCATCTCCTCCCCGAGGGCCTACTCGAGCGTGAGGCTTTGATGTTGGACAACCTCCACGATTGCAGCGGAAGCGCAAGGGGGAGCGACATCAGGTCGGGCCTTGACAAGACCGTCAAGAGGGAGTGGGCTGGGGAGGAGGGGACGGAGGAGTGGCATAGAAGGAGGTGCGAGGATCGGGATGGGGAAAAGGGAAGGGAAGGAGGGGCTAGAGAGGGCCAAGCTTGGGTGGAGGGGGCAAAAGGAGGGGCTGGAGGCGACGTGCTAGGGATGAGGGGTAGAGGAGGTGCAGGGGCGGGTTGGGGAGGAATGGGATGAAGAGGGTTGGGATGGGGAGGAGGAGGCGGAAGGAGGGGCTGGAGGTAGCGAGCTGGGTAGGAGGGGCATAGGAGGAGGTGTGGGGGCGAGATGGGTTGAGGAGTGTCAGGTTGTGGAGGATGGGGCAGAAGGAGGGACTGGAGGCAACGGGCTGGGGAGGCAAGGGCAGAGGAGGAGGTGTGGGAGCTGGTTGGGGAGAAGGGGCTGAAGGATGGGTTGGAGAGTGTCGAGATGGAGATATAGTATAAGGAGGGGTTGGAGGTGACAAGCTGGGGAAGAGGGCCGGAGGAGGAGGTGCGGGGGTGGGTTGGGGAGGAGGGGGTTGAAATATGGGTTGGAGAGTGTCAGGTTGGGGAGGAGGGGAGGAAAGAGGAGTTGGAGGCTGCGGGCTGAGGAGGAGGGTGCGGAGGAGGAGGTGCGGGGCGGGGCGAGCTGGGGAGGAGGTGGCGGGACTGGGAGGAAGAGGTGGTCGGTGGAGGAAGCGGTGGGGGTGAGGGGAGGAGCATAGGGCGAAGGGGTAGGCAAGGGGGTAAGGGGGGGTGAGCTGGGGGCGAGGGGAGGAGGCATGGAGGAGCAGGAGGCTGGAGAGGAGGAAGAGAAGGAGAGGAAGAGGCAGAAGATGGGGAAGGAGGAAGAGGATGTGAGTGACTTTCCAACCCTCTTTTTTAAAATTAATTATGCTTTTGTACCCAAAGTTAACGTTCTTTGCGTTAAGGATGGATGACAACTAACCTGAGGGGCACAAGTGATAGAAGGGCAAGAAGTCGGGAGCACAACTGATATTCCCAAAAAGAGAGGAGTATAACTGATATTGCAATATCTCAGAGGGGCACAACTGATAAAAACCCTTGAAATAAATGCAAGGCTTTGGTGGGATTCGGACGAGTAGGTTCAAAGTTTAGATGGTTTTTTATTCATATTTCGTAAACTTGAAGCTTAAAATGTTATAAATCGGTCGAAATATTGAGATTATAACGTTCAAATTAAAATACTTCATTTTTTATTAAAAATGAAGGTTTTAATTTGATTTCTACCATTTGAGTACGAGGATTTAGAATAATATATTTGTGAACATGGTATAGTATAAGAATATGCTGAAAAATATTATTAAGAATAAGAGAATTCTTTCAATTTTTGTGTACTAATCCACTAATTTTAAGTGAAAGTTTAAGCTTGACGAAACTCGAAAATACACGATACTAGAAAAATGCAACCAATTCTTCGCTGCAGACAAAAAAAAAATGTGTATAATCGTTTAGGGATCTTTGAAATAAACACTGCGAAGGGACTATACATACTGATTACCTTTTGGTCAAGTCTGCAAAGACATGGAGAACAAATTTATTAAATACATTTGTTATTCAAAAATTGGTAAGAAAAATATTTTATATTATAATATTAGATACAACAAAGATAATATTATCATCATCTATATCAGTCGATGTAATCCGAAGAAGATATTCTTCGGATCTCAAGGTACGCCTCCTCCTTTGAGCTCGAGAGAGGTATAGAGAGGGAGAGATGGAGAGAATGAGAGGGGGCTCCCTATGGCGAGAGTTGTTTTCGGATGATCTTCCCCTCCTTATGGAGGTAGTCATATATAGGGGCGTGAATGTCCCCTCGCCAAGTCCGCCCCCTCCCCCACGCCCGGCGGTTACGGCCTCCGCGAGACCCGGCCCTCGCGCAACCGTCGACGACGGTTTTGACCACTCGGTCATTCCGCGCGAGAATCGTTCTAACATCTCCCACTTGACCGTAGTGGTCAAAGACATATATACTCCCACTATTCGTGCGGTATATACATGGAGATTTATCATGTGAGGATCATTATCTATGAATCCTCTTCCTCGACTCATACATTCCTGAGTCCCATTAAACCAACATGTTTAATGTATGTTCCTGTTGTTATTCCCTTGGTAAGGGAATCAGCCAACATGTCACTGGTAGGTATATAGGTTACCGTAATTTCTTGCTTCGCCACTATATCTTGTATATAGTGATATTGAATCTCAATGTGTTTTCCTTTAGAACTATTAGCCCCACTATTGATCAAGCTTATCACAACTTGATTGTCACAATACATTTCAATTGGCCCTTTGACCAATTCGAGGCTTAGGTTCTCTAGAAAACGTCTGATCCATACAACATGAGTGGTGGCCATGCTACATGCAATGTACTCAGCCTCCTGTGTATGTCGAGATACACATCCTTGTTTCTTTCTTCTCCAAGAAACGGATGCACCTTCAAATATGAACAAGTAACCTGAAGTGGATTTTCTATCATCCACATCCCCTCCGAAATCAACATCGGAGTAGCCTACCACTTCAAGCGATTCTGCTTGATACACAAGTTTCAGATGTACTGTTCCTTTCAGATATCGAAGAATCCTCTTTACAGCTTCCCAATATGCTGGACCGGGATTGCTTTGATATCTACTGACTAAGCTTACTGGATAGGCTAAGTCAGGTCGAGTACACAACATTGCATACATTAGACTTCCCACCGCCTGTGCATATGGTACATCTAAAGATTTCTGCCCCTTTCCGGGACACTGACTCTTACTGAGTCTCTTTCCCATCACAAGTGGTGTTGGAGCTGGAGTGCTGTTTTGCATTCCAAATCTCCTTAATACAGTATGCAAATATCTTTCCTGACTAAGGCTCAATGTCCTTGAGTCCCTGTCTCTTGTTATTTGAATTCCAAGAACATAGGATGCTTCGCCCATGTCCTTCATCTCAAATTCATTGCTCAATTTCTGTTTGATTTCATTGAGCATTTGTATGTCATTACCTGCGAGCAGAATGTCATCTACATACAATGACATGATTGCAAACCTGCTCCCACTCTTCATGACATACACACAGTTATCCAATTTATTTGAGACAAATCCAAATTGAATAACTTTCTCATGAAATTTGAGATACCATTGCCGTGAAGACTGCTTTAAGCCATATAATGACTTTCTTAACTTGTAAACCTTTTTCTCCTGACCTTCAACCTGAGATCCATCAGGTTGTCGCATATAAATCTCCTTCCTCAATTCTCCATTAAGGAAGGCCGTCTTCACATCCATTTGGAATAATTCCAAATCCATATATGCGACTATGGCTAAGATCATCCGAATGGATGCAAACTTAGCCACTGGAGAGTAGGTTTCCTGGAAATCTATTCCAGCTTGCTGAGTATAACCCTTGGCAACTAATCTGGCTTTGTATTTGTCAACAGTACCGTTAACTCGGTACTTTTTCTTGAATACCCACTTACATCCTATGGATTGCCTACCTTCTGGCAAATCACATAATTCCCAAACACCGTTTCGCTCGATTGAGTCTAACTCATCTCTCATGGCGGTCGACCATGATTCCGACTCAGATGAAGCCATAGCTTCATTAAAGGATATGGGATCTGTACAATCCCGACATCCTCATCCACGGTGTAGCACGATGCCTCGCATCCATAGAAATGGTAATCTTCCATCCATGCGGGCCTTGTTCTGGGTCTCTTGTTGCCGATTATACTCGTGGGTTATGTGGGTCCACCCACTTCCTCTAAAGGATCATCATGTTCCATAGGTTCATTCTCTACATTTGGATGATCGATATCATCCTCAAGTTCTTGTCTAATGCTCAAGTCGTCTTCATTGTCTTGTAAGACAATCAGAGGATCTGATTCCTCTACTTCATGCTCCTTTTCTTGATGAATTTCAAGAAAAGTTGCATCACGACTTTCGATCAGACCTTTAGTTTCATGGAAGAACCTATACCCTTTAGAATTTTCACTATATCCAATAAACTTGCACTTTAATGTCCTGAAGTCTAGCTTGTCTCTAAGCTGACTCGGTACCAGAACATGTGCAACACATCCCCATTTCCGGAGATGGTCCAACTCAGGCTTTCTGCCATTCCATATTTCATATGGCGTTGATTTTACGGACTTGGTGGGAATTCTGTTCTGTATATAGTTCGAAGTCAACACTGCTTCTCCCCAAAATTTCTTGGAGAGTTCTGAGTGTGAGAACATACACCTTACTGCATTCATCAAAGTTCGGTTCTTTCTTTCTGCTACACCATTTTGCTGTGGTGTATAGGGCATTGTAGTCTACCTACGAATGCTTGCTTGAATACAGTAATCCTCAAAATCCTTTAAGGTATATTCCCCACCTCTATCTGTCCTAAGAGTCTTGATTGGTTTTCCCAATCTTGTTTCCACTTCCGTCTTATATCTCTTAAATGTTTCAAGTGCTTCCGACTTTCTTCCTAAGAGATAGACATAGGAGAACTTCGAGTAGTCATCAATGAATGTTATAAAGTATTCCTTATTTCTATGTGTGCTGACGCTCAGTGGTCCACATATGTCTGAATGGATCAAACCTAGTAATTCTGTTGACTGAATTCCGGTTGAGAAGGGTTTTCTCGTCATTTTACCGGTCAGACAGTGTTCGCAGGGCAATGTCCTTGCACCCGTGATTTTAGGCAACAAATTTACCTTAATCATTTGATCTATCTTAGAATTTCTTGGATGACCCAGTCTCATGTGCCACAAGTCATAGTCAGACAAACAACACAAGGAATAATCAGAACCGACATTCATTGATTCACTAGAATTTATTACAGGAAGACGGAATAGGTCATGCTCGGGCACAAACTTTCACATCGCATAAACCTTCTTATTCTTGCCTATTGACACACGCTTATTGTAAAACCTAACTTCAAAGTCTTTCTTGAGCAGCACTGGGACAGATATCAGGTTCCGACGTATCCCTGGGGCATATAGTACATCATTCAGTACCATAATACTATCTCACAGGTCAAGTCTGTATGTCCCAACACCTTTCACGTCCAGGTAGGTATTGTTTCCCATGAAGATCCTCTGTTCGCCTTTGCTCAGCTCCTTGAAGTTCACCAGGCCTTCCTTCGTCTTGGCGATGTGTCTGGTTGCTCCAGAGTCGATCCGCCATCCATCACTGTCCGTGATGACGGATTTGCATTCCACGACAGCCGCGAATTCCATTTTCTTTTTGCCTTTATTTTCAGGTACTTTAGAATTTCCCGGCTTCTTCTTATTGGAGCAATTGACCTTGAAATGGCCATATTTGCCACAACCGTAGCAAGAGCCGCGTGGGTATTTCCCACTCTTTCCCTTGAAATTCGCTTTGGAGGGGCCTAGCCTTTTCTTCGTGTGCACGGCATTCGCTTCTTCTTCCTCCTCGACCTTAAAGATCTCAGCTTTCGATCTTTGTTAGGAGAGGTCCTGCTCAATTACCAACTGTGCAGGTAGGTCCATCACGGACTTAATGTTGCCGTTCATTCTCAGAGATGTGGCAACCATGTCGAATGACGGAGGGAGACTTCCTAATATGGTTGCGATCTGCATCCTCTCCGGAATCGCGCAATCAGCAGCCGCAAGATCCTTGGCCATCACGATCATCTTATTCACGTGCTCGAGGACGCTTTCAGATTCCTTCATTCTACACGAGTTGTACTTGTGTAGAAGAAGCTGGACGCTCACTTCCGATTTGGAGTGATATTTGTCCTTCACCGCGGTCCAGAGCTCGTAAGCTGATTCGCAGTTCTCAAAGACCCGAATCAGGTTCAGATCCATATGGGTCAGCATAAAACTCCTAGCCCTATTATCCGTTTTCTCCCACTGTTCGCGGGACCTAATTTCCTTCACAGTAGGATTCTCAGATAAAGTTGGGTCAGGTTTGTCTATAATGGTGTGTATGCTATCGTGTAGCAGGCCATAGTAGATTTTTCTACTCCATAATTCGTAATTAATACCGTTAAGGTACTCTATCTTCCCCACCTCAGTGGCAATTGTTTTACTTGTCATTTTGATTGATCTGATTGGACAAATATAAGATTTGTATGAGAATAAGTAAATACTTCTAAAATTAACAGAACGACTATTAAGTATGATTAAGTTGAAAGAGTCCATAGGTCCCAGGATCGTAACCTGGCTCTGATACCAGTCTTCGGATCTCAAGGTACGCCTCCTCCTTTGAGCTCGAGAGAGGTATAGAGAGGGAGAGATGGAGAGAATGAGAGGGGGCTCCCTATGGCGAGAGTTGTTTTCGGATGATCTTCCCCTCCTTATGGAGGTAGTCATATATAGGGGCGTGAATGTCCCCTCGCCAAGTCCGCCCCCTCCCCCACGCCCGGCGGTTACAGCCTCCGCGAGACCCGGCCCTCGCGCAACCGTCGACGACGGTTTTGACCACTCGGTCATTCCGCGTGAGAATCGTTCTAACAGATATGAATATCCAGTTCCTGAGAAACGAAAGCTCCAGAAAAGTTCGCTTGAAGCTTCACATCAAACCAAATTCTCGGAGATCTTGAGTATCCAAGACTTCCACCAAGAAATATAAACAGAAAATTCCATGGACAAAGAATACCAAATTTTCGTAATCAATCCCAATTTTTGATAACCAAGAAATATAGACAGACATGACCGAGAGCATGAGAGCATTGATCCTATGAGAGCCAAAATCTACAGGTACAGAATCAATGCTCTCATAGATTTTGACTCTCATAGAATCACTCCTATATCTATATCTATACACAGAGAGAGAGAGAGAAGGGAGGTTGTTCTATATAACAGCTAAGTTGGTTGTTACACGAAGCAATTTCCCCTATTTTTTTATTTTTTTCTAAATTCCACCATGTATATTACCCTCTTGTATGTCGTTCGAATTTCATTAGAAACAGAGAGTCGTATACCTTCCATCTAGAACATGTAATTTTAACGGTCTCAGATTTGCTGTAATCGGCCTGTTCTGGATGGAGGACATAGAAGACCATGATTCTGATGAAATTCGGATGACATATATGATAGATATATAGATAAATATACATGGTGGAGTTTTCCAAAAAAATAAAAAAATAAGGGAAATTGCTTCGTGTAATACCCAACTTTGTTTTTACACGTAACAGCCCCCCCCCTCCCCCCATCCTCTTATATATATATATATATATATATATATATATATATATAGAGAGAGAGAGAGAGAGAGAGAGAGAGTTAAATGTGACTGCACCCTGGGAGTAGCCAACTTGGCTACTCCCACCCCTATTTTTCCCTAATTTTTTTATTTTTTTGGAAAATAAAAATTTGTAAATTCATCATTATATCCCTCTAACATTCTATTAAAATTTCGTCAGAAACAGAGACTCCTACGGCCTCCATCCAAAAATGGTCGATTTAAAAAATCCTACAACCGTTAAAAAAATGACGTCTGGATGGAGAGCCTAGGAGTCTCTGTTTCTGACGAAATTTTATTAGAATATTAGCGGGATATAGTGATGAATATACAAATCTTTATTTTCCAAAAAAATAAAAAAATGAGGGAAAAACAGGGGTGGGAGTAGCCAAGTTGGCTACTCCCGGGGGGCAGCCCCATTTTACCCATATATATATATATATATATATATATATGGGTAAAATGGGGCTGCCCCCCGGGAGTAGCCAACTTGGCTACTCCCACCCCTATTTTTCCCTCATTTTTTTTAGAAAATAAAAATTTGATATATTCATCATTATATCTCTCTCACATTCTGTTAAAATTTCGTCAGAAACAGAGACTCCTACGGCCTCCATCCAAACATGGTCGATTTAAAAAATCCTGCGACCGTTAAAAAAATTACGTCTGGATGGAGGGCTTAGGAGTCTCTGTTTCTAACGAAATTTTAATAGAATGTGAGAGGGATATAACGATGAATATACAATTTTTTATTTTTCAAAAAAATAAAAAAATGAGGTGAAAATAGGGGTGGGAGTAGCCAAATTGGCTACTCTCTGGGGGCAGCCCCATTTTACTCATATATATATATATAGGAAAATGTGTATGCCCCCTAGGGGGAGCTAACTTAGCTCCCCCGCCCTTTTGGCATAAATTTTTTATTTTTTTTGAAATCTAAAACTGTGTAAATTCATTATTAAATCCCTATATTATGCTATTAAAATTTCGTGCAAAACAGAGACTCCTACGACCTCCATCCAAACGGGATCGATTTAAAAAATCCTTTTACCGTTAAAAAATGACTGTCTGGATGGAGGACGTAGGAGTCTGTTTTCCACGAAATTTTAATAGCATAATATAGGGATATAGTGATGAATATTCATGGAAGAAATTTTTAAAAAATAAATAAAAAAATGGTGAAAATGGGACGGGGGAGCCAAGTTAGCTCCCCCTAGGGGGCAGCCCCATTTATCCCTACATATATATATATATATGAGAAAAGGGAGCCTAAGCCCCGGGTGTAGGTAACTACCTACACCCGACCTTTTTTTGCATGATTTTTTATTTTTTTTGAAATGAAATCTTGGGGGAATTAGATCACTATGTACCACCATGGTGTCATTCAAAATTCAACTTAATTCGATACTCCTAACATCTCCATCAAGATCATCAAATTTTAACGGTCTGGAATGGCTGAAAATGACACATTCTAGATGAACATGTTAGGAATGTTTGTTTTGCATGAAAATTGAAACACATATTCCCCTTAATATATTAAGTAAATCCCCCAAAGATTTTTTTCGAAAAAAATAAAAAATAACGAGAAAAAAGGCCGGGTGCAGGGAGTTACCTACACCCCCGGGTGCAGGCTCCCGGCTCCCTATATATATATATATATATATATATATATATAGAGGGGCGATCCTATGAGATGGGATTTTGTGAGATGGTGAGATAGGGCATTCTGGACCACAAGTTGCTGTATTCTCTCTCCTGCCTTTCTCTCTCCTGGTTGGAACTAGTGGTCCAGAATGTCCCATCTCACCATCTCACCAAAATCCCATCTCATAGGATCGCCCCTCTATATATATATATATATATAGAGAGAGAGAGAGAGAGAGAGGAAAAATGGGGCTGTTAGCTCCCCCCGCCCAATTTCCTTCAAATTTTTTTATTTTTTTGAAAATTTTTTCCGTGAATATTCATCACTATATCCCTATATTATGTCATAAAAATAGGGCAGGGGGAGCTAAGTTAGCTCCCCCTAGGGGCATACACATTTTACCCATATATATATATATATATATATATATATATAGAGAGAGAGAGAGAGAGAGAGGAAAATGGGGCTGCCCCCTAGGGGGAGCTAACTTAGCTCCCCCTGCCCTATTTTATTCAATTTTTTTATTTTTTTTGAAATTTTTTCCGTGAATATTCATCACTGTATCCCTATATTATGTCATAAAAATTTCGTGTGAAACAGAGACTCCTACGGCCTCCATCCAGACAGTCATTTTTTTAACGGTAACAGGATTTTTTAAATCGACCCCGTTTGGATGGAGGTCATAGGAGTCTCTGTTTCACATGAAATTTGAATGACATAATATATGGATTTAATAATGAATTTACACGGTTTTGGATTTCAAAAAATAAAAAAATATGTGAAAAAGGGGCGGGGGAGCTAAGTTAGCTCCCCCTAGGGGGCATACACATTTTACCCATATATATATATATATATATATATATATATATATATATATATGGGTTATATGTGGCTGCCCCCTAGGGGCAGCCAACATGGCTGCCCCCGCCTTATTTGGGCAAATTTTTTTATTTTTTTTGAAAAATAACACCATTTACATTCATTCCTATATCTCTCCTATATACCATTCGAATTTCGTCAAAAACAGAGACTCCTACGGCCTCCATCCGGACAGTAATTTTTTAACGGTAACAGGATTTTTTTAAATTGATACCATTGAGATGGAGGCCGTAGGAGTCTCTGTTTCTGACGAAATTCGAATGGCATGTAGGAGGGATATATGGATGAATATACATGATTTTATTTTTCAAAAAAATAATAAAAAAACGCCGAAAAACGGGGCGGGGGCAGCCATGTTGGCTGCCCCCAGGGGGCAGCCCCATTTTTTCATATATATATATATATGGGTTATATGTGGCTGCCCCCGCCTTATTTTGGCAAATTTTTTTATTTTTTTTTGAAAAATAACACCATGTATATTCATCTCTATATCCCTCCTATATATTATTCGAATTTCGTTAGAAACAGAGACTCGTACGGCCTCCATCCGGACAGTAATTTTTTAACGGTAACAGGATTTTTTTTAAATCGATACCATCGAGATGGAGGCCGTAGGAGTCTTTATTTCTAACGAAATTCGAATGGCATATAGGAGGGATATATGGATGAATATAAATGGTTTTATTTTTCAAAAAAAATAATAAAAAAAATGCCGGAAAATGGGGCGGGGGCAACCATATATATATATATATATATATATATATAGAGAGAGAGAGAGAGAGAGAGAGAGAGAGGGGGGAACTGGGGCTGTCCCCTAGGGGGAGCTAACTTAGCTCCCCCGCCCTATTTTCTTCAAATTTTTTATTTTTTTAAATTTTTTTGGTGAATATTCATCACTATATCCCTATATTAAGTCATAAAAATTTCGTGTGAAACAGAGACTCCTGCGGCCTCCATCCAGACAGTCAGTTTTTAACGGTCTCAGGATTTTTTAAATTGACTCCGTCTGGATGGAGGTCGTAGGAGTCTCTGTTTTGCATGAAATTTGAATGACAGAATATAGGGATATAATAATGAATTTACATAATTTTTATTTTCAAAAAAAATAAAAAAACACGCTAAAAATGGGACGGGGGAGCTAAGTTAGCTCCCCCTAAGGGGCATACACATTTTACCCATATATATATATATATATACACACACACACACACACACACATACATATATACCCTAGGGGTTGATGGAGCTGCCCCTCCCCATTTTGGGGCAAATTCTTTTATTTATTTTTTGAAAAATATCGTCATGTATATTCATCCCTATATCCCTCCTATATGCCATTCGAATTTTGTCAGAAATAGAGACTCCTACGGCTTCCAACCAGACAGAGTCTATTTAAAAAATCCTGCGACGGTTAAAAAAATGACGTCTGGATGGAGGCCGTAGGAGTCTATGTTTCTGACAAAATTCGAATGACATAGAGAAGGGATATAGGGATAAATATACATGTTAATATTTTTTCAAAAAATAAAAAAAAATTACGAAAAATATGGTGGAGGTAGCCATGTTGGCTACCCCTGGGGGGCAGCCCCATTTTTCCCTATATATGAGAAAATTGGGGCTGCTCCCATTCTCATTCTCTCCCAATTTTTTCCAGTTTTTGGAAAATAAAAATTTGTATATTCATCATTAAATTCCTCTAATATTCTATTAAAATTTCATCAGAAATAGAGACCCCTACGGCCTCCATCCAAACACGATCGATTTAAAAAATCCTGCGACCGTTAAAAAAGTGACGTCTGGATGGAGGGTTTAGGAGTCTCTGTTTCTGACGAAATTTTAATAGAATGTTAGAGGGATATAGTGATGAATATAGAAATTTTTATTTTCCAAAAAATAAAAAAATGGGGAAAATAAGGGTGGGAGTAGCCCTGTTGGCTACTCCTAGGGAACAGCCTCATCTCTCTCTCTCTCTCTCTCTCTCTCTCTCTCTCTCTCTCTCTCTCTCTCTCTCTCTCTCTCTCTCTCTCTCTATATATATATATATATATATATATATAGGGGCTGGGGAAGCTACACCCGGGGGTGTAGCTAACTAGCTGCACCCGACCATTTTTTCATTGATTTTTTTTTGCTTTTAAAATGAAACCTAGGGGGATTTAAATCAACATATATTACAATGATATCATACCAATTTCAACTAAATTCAACACTTCTATCATCTCCATCAAGACTATCACATTTTAACGATCTCAGGATTATTGAAATTGACCATATCTAGATGGGTATGTTAGGAATGTTTGTTTTGCGTGAAATTTGAAACATATATTCCACACAATAAATTAAGTAAATCTCCATAGGTTTCCTTCAAAAAAATCAAAAATCAATGAGAAAAATGATCGGGTATAGCAAGTTAGCTGCACCACCGGTGTAGCTTCCCTTTTCCCATATATACATATAGAGGTAAATGGGGCTGCCCCCAGGGAGTAGCCAACTTGGCTACTCCCACCCCTATTTTTCCCTCATTTTTTTATTTTTTTGGAAAATAAAAATTCGTATATTCATCATTATATCCCTCTCACATTCTATTAAAATTTCGTCAGAAACAGAGACTCCTACGGCCTCCATCCAAACATGGTCGATTTAAAAAATCCTGCGACCGTTAAAAAAATGACGTCTGGATGGAGGGCTTAGAAGTCTCTATTTCTGACGAAATTTTAACAGAATGTGAGAGGGATATAATGATGAATATACAAATTTTTATTTTCCAAAAAAAATAAAAAAATGAGGGAAAATAGGGGTGGGAGTAGCCAAGTTGGCTACTCCCTGGGGGCAGCCCCATTTTACCCATATATATATATATATATGTGTGTGTGTGTGTGTGTGTGTGTGTGTGTGTGTGTGTGTGTGTGTGCGTGTGCGTGCGTGCGTGCGTGCGTGGGTGCGTGGGTGCGCGCGTGCGTGGGTGCGTGGGTGCGTGGGTGCGTGGGTGCGTGTGTGTGTCTGTGTGTGTGTGTGTGTGTGTGTGTGTGACCGAATTTTTTAAATCGACACCATCTCGATCATAGGAGTCTTTGTTTCTGACAAAATTCGAATGGCGTATAGGAGGGATATATGGATGAATATACATGGTGATATTTTTCAAAAAAATAAAAAAATTTGACAAAAAATGAGGCGGGGGCAGCTATGTTGGCTGCCCCCAGGGGAAGCCCCATTTTTCATATATATATATATATATATATGGAAAAAATGGGGTTGCCCCCTGGGGGCAGCCAACAAGGCTGCCCCCGCCCCATTTTTCGGCGTTTTTTTTTATTTTTTTTTGAAATATAAAACCATGTATATTCATCCATATATCCCTCCTACATGCCATTCGAATTTCGTCAGAAACAGAGACTCCTACGGCCTCCATCTCGATGGTATCGATTTAAAAAAATCCTGTTACCGTCAAAAAATTACTGTCCGAATGGAGGCCGTAGGAGTCTCTGTTTCTGACGAAATTCGAATGGTATATAGGAGGGATATAGGGATGAATATATATGGTAATATTTTTCAAAAAAAATTGCCAAAATAAGGTGGGGGCAGCCATGTTGGCTGCCCCTAGGGGGCAGCCACATATGACCCTATATATATATATATATATATATATATATATATATATATATATATATGATTTTTATCCAATGGATCCAGTACTCATTAAAGATGAGATGAGCCCGCTTAATCTCCAGCAACTTCGGTGATAAAAATACAAGCTTAAGTAAGTAATATATATTCAAGCTTCAGTAATATATATCGAAGCTTCAGTAAGTAATATCATAGTTCTAGTAACTTATATAAAAGTTACAACTGATTAAATTACTTCTTTTCTTTACAATTGATTGAAAGCTATTGATAGTAATACGAAAGTTATTGATGTGTTTAGTATTACTGATATAATGTGTTACTGATGGCAATACGAAAGTTATTGATGCATTCAGTATTACTGATATAAAGTGTTACTGATGGCAATACGAAAGTTACTAATGTGCTCAATTACTGATGGCAATATGAAAGTTTTTGAAGTTATTGATCATCGGATTAAGATCTAATGGCTGAGATTAGGGCTCATTTCTAATGGGCACGGGGCCCATTGGATAAGCGATATATACAAGGGTTTAATACGGTTGCCCTTGCCTCATATTTCAGTGAATTTTTTTTGAAAAATATCGTTATGTATTTTCATCATTAAAACTCTCTAATATGTCACTCCAATTTTATTAGAAACAGAGACTCATATGCTCTCCATCTAAAACAAGTAATTTTAACGGTCTTAGAATTGATGTAATTGGCATGTTCTAGATGGATGACATAGGAGTCTTTATTTCTAACATAATTGGAAAGGCATATTATATGGATATAGTGATGAAAATGTGTGATGGTATTTTTCAAAAGAAATAAAAAAATCACTGAAATATGGGGCGAGGGAAATCCTTTGCATGCGTGCGTGCATGCACGTGCGTGCGTGTAGGGGACCTTTCAAATGAGGTGGGAGCTTTTGTGAAATTGTAAAGGCCACTGTGAGTTTAGTAAAAACTCTGTAACAGTTTTGTAAAAGTATAAACTGCACATTGTAAAAAAATAGACTTTGTAAAATATAGCATCCAAATTTAAATTAACATTTCCATCAATATAATAATATTTTCATAATTTTATTTCACTATACATGTTGTGTTAATATTTATTGTTATTCGTGTGGACGTGTGGGCAGGTGTGCGTGTGCGTGTGGGTGTGGGTGTGGGTGTGCGTGTGTATGTGCGTGTGTGCGTGTGTGGGTGTGTGCGTGTGCGCGTGTGGGTGTGGGGGGATTGTAGTTGTCCCCTTGGGCATAGGGATGAAAACGGTTCGGATACATATACAAATATAGGTATAATCATATCCTTATCCAATTTAAAATACAAATACGAATGCGGACACGAATATTGACATATGTGAAAAATGTGTTACCATATCCATGCAAAACGAATACGAATGTAAAACGAATACGAATCGGATACGGATAATAACAGAAATATTTAATAGATTAACTAAAATATACATGTTTAGGATGATTTACACATAAAATATATATAGTATATATAGTAATTTCATAACAATTATATTAACCACGGTGAATGCAATCATAAATTGTAGTTACGCATACTTATAAATAAATTTCTTATTAAACTTATGTACAAATATGAATGCGAATATAGCGAATGTCAAAGAGATATCCATATCATCATTCATTTTAAAAGGAATACGAATAGGAATGTCAAAATATGTATAAAACGAATATGATAGCGGATCGAATACGGATATATTCACATTCGTTTTCATCCCTACTTGAGCAGCATGTTGATTGACCATGCTCCATTTTCTAGTGTTTTTTATTTTTTTCAAAAATACCACAATGTATTTTCATCACTATATCCCTTTAATATGACATTACAATTTCATCACAAACAGATAATCCTATGCCTTCCATCTAGAACAGGTAATTTTAACGGTCTTAGAATTGTTGTAATCGACATGCTCTAAATGAAAGGCATAGGAGTCTCTATTTCTGACGATAGGGTTCAATGGGGATGTCCCCTCGGGCCAGCTAACGGGTTGCCCCCGTCCCATTTTCCGATGAATTTTTTTTCAAAATACCGTCATATATTTTCATCATTATATCTCCTTAATATGTCATTCCACTTTCGTCAGAAATAGAGACTCTTATACCCTTCATCTAGAACATGTCGATTACAGTAATTCTAAGATCGTTAAAATTACATGTTCTAGACGAAAGACATTGGAGTCTCTATTTCTGACGAAATTAAAATTGCATATTAAAGGAATATAGTGATAAAAACACATGATGGTATTTTTTAAAAACAAAAGGCAAAAAAAATCACTGGAAAATGGGGTGGGCCAGCCCGTTGAACCACCCCATTTTCCCTATATAATAGGGTTCAATGGGATGGCTCTGCCCCATTTTCCGACAAAATTTTTTGTTTTTTTCAAAAATATTGTCATGTATTTTCATTATTGTATTCCTCTAATATGTCATTCCAATTTCGTAAGAAACAGACTCATGTGTCCTCCATCTAAAATAGGTTGATTATAACAATTCTAAGACCATTAAAATTATATATTCTAGATTGAAGGCATAGGAGTATATGTTTCTTATGAAATTGAAATTGGTATATTAGAGGGATATAGTGATGAAAATACATTGTTGTATTTTTGAAAAAAAATCACCGAAAAATGGGGCGAGAGCAGCCTCGTTTTCCCCATATATAGGAATCCTTATAAATGAGGTGGGATCTCACCAATATTGTGGTGAGCCATCAATCATACTCGAGAGATTTCAATCTGACGGTTGCACTAAAATCTTATCAAAAAGAACATTTTCAACATATCAAATTTATTAAATTCAAGTTTCATTTAATAGTTTTGAATTGCTATTTTAAGCTTTTCTAGATTTAATATTTTTCACTAATCCCTTCATTGGTCAATTTTCAATTTTATTCTGAAAGATTTGAATTCAATCATATCTTAGTAAACTCCAACATACTTTTTAAAAGTAATTTTCTCTTTGTAATTTCATTAATAATTTCATTTTTCACTGTATTTTCATTTTGCAAATTGGTAATTCTGTTTTGTAAATGGGTATATTCATTTTGTAAACTCCAATGAGTTTTTGTAAGAGTGATTTTCCTCTTTGTAAACTTCAGCCTTTTTTTGTAAATGTGTCTTTTTGTAAAAAAAATTGTGAATCTTTGTAACAGTATCTCGCTCCTTTGTAAAATTCACACAGAGCTCTGCAAAATAAGAAAACAAACATTGAGATTTTAAAAAAAAAGTAATAAGTAAATATGAATGTCATGTGGTGTAAAATAATTATACACAATGTAAATCCACGCGTCGCCTCCCATGTGTGGTCCTCCGCCTTGACCATCCACAATCTGCCCTCCATCTTCATCCAAATGCAACCACCCTCCCCATCCATTTCTAAGCACCGCCACCACCATGTTCTGCCGCCATCACCATGTGCTACAACATCCATGCTCATCCATTGCCACATGCGTGATCTTTCTCCTCTACACAGCACCCTCGTCCTCCGCATATTCCTCCTCTGGACCTTCTCCTCCATGACTTCCTCCTTCGCGGTCGAGAAGCTTTGCGTGGAGAGGATGTTGGCACTGTCGTCAACGAATCAAGAGAGAGATAGAGGCATGCCACCGTTGATGAATCGCGAGAGAGGGGGAACCCATCAATCAATAGAGAGACTAGATCAAATAGATGCGATAAATGACCAAAATAAATTTTCAACCATTAAATTAGTTTAATTAATGCATCATTAAATATAGTCGTGGGATTATAGATAAGATAGGTGGTTCACCACAAGCGGCGAGACCCTACCTCATTTGAAGTTTCTCCTCTTATATATATATATATATATATATATATATATATATATATATAGGGTAAAATGGGGCTGCCCCCAGGGAGTAGCCAACTTGGCTACTCCCACCCCTATTTTCTCTCATTTTTTTATTTTTTTGGAAAATAAAAATTTGTATATTCATCATTATATCCCTGTCACATTCTTTTAAAATTTCGTCAAAAACAGAGACTTCTAAGCCCTCCATCCAGACGTCATTTTTTTTAACGGTCGC